>CM029017.1:208166281-208766281 GCA_016801055.1 Panax notoginseng
TGAGAGTCACAGTTTTGAACGATATTTCTATTGTTAATAATTTTCTTGACCTATTCTTGAAGACTTCTTAGCCTACCCCAGAGCGTAAAATTGAATTTTGTATTGACCCCAGTACAAAACCGATTTCTTAAACCCTCAAATATTTCTTCATCAAAAGAACGTATTATGCGCCAAAGACGTTGGCTCGAGCTGTTGAAGATTACGATCGTACCATTCAATAAACATCGTGGAAAAGTGAACGGTAGCTGACGCGTTGTGTAGAAGATCGTATACGGTTACAAGTGTGAATATTCGAACCCACGTGAAGATAACGAATATACGATTAAAATCGACTTTAATTGATAAAGTTAAAATTGCTCAAGCTACAGACCTAGAGCTGATGCGTATGAGGAAAGGTGCAAGAAGGTGCTATGCCGGAAGCAAGAATCGATATTTCAAGTCAACTCCAGACTTTGTGTTCCTAACGACCCTGATTTAAAGTATGAAATCATGATGGAGGCGCACAACACAACCGTTTGCAATCCATCCTGGAAGTACCAAAATGTATCATGATCTTCGTCATACATTTTTGGTGGAGCAATATGAAGAGAGAGATAGCGTGGTTTATCTCAAGGTGTCTAACTTGTCAACGAGTCAAAGGCGGAGCATCAAGTACCAAAAGGTCCTTTGCAACCACTTGAAATTCCAGAATGGAAGTGGGAGCACATTACCATGGATTTCGTTACCGGTCTTCCTAGGGTTTCTCAAGGTATTGATGCGATTGGGTCATTGTTGATAGATTGACCAAGTCTGCTCATTTCTTACCGATACGAGAACTTATACACTTGAACGTCTGCTCGTATGTACATAAACGAGATTGTAAGACTGCATGGTATGCCAGTATCCATAATTTCTGATCGAGACCCAAGATTCACTTCACGATTTTGGGTTAGTTTACAAAAAGCTATGGGCACGGAGTTACGATTTAGTTCAGCATATCATCCTCAGACGGACGGACAATCAGATTGACTAATCAAACTCTTGAAGATCTATTAAGACTCTGTGTCTTTGACTTCAAGGGAAGTTGGGATAAGTTCTTACCATTGGTGGAGTTTTCCTACAACAACAGTTATCAAGCAAGTATTGGCATGGCTCCATTCGAAGCGTTGTATGGAAGAAAATGTCGTTCTCCAGTATGCTGGGATGAGGTGGGCGAAGCAACGATGTTGGGACCGGAGTTGGTACGTATGACTACAGAAAAGATTCAAACGATCCGACAACGTATAAAAACCTCACATGATCGACAAAAGAGTTATGCTGATCTTCATCGAAGGACGTGGAATTTGATGTAGGAGATCATGTGTTCTTACGTGTTGCTCCATGGAAAGGATTACGAGATTTGGAAAGAGAGGAAAGCTAAATCCTCGATTCATCGGTCCATTTTTAATCCTCGATCGAGTAGGAACTGTGGCTTATAGACTCGCTTTACCGCCAAGTATGTCTCGTGTTCATAACGTTTTCCACATATCCATGTTACGCAAATATGTGGAAGACCCGAACCACATTATTGAGTTAGAACCAGACGAAATAGCGGAGGATTTGACGTATGAAGAAGTTCCTGTTTCAAATCTTGGATAAGAAGGAACATATTCTACGCTCAAGGTTATACCTCCGTCAATAAAGTTTTGTGGAGAAACCACGATGTTGAGGAAATGACTTGGAGTTAGAATCAGAAATGAAATCAAGGTATCCTTACCTCTTCGACATACCAGGTACGTACCCTAATTTCGAGGGCGAAATTTTCATAAGAGGGAGGTTGTAAGACCCCAATTTTTATAAATAAAGATGAATTTTCTATAAATATCATTTTTGAATATTATGGAGTTAATTTGATATAATGTTATAGTTGTGGGTAATATTTATAAATTTTTGCAAAGTAAGCAAGTTGTTATAAAATATTCGTTTGGTCGGAGAATATTCTTTTTGTCGGGGAATATTCGTACGACGGCACAATCATTGGTGGACCCCACAACGAATTATTGTCGGATTGAGAAAACGACAGAATTATCTTTCTATAAAAATAACGGCTGAGGTGTTACCGTTAAAACCGTTAAAACTGTTGAACTACTCGGTAGTAAAAGTACAGTAATACGCGTGGTTGCATAGTAGCACACGGTATTGATTATTGATGCTTACGTGAGAAGTCACTCAGCTATACTCAATTATTGCTACAGTAATTGCTGCATCATATCTCTTAAATTATTGTCATAGTATCATCTGTATATTATTGAGACGTTTGTGGTAAGTTTGGTTATTTTATGGGGGGCCATATGTCATCATCTAAGAGTCTCTTCGTCAATAGTAATTACCGTCGTCAATAGTAATTACATTGGTCAATAGTATTTACCTTGGTCAATAGTAATTACTTTCGTCAATAGTAGTTGTCCCTTCAATATTACCAAGAGTCATTTGACCCTTCGTTAAGACCAAGAGTCATTTGACCCTTCGTTAAGACCAAGAGCCACCCTCAGTTTTCTATAAATAGAGGCCTAGGGCTTCATTATTTTTTCACGAATTCATTCAAGCTATAGAGAGAGAAAGTATAGAGAGAATAAGAGAGAGAGAATAAAAGTATTCTGCTACATCACTTTTCCAATATCCAGTTCTTTTAAGGTAGGGAATATTATTTCTTTTATATTCATGAAGAGAACTTCTGTTCATTCCATTCGTTATTATTCTGTTGGAATAACCAGTATACGCGGTCTACCCTATACTTGTGACATTCTTCTATTATTCTGTTGGAACATCCTGTCTGTGTGTTTTACACCGGACCTGGTTCCGTTTATTATTCTGTTGGAACATCCTGTCTGTGTGTTTTACACCGACCTGGTTCCGTTTTATTATTATTCTGTTGGAATATCCTGTCTGTGTGTTTTACACCGGACCTGGTTCCATTATTTATTATTCTGTCGGAATATCCTGTCTGTGCGTTTACGCCGGACCTGGTTCCATTATTTATTATTCTATTGGAATAACCTGTCTGTGCGGTCTATCGCATGCATGGTGATTTCTTTGTTATTCCATTATTTATTGTACTCAGTTGGTTAAGTTTTGACTTCTATACTCCATGAAATTTGTGGAATATCCTTGATAGTTGCGTTTCATCCAGTATCTTTTCAAGAAAATATTCTTCTAAGCATTCTTGAATTTTACTCCACAATGCAGTATCATGTTGACAATTTGGACGTTGTTAATTCCTGGATAAATTAATTCTTGAACTTGTTTTATTGAATTCTTATATCATTGTCATCATCCTCATGTTTATAAAATGTTGAAAGTCATCTGTGGCATGTAGTGCATAGATGGACTTGGTATGATTATGACCAGGGATTATTCGGTATAATCATGACCGTAATGTTACAAATGATGTGGTAAAAGTCCTCATTGGCCCGTAGTGCATTGATGGACAGTTGTTGGCATGATCATGACCATTAATGAATATACGAATATCCTTGGCCGTAGTGCAGGGGTGATTCGATGATGTGGATTATTTTATTAAGCTGAGTCTCAGCGATTACAGTGTTGAAAAACTTTTTAAATCATAAAAGATAGTAGATTTTATTTTCTACTTGACTCTTTTAATGGATTGCTTGTTCCGCTACAGTTAAACTTGATGTCTATTATATTTTATCAGTTTAACATTGTTGAAGGCTAGTGATAATTTATTCTGCATTATCTTAGTCATAATATTTCTTACTGGGCTAGTTGAGCTCACCCTTTCTTTCACTGTTCTCTTCAGGAAATGAGAACGTAGCTGGGACAAGTCGGGGTACGGAGTGATGGTCCGAATGATAGTATTAGTTAGTAGTCCTCACTATTCTATGTAATGGTGTGTTAATAAATGTAATGAGGACTCCTTTTGAGTATGATATCTCTAGAAGATAATATTTGTATTCAAACTCACAGTTTATGTTTTGTCGTATTGTACACGACAGATGTATTAATCAGTTGTATTTGTATTCTGTACTATGTATCTGACGACCCAAGATGGGTGATGTATACCTAATTTTGGGGGCGTCACACATATTTTGTGAGTTTTTAGATACTTGGTGAGTTGCTATTCATCAGTGCAAGTTTCCTTCAGCATCATATCTGATATCCAGTCAGAAGTACTGCTCTTTTGAGGTAAGGGATAGTAAGGGATATTAAGGGATTTTAAGGGTTGTTATGATTTTCAGTTTCGTAATTTTTCTGATCTTCAAAAATTCTGGAAAAATTTGAAATGATATTTTGATGAGTTTTCTTGATTGTATCCAAAAATGGTGATTTTTGGATGTATAGATTGAGAGTTATGAATTTTATGAGAAAAGACTATTTTAGAAGTAACAGCTTATAATTCCTTGTGGTTAACTCCAAAATTGATGAAATTTTTATTGGGAGTACATGTATATGATAGAAGTATACTCTGTAAATTTCAGAATTTTTAGACAAAAGTATAATTTTTGATAAATGTCTAAATATTCGGCTATTTTGGCCATATGAAAAATAGTAAATGACTTTTAAAAATTCTGAAAAAAATAAATGTTCACTATGGGACTATATTATGCTAAATCCCAGAAAAAAAATATTTTTGGAACTGATTTGGTATTTTTCATGAAAATGGTCTAGTTATGAGTAAATGAATTAAATATGTTTTGTGAAGAAAGAAAATTGAAAAATAGGATTTTATGGCTTGAGAATCCTATATGAGGTATATGCAGATTTTTGATGAGGGTTTTGGTTATTGATGATGAAAATTGTAAGAGTTGGCATTTTATGATGATTAAATGCATTAATTATTAAAGTGTAAACAATTAAAATAAATTGTTTATAAATTTAAGTAATGTTATTCTTTCAATATCATTATACCAAAATATTGGTATGAATTTTATTGTAGAATTTCTATCTTTTGTGTCGGGGTTACTATTCATGAGTTACGAATATTACTCTTGAGATTAAAACTATATGTTGATCATATTATTTTTATCATCATATATAACATTTTTATAACCCTGATGTTGAAATTCTCTTTCACTGGAGTGTAAAGATGGGTAGATTATTGGTATGATCATGACTAGGGTTCTCTTTGGCCTGTAGTGCAAAGTTGAATTGTGACTGGTATGATCATGACCATTGAATTTATAATTGAATATCTTAAGCTTAAGTGCAAAGGTGAATTGATCAACATGGTTATAATTATTGTTTATATAAATTCTGAAATGATTATATATTTCTTTGAGATATGAATATATTTGGCCTGTAGTGCAAATATGAATTGTTGATGAATATCTTTGGCCCGTAGTGCAAAGATGGATTTGTTAGTATGATTATAAACAGGAACTGTGATTTGGTATAACTCAACGTTGGAAGGGTGTTTTGTCACTATCATACAAGATGTCTAATGACATACAACCTCGTGTCATCATAAGACAGGGTTGTGCTCATCCACTTGCTGAGTATATCTATGGGCACTACCTATATAATCTTGGTGTTTGGTTGAAGTATAATTCTCAATTAGAGACAGTGGAGATAATGATAAGTCAAGAGAAGACTCACCATTGGGAAGAATATGATAGTAATCTTCTCGTTTTTCTTTGGGTTCTATTGGGTCAACCAAGGATAATTCTGTGGCCATATGATATCTATCATAACCTAGATGCGTGGCCTCCCATGTACGAAGGTTTCCTTGAGCACTTTCCAAAGATTCTAATTTCTAAAACAGTTTTTGACTATACATTTATGTAAGGTGTTATTGTGAGGTGATGTCCACGGTTGGAACATGAGTCACATTTGGTATATATTTGTATCCAAACTCACAGCATATGTGTTGTTGTATTTTGCACGACAATTGTTGTAATAAAGTTGTAGTTATTTTCTTTACCATGTATTTGACGACTCAGAATGGGTTGGGTGGAATGAACCTGTTTTGGGGTCGTCACAACCAGGTCCGGCGTAAACGCACAGACAGGATGTTCCAACAGAATAATAATAAAAACGGAACCAGGTCCGGTGTAAAACACACAGACAGGATGTTCCAACAGAATAATAGAAGAATGTCACCAAGTATAGGGTAGACCGCGTATCCAGGTTATTCCAACAGAATAATAAGAAATGGAATAACAACAATTCTCTTCATGAATAAGAAAGAATAACACCCCTTACCGTTTTAAAGAAGAGCTGAAGTAAGGAAGTAGTTAAGTAGCAGAATACTCTTCTTCTCTCTCTCTATAGTTTCTCTCTATAGTTTCTCTCTCTAGAGTTCAGTGAATTCGTAAGAAATAATGAAGGAATGAGCTGCTATTTATAGAAAAAATAAAATGCATAGTAACTAATCCATGAACGGTCCAGATTGATTACTTTAATCTGACGGTCCATATTTAAAGAAAAATCTTTTAAATAAAATATAATATATTCTATTTATAGAATAACTTTAATAAAGTATTTTGTTTTATATAAAAAGATGTTTCTGTTTTATTACGTTAATAATACAAATAAAACAAAACGTCATTATCGCTAAATAATTCATATTATTAACTGACAATAATGGAATCAAACTGAGTGACTTTTCACATAAGCATTAATAATCAATACCGTGTGCTACTATGCAACCACACGTATTACTGTACTTTTACTACCGAGTAATTCAACAGTAACAATGGTAAAACTTCCGCCGTTATTTTTAATAAAATATTTTTGTCGTTTTCTCAATCCGACAATAATTCTGTTGTGGGGTCCACCAATGATTGCGTCGTTGTACGAATATTCCCTGACCAATCGAATATTATATAACAACTTGCGTACTTTGCAAAATTTATAAATATTACCCACAACTATAACATTATATCAAATTAACTCCATAATATTCAAAAATGATATTTATAGAAAATTCATCTTTATTTATAAAAGTTGGGGTCTTATAATATCCGATATTCAGTCAGAAGTACGGTTATTTTGAGGTAAGGGATATTATTTTCTTCTTAAATGATATTATTTTCTTCAATATCATTATGCTGAAATATTGATGAGTTTTTTTATCAAATTTGGAACTTTTTGTGTCGGGGTTACTATTCACGTATACGTTACTATTCACGTATACGGCACTATTTACAAATACGGCACTATTCACCGAAAAATAAAATTTTTTCTTTTTGTCCAAGATGTCTATTATGGTTACTATCTTTGATTGTATCCATATTTTGATCTTTATTTTTGAATTCTGCTTCACAATTGATTACTATGAAGTATTATTGATCTTGGATAAACTGTTATACGAATCCCTACTATTTGTCCTTCTGTCTCACTGGATTCGTTCTCTTTAAGATATTTTTCATCATCCTCAGTCCTAAATGATGATATTACTGAATATCTTTGGCCTGTAGTGCAAAGATGTATGATTACTTGATGAATATCTTTGGCCTGTAGTGCAAAGATGAACAGGTGTTGAGGTGAACATGACTGACAGGTGATTCAAATGAATATATTTGGCCTGTAGTGCAAAGATGAATATTTGGATAAAGATGATTATTAATTGATGTTACAGGGATAAAATATTGATGATGGACTTTTAAATCTTAGATGATAGTAGAATTCATTCTCTACTTGACTCTTCTAATGGTTTGCTTTTTCCGCTGCAGTTGTTGATCTAAAACTTGTTGACGATTATATTCTATTAGATTTTTTTCCTATTGAATACTAATGATAATTTGTTGTATATTATCTTAGTCATAATATTCTTTACAGGGCTAGTTGAGCTCACCCTTTTTTTTTGTTCTATTTTTCTTCTCAAGAGGTGAGAACATAGCATGATCTAGTCGGGTATGGAGTGATGGTTCTAGAAAGATGTTTTAGCTGTCCTCACTATTTCTGTAAAATAGTGTTTGAATAATTGTAATGAGTACTTATTTGAGTGTGGATATTGTCTAAAAGACAATATTTGTATTTAAACTCACAGTATGTGTTGTCGTATTTTGCACGACAATTGTATTATTGAAATTGTAGTTTGCTTTTTGTACCATATATTTGGCGACTCAGAATGGGTGTTGTATACCTATTTTGGGGGCGTCACAATTAGGGGAGGTGGTGAAAGTTTGATAATACTTCCATGACTAAATTAAAAATAAAGAAAAAGTTGGAGGTATTATACTGTAATTTTTTGAGCCCCAAAACGTGCAATTATCGAAACTATATTTTTCTATAAATAGAAGCTCATTCTTCCTTCATTTCTCACCAATTCACAAAAGCTTTAGAGCGATTATTATAGAGAGAAATTATAAAAAAGAAGAAGAGAAGTTTGCTATGTGACGCCCCCAAAATAGGTATACATCACATATTCTGAGTCGTCAAATACATGGTACAGAATACAAATACAAGTTAATTATACAACTGTCGTGTAAAGTACGACAAAACATAAGCTGTGAGTTTTAATACAAATATTGTCGTCTAGACAATATACAAACTCAAATTCAATATTATTACATTTATTTTCCACTATTTCACTGAATAGTGAGGACTATTAATGCTATCATCTGGTCCGTTACTCCGTTCCCCGACTAGTCCCTGCTACGTTCTCATTTTCTGAAGAGAACAATTAAAATAAAAGGGTGAGCTCAACTAGCCCAGTAGGAAATATTATGACTAAGATAATGCAGAATATATTATCGTTAGCCTTCAACAGTGTTAAACTGATACAATATAACAACCATCAAGTTTAACTGCAGCGGAACAAACAACCCATTAAAAGAGTTAAGTATAGAATAAAATCTACTATCTTTTATGAATTAGAAGGTTTTTCATCACTTTTATCGCTGGGACTCAGCTTAATAAATAATTCACATCATCGAATCACCCCTGCACTACGGCCAAGGATATTCTTTAGTATCACGACCACAATTATCCATGTACTACGGGTCAAGAATATTTGTGTATTCAATAATGGTCATGATCATGCCAACAACTGTCCATCAATGCACTACGGGCCAATGAAGATTTTTTTACATTATTTGTAACTTTACGGTCATGATTACACCGAATAATCCCTGGTCATAATCATACCAAGTCCATCTATGCACTATAGGCCACATATGACTTTCAACAAAATATAAACATGAGGATGATGACAATGATATAAGAATTCAATAAAACAAGTTCAAGAATTAATTTATCCAGGAAATAATAACGTCCAAATTGTCAACATGATACTGCTTTGTAGAGTAAAATTCAAGAATGCTCAGAAGAATATTTTCGTGAAAAGATACTGGATGAAGCGCAAATATCAAGGATATTTCACTAATTTCATGGAGTATAGAAGTCAAAACTTTAACCAAGTGAGTATAATAAGGAATGGAATAACAAAAGAAATCAGCATGCATGCGATAAACCGCACAGGCAGGTTATTCCAACAGAATAATAAATAACGGAATCAGGTCCGGCGTAAAACGCACAGACATGATATTTCAACAAAATAATAAAGACGGAATCAGGTCCGGCGTAAAATGCACAGAAATGATATTTCAACATAGTAATAAAGACGGAATCAGGTGCGGCGTAAAACGCACAGACAGGATATTCCAACAAAATAATAAAGACGGAATCAGGTCCGGCGTAAAACGCACAGACAGGATATTCCAACAGAATAATAAAGACGGAACTAGGTCCGACGTAGAACGCACAGACAGGATGTTCCAACAGAATGATAAAGAATGGAACAACAGAAGAATTTCACCAAGTATAGGGTAGCCCGCGTATACAGGTTATTCCAACAGAATAATAAAGAATGGAATAACAGAAGTTCTCTTCATAGAGAAGAAAGAAATAATACTCCCTACCTTAGAAAAACTGGATACTGGAATAGTATACACAAATAACAGTAATACGCCACGTATTATTTCTTTCTTCTCTATGAAGAGAACTTCTGTTATTCCATTCTTTATTATTCTGTTGGAATAACCTGTATACGCGGGCTACCCTATACTTGGTGAAATTCTTCTGTTGTTCCATTCTTTATCATTCTGTTGGAACATCCTGTCTGTGCGTTCTACGTCGGACCTAGTTCCGTCTTTATTATTCTGTTGGAATATCCTGTCTGTGCGTTTTACGCCGGACCTGATTCCGTCTTTATTATTTTGTTGGAATATCATGTCTGTGCGTTTTACGCCGCACCTGATTCCGTTATTTATTATTCTGTTGGAATAACCTGCCTGTGCGGTTTATCGCATGCATGGTGATTTCTTTTGTTATTCCATTCCTTATTATACTCACTTGGTTAAAGTTTTGACTTCTATACTCCATGAAATTAGTGAAATATCCTTGATATTTGCGCTTCATCCAGTATCTTTTCACGAAAATATTCTTCTGAGCATTCTTGAATTTTACTCTACAAAGCAGTATCATGTTGACAATTTGGACGTTATTATTTCCTGGATAAATTAATTCTTGAACTTGTTTTATTGAATTCTTATATCATTGTCATCATCCTCATGTTTATATTTTGTTGAAAGTCATATGTGGCCTATAGTGCATAGATGGACTTGGTATGATTATGACCAGGGATTATTCGGTGTAATCATGACCGTAAAGTTACAAATAATGTAAAAAAAATCTTCATTGGCCCGTAGTGCATTGATGGACAGTTGTTGGCATGATCATGACCATTATTGAATACACAAATATTCTTGACCCGTAGTACATGGATAATTGTGGTCGTGATACTAAAGAATATCCTTGGCCGTAGTGCAGGGGTGATTCGATGATGTGGATTATTTATTAAGCTGAGTCCCAGCGATAAAAGTGATGAAAAACCTTCTAATTCATAAAAGATAGTAGATTTTATTCTATACTTAACTCTTTTAATGGGTTGTTTGTTCCGCTGCAGTTAAACTTGATGGTTGTTATATTGTATCAGTTCAACACTGTTGAAGGCTAACGATAATATATTCTGCATTATCTTAGTCATAATATTTCTACTAGGCTAGTTGAGCTCGCCCTTTTACTTTTATTGTTCTCTTCAGGAAATGAGAATGTAGCAGGGACTAGTCGGGGAACAGAGTGACGGACCAGATGATAGCATTAGTAGTCCTCACTATTCAGTGAAATAGTGAAAAATAAATGTAATAATATTGAATTTGAGTTTGTATATTGTCTAGACGACAATATTTGTATTAAAACTCACAACTAATATTTTGTCGTACTTTACACGACAGTTGTATAATTAAGTTGTATTTGTATTCTGTACCATATATTTGATGACTCAGAATAGGTGATGTATACCTATTTTGGGGGTGTCACAGGTTAACTGTTTTTATTTATTTGGGTTGGTTAAAGTTTGGAACCATATTTTTAAAAAGAAATATAGTTCCAACCCGGTTAACCATTTTTCGACCCATATTTTATTCCAAATCCAAATCAAAAGTTTTTCCACCCATATTTACATACTAGCTTAGTCACGTGTCTCCGGCACTGTATGAACGGTGAGATTTATCTCAAACTTTGAATGGCCCAGATGATTTATTGAATGAGCGGAAAATTCAAAATTATTTGTATTTTATTAGATAGATTCAAGAAGCTCAACCACCCACCCCACCCCCACCCCTTACCCCACCCCAACCCTCACCCCACCAAAAAAAATATTATGTGATTATGTATACACCCCTTACCACCCGCCCCCATCACCCCACCCTCACTCACCCCCACCCCCACCACCACCACGACCACCCCACCCCCACACACCCCCACCCACAAAAAAATATTATGTGATTATGTATACACCCCCTACCCCCACCCACCCCACCCCCACTCCACCCCCACCCACCTCACCTCCATAAAAAAATATAATATGTGATTATGTATATACCCCACCACCACCCCACCCACCCACCTACCCACCCACCTATCCCACCCACAGAAAAAAATTATGTGATTATGTATACACCCCCTACCCCCTATCCCACCCACCCCACCCCACACCCACTCCATCACACCCCACCTCCATCCCCTACCCCCTACCCCCTACCCCACTCTCTCCCCCCACCCCTACCCCTACCCCAACCTCCACCTTCATCTCCATAAAAATATATATTATGTGATTATGTATACACCCCACCCCTATCCCACCCACCTACCCCACCCACCCCACCCCCCCACCCCCACCTCCACTAAAAAAATAATATTATGTGATTATGTATATAATCCACCCACCCCACCCCATGCTACCCCTACCCTCCTACTCCACCCTACCCCATCCCCTATCCCCCACACACCCCACCCTACACCCCCCCTCACCCTCACCCCCACCACCACCACTCCCCAAAAAAATTAATATTAAGCGACTATGTATAAACCTCCCACCCTCTACCCCTACCCATACCCATACCCACCCCTTATATCCGTCTCTCTATCTATAGTATATATTAATTTCATTTTTTAAAATTTTGGTTTAAAAGTCAAAACATCTTAAAATGGTTAATATAGTTTTTAACCATAACCATAGGGTTCCAACACACATTATCCATATTAAAAATGGTTAATATAATTTTAGTTCTTAAATGGTTGGTTAACCATATTTTAAAAATCAAAACCAACCCATAACCATATTTTGCCAGGTCTAGCTCAAATAGAGAATCAAACCTAAAAATAGGGTTTGTATATATACACACATACACATATCTATAGTGTAAGACCCCAAATTATTAATAAATGAAATTTAATTTCCTCCATTTATTATTCTGAAATAGTAAGGGTTGATTTGATTAATGTGGTTAGTTATGGGTAAAATGCGCAAATATTTCAAATAAGCAAGTGGTCCTAAAATATTCATTATTGTCGGGGAATATTTGTTTGGTCGTGAAATATTCTTGTTGTCGGGGAATATTCGTACGACGGCGCAGCCTTGTGTGGGCCCCATAACGGAAAGCGATTGGATGAAGAAAACGACAAAAACAAGTTGTTTATAAATAACGGCGTAGTTGTTACCGTTAATACTGTTGGAATACCCGGTGTTTAAAATACAGTAATACGTGTTGTTGCATAGTAGCACACGGTATTGCACCAATTATTGATTCTTACGTAAGAAGGCACTACTCAATAATTGTTACAGTAATTACTGTTCAATATTGTATTTTATTGATTCAATAATTACTGTGTTGATATTTTATATTACTGTTATTTTAATAATTGTCACTACACAGTATTTTCTATTATCGGAACAATAATTCATATTATCTGAATAATATTATTAGATAACATTATTGGCAATGTCTAGAAAGTTCTGTCTAAGGAGATGTTTGGTCATCTAATTGCGCGCCAGTAAGGAGAGATCCTTATTGGAAAGCCCCCTCTTTCCTGGGAACGGCCTGGTTGCTAGTACTGTGATTCTGTAATATTATTTGTGTATAATTAATTATTGATTTATATGATGAGAAAAATATTGATTTTATGTGGATATAGATGGAAAAAAATTTTAATGTGACAATTGTTGAAAATTAATATTTTATCTTTTTCTGATAAAATAATTCATCTAAATATATTATTTTAATAATATATTGATAGTGATATTTTTATAATGAATGTGGGATATATGAGTATATGAGGAGGAAGAGTATTTTTGTTGCATTAAATGATTAACACATGTTTTGTGTGTTGGTGGACACAATTCTTGACCGAAAATTTATTATTGACTGTAAAATCACCCGTTTATGGATTTCGGTCAATTTCTGTTTGGAATTTGGAAAAACTTTCTTCTGCAAAGTTGTAGAGAATTGAATTTCCTATAAAAACTCGCGAGATTCAAATTTTCTGATTAAAGGGCTATTTATTATGAATTATTGAAGTTTTGAAGTTCTGAAATAATTGATTTTTGGGAGTTTTAGTTAATTATTTTGAGAAAAATGTTTTTTGTATTTTTTTGGACATTATAAACATGTGCAAGGTGGCTGAATTCAGATCTTCCAAGGTGGGCTTGACAATTTTGTAAATATAATGTTATTATATTAAATTTTCTGCTTTGGTGTTCTAAGCATTTTCCTATAAATAGGGTGCTTAGGTTAGAATTGAAAATCACACCAGAAACACAAGTTTCTCTCTATTTCTCTCTTTATATCGAGCGTATTCTTGTGAGTATTTGATACTTTGAGTGTTGCTATACGGTGCAAGTTTCCTTCAGCACTATATCTAGTATTCCAGTCAGAAGTACCGTCTTTCCGAGGTAAGGGATGTTATTTCTTCTTAAATGATATTATTTTCTTCAATATCATTATGCCGAAGTATTGATCTGAACTTTTTATCAAATTTGAAACTTTTCATGTCGGGGTTACTATTCATGAGTTACTATTCACGAGTTACTATTCACGAGTTACTATTCACCGAAAAATGAAATTTTCTTCTTTTCGTCCAAAATATCTATTCTGGATACTAGCTTTGATTGTATCCATATTTTGATCATTCTTGAATTTTACTCCACTATGATTGTTTATGAGGTATTTTTGGACATGGATAAACTGTAATACGAATCCCTAATATTTATTCTTTTGCTTCACTGAATTCGTTTCCTTTAAAATATTTTTCATCATCCTCAGTCCTAAATGATGATATAATTGAATATCTTTGGCCTGTAGTGCAAAGATTGATGATTTCTGATGAATATCTTTGGCCCGTAGTGCAAAGATGAACAGGTGTTGAGATGAACATGATCGACTGGTGATACAAATGAATATCTTTGGCCTGTAGTGCAAAGATGAATATTTGATTAAAGATGGTTATTGATTGTTGTTATAGGGATAAAATATTGATGATAGACTTTTAAATCTTAGAAGATAGTAGAACTCATTCTCTACTTGACTCTTCTAATGGTTTACTGTTTCCGCTGCAGTTATTGATTTAAAATTTGTTGTCTATTGTATTCTATTAGATTTTTACCTGTTGAAGACTAACGATAATTTGTTGTATATTATCTTAGTCATAATATTCTTTACTGGGCTAGTTGAGCTCACCCTTTTCCTTGTTGTTCCAATTTTCTTCTCAGGAGGCAAGAATGTAGCGAGTACTAGTCGGGGTGTGGAATGATGGTTCAAGACAGTTGTTTTAGTAGTCCTCACTATTTTGTAAAATAGTGTATCAATAAGTATAATGAGGACTTAATTGAGTATGAATACTGTCTAGATGACAATATTTGTATTTAAACTCACAGTATATGTGTTGTCGTATTTTACACGACAATTGTAATAATAAAGTTGTAGTTATTTTCTGTACCATGTATTTGGCGACTCAAAATGGGTTGGATGGATTGAACCTGTTTTGGGGGCGTCACAGTTGGTATCAGAGCTTAGGGATATGATCTCTGGAGGAGATCGGGAAATAGAACTAGGAGGGGAGCGACGAGTAAATCCTTTGCTAGTATGTCCTACCTAAGCTTATCTGTTGGTCGGTCATAATATAGGGATATTATGTGATTTGTTAATTTGTTAAATTAACCCTTGTTTATGGCAGTATTTGAGAATGTCGATTGAGAATGTTAACAGTGGAGTAAATGAGACCGTGAAGACACCTTTGCTCACCAACGAGGAGAACGTGCAACAGGCTGGCAATATTCCTCCTGTAAACAACACCACTGAGCAGACGATGAACGACGGGATGTTTAGGAGTTTTTTTCAGTTCATGCAAAACCAGACGAGGGAGACTCGTGTACAAAATACGGGTGGAAATGATAGCAATGCGCGGCTTGTCACAGCCAAGTAGTTCAAAGAGTTGGGACCACCAGAATTCTGGGGAAAGCCGGATCCGATTAAGGCGGAGACGTGGGTCAAGCAAATTACTAAGATATTCGATGTCTTGGGATGTGCGGAGGAACAGAAGGTTCCATTCGCCACCTTTATATTCCGTGGCGAGGCAGACTACTGGTGGGAGTCTGTGAAGCGTACCCATCCAGCCGCACTCAACATGTCTTGGGAGACATTTCATGTAAGACCCCGAATTTTATGAAATAAAAGTATTCAATTTTTCTTATAATTACTATTTAGTAAATGGTTAAATTGATAAATGTTAAAGTTAAGGGTGATATATGAACTTTTTTTTCGAAATACACAAGTGGTTATAAAATATTCATTGTTGTCAGGGAATATTCGCTTGGTCGTGGAATATTCTTACTGTCGGAGAATATTCGTACGACGACGCAGTCTTTTGTGGGCCCCATAACGGAAAGCGATTGGATGAAGAAAACGACAAAAATAAGTTATTTATAAATAACGGCATAGTTGTTACCATTAACATTGTTGAAATACCCGGTGGTTAAAACACAGTAATACGCGTTGTTGCACAGTAGCTCACGGTATTGCACCTATTATTGATTTTTACGTAAGAAGGCATTACTCAATAATTGTTACAGTAATTACTGTTCAGTATTTTATTTTATTGATTCAATAATTGCTGCGTTGATATTTTATATTACTGTTGTTTTAATAATTGTCACTACACAGTATTTTCTATTATCGGAGCAATAATTCATATTATCTGAATAATATTATTAGATAACATTATTGACAATGTCTAGAAAGTTCTGTCTAAGGAGAGGTTTGGTCATCTAATTACGCGCCAGTAAGGAAGAGATCCTTATTGGAAAGCCCCCTCTTTCCTGGGAACGGCCTGGTTGCCAGTACGGTGGTTCTGTAATATTATTTGTGTATAATTAATTATTAATTTATATGATGAGAAAAATATTGATTTTATGTGGATATAGATGGAGAAAATTTTTAATGTGACAATTGTTGTAAATTAATATTTTATCTTTTTCTGATAAAATAATTCATTTAAATATATTATTTTAATAATATATTAATGGTGATATTTTTACAATGAATGTGGGATATATGAATAAATGAGGAGGAAGAGTATTTTTGTTGGATTAAATGTTTAACACATGTTTTGTGTGTTGGTGGACACAATTCTTGACCGAAAATTTATTATAGACTGTAAAATCGTCCGTTTGTGGATTTCAGTCAATTTCTGTTTGGAATTTAGAAAAACTTTCTTCTGCAAAGTTGTAGAGAATTGAATTTCCTATAAAAACTCGCGAGATTCGAATTTTCTGATAAAAGAAATATTTATTACGAATTATTGAAGTTCCAAATTATTGAGTCTGAATTGATTTTGTAACAAAAATTGTTTAAAACATGTTTTTCATTTTTGGTGCATTTGTGTGGAAAATATGTTTTTGATGTGGTGGGCTAAGGAAAATTTGGTTATAAATATATTATTATATTCAATTTTCTGCTTTGGTGTTCTAAGCATTTTCCTATAAATAGGGTACTTAGGTTAGAATTGAAAATCACACCAGAAACTGAAGTTTTCTCTCTATTTCTCTCTCTATATTATCGAGTGTATTCTTGTGAGTATTTTGATATCTTGAGTGTTGCTATACGGTGCAAGTTCGTTCAGCGTTATTCCAGTCAGGAGTACTGCTCTTTTGAGGTAAGGGATTGTAAGGGATATTGTTGTAAGGGATTGTAAGGGATAGTAAGGGATTGTAAGGGATAGTAAGGGATGTTATTTCTTCTTAAATGATATTATTTTCTTCAATATCATTATGCCGAAGTATTGATCTGAACTTTTTATCAAATTTGAAACTTTTCATGTCGGGGTTACTATTCATGAGTTACTATTCATGAGTTACTATTCACGAGTTATTATTCATGAGTTACTATTCACGAGTTACTATTCATGAGTTACTATTCACGAGTTACTATTCATGAGTTACTATTCATGGGTTACTATTCACGAGTTACTATTCACGACAAAATTAGTTTCTTTTTCTAACCAAATTATAGTTGATTTATGAATATTACTCTTGAGATTAAAACTATATGTTGATCATATTATTTTTTTATCATATATAATATTTTTATAACCCTAATGATGATATTTCTCTTTGACTTGAGTGTAAAGATGGGTAGATTATTGGTATGATCATGACTAGGGTTCTCTTTGTCCAGTAGTGAAAAGTTGAATTGTGACTGGTATGATCATGACCATTGAATTTATAATTGAATATCTTTAGCTTAAGTGCAAAGGTGAAATGATCAACATGGTTATAATTATTGGTTATATAAATTCTAAAATGATTATATATTTCTTTGAGATAATAATATATTTGGCCTGTAGTGCAAATATGAACTATTGAGGAATATCTTTGGCCTGTAGTGCAAAGATGAGTTGTTGATGAATATCTTTGGTCGTAGTGCAAAGATGACTTGTTGTTGAATATTTTTGGCATGTAGTGTAAAGATGAACTGTTGATGAATATCTTTGGCCCGTGGTGCAAAGATGAATTTATTAGTATGATTATGAACAGGAATTGTGATTTGGTATAACCATGATCTTTGATATTTCAGGTAAAGACAGGTGATGAAAATTATCTTCGTCTTGGATACGAAATTTAGAATCACAATTATGATTATGAATTATTCACATGATTGTGGACAGGAACTGTTGATTGATGTTATAGGGTTAAAACGTTGTTGGTGGACTTTTAACATAAAGAAGATAATAGACTTTATAGTCTATTTGACTCTTCTAATGGATTGTTCGTTCCGCTGCAACTATGGTTGAAAAGTTTTATCATCTACCATATGTTCTAAATCTCTGATTTATTACTATTGAAGACTATTGATAATTTATCTTTAGTCATGATATTCTTTACTGAGCTAGTTGTGCTCACCCTTTTGCTTCACAATTCCTTTCAGGTAATAAAAGTGTAGCTGGGTCGAGCGAGGGATAACAAGGGAATAGAACGGTGGTCTATAGATATTGAGGGTGAGGTGAATTTAACTTGGATGGGTGTTTTGCCACTATCTTACAGGATGTATAATGACATACAACCTCGTGTCATCATAAGACAAGGTTGTGCTCATCCACTTGCTGAGTATATTTACGAGCACTACCTATATAATCTTGGTATTTGTTTGAAGTATAATTCTCAGTTAGAGACAGTGGAGATAATGATATGTCAAGAGAAGACTCACCATTGGGAAGAATATGATAGTAATCTTCTCATTTTTATTTGGGGTCTATTGGGTCAACCGAGGATAATTCTGTGGGCATATGATATCTATCATAACCTAGATGCATGGTCTCCCATATATGAAGGTTTCCTTGAGTAAGGTTTTAATTTATAAAACAGTTTTTGACAGTACCTTTATGTAAGGTGTCATGGTGGCGTGCTATCTAAGTTGGTGTCCAGAGTCACAGTTGGTATATTTTAGTATCAAAACTCACAACATATGTGTTGTATTTTGCACGACAATTGTTGTAATAAAGTTATAATTGTTTTCTGTACCATGTATTTGACGACTCATAATAGGTTGGATGGAATGGACCTATTTTGGGGGCGTTACAGTTGGTATCAGAGCTATAAGTAAAGAGCCCCGAGCCTCTCGCTGGTGACTTCCTGTTGATGGGGGATGCACCGAAGCCAGACTCTCCGTAGGGGACGCCGTTCTGCGGTGGCAAACTGATAGGTACCAATGTGAGGTGCTGTGGTTGAAGCACCATGAGAGTCACAGTTGGTATCAGAGCTTAGGGATATGATCTCTGGCGGAGATCGGGGAATAGGACTAGGAGGAGAGAGACGAGTAAATCCTTCGCTAGTGTGTCCTACCTAAGCTTATTTGTTGGTCAGTCATAATATCGGGATATTATGTGATATGTTAATTTGTTCAATTAACCCTTGTTTTGAAGCTGTATTCTAGAATGATATCTGAAATACAGGAGATGAGCAATGGAAAAATCATGATGACAGGAAAGATGGAATCTGAAATGAAAGTAAGGTATTCTCAACTCTTTGAATTATCAGGTACGTAAATTTCGAGGACGAAATTTCATAAGGAGGGGAGATTGTAAGACCCCGAATTTTATGAAATAAAAGTATTCAATTTTTCTTATAATTACTATTTAGTAAATGGTTAAATTGATAAATGTTAAAGTTAAGGGTGATATATGAATTTTTTTTTCGAAATACACAAGTGGTTATAAAATATTCATTGTTGTCGGGGAATATTCGCTTGGTCGTGGAATATTCTTACTGTCGGAGAATATTCGTACGACGACGCAGTCTTTTGTGGGCCCCATAACGGAAAGCAATTGGATGAAGAAAATGACAAAAATAAGTTATTTATAAATAACGGCATAGTTGTTACCATTAACATTGTTGAAATACCCGGTGGTTAAAATACAGTAATACGCGTTGTTGCACAGTAGCTCACGGTATTGCACCTATTATTGATTTTTACGTAAGAAGGCATTACTCAATAATTGTTACAGTAATTAATGTTCAGTGTTTTATTTTATTGATTCAATAATTGCTGCGTTGATATTTTATATTATTGTTGTTTTAATAATTGTCACTACACAGTATTTTCTATTATCGGAGCAATAATTCATATTATCTGAATAATATTATTAGATAACATTATTGGCAATGTCTAGAAAGTTCTGTCTAAGGAGAGGTTTGGTCATCTAATTGTGCGCCAGTAAGGAAGAGATCCTTATTGGAAAGCCCCCTCTTTCTTGGGAACGGCCTGGTTGCCAGTACTGTGGTTCTGTAATATTATTTGTGTATAATTAATTATTAATTTATATGATGAGGAAAATATTAATTTTATGTGGATATAGATGGAGAAAATTTTTAATGTGACAATTGTTGTAAATTAATATTTTATCTTTTTCTGATAAAATAATTCATTTAAATATATTATTTTAATAATCTATTAATGGTGATATTTTTACAATGAATGTGGGATATATGAATAAATGAGGAGGAAGAGTATTTTTGTTGGATTAAATGTTTAACACATGTTTTGTGTGTTGGTGGACACAATTCTTGACCGAAAATTTATTATAGACTGTAAAATCGTCCGTTTGTGGATTTCAGTCAATTTCTGTTTGGAATTTAGAAAAACTTTCTTCTGCAAAGTTGTAGAGAATTGAATTTCCTATAAAAACTCGCGAGATTCGAATTTTCTGATAAAAGGGATATTTATTACGAATTATTGAAGTTCCAAATTATTGAGTCTGAATTGATTTTGTAACAAAAATTGTTTAAAACATGTTTTTCATTTTTGGTGCATTTGTGTGGAAAATGTGTTTTTGATGTGGTGGGCTAAGGAAAATTTGGTTATAAATATATTATTATATTCAATTTTCTGCTTTGGTGTTCTAAGCATTTTCCTATAAATAGGGTACTTAGGTTAGAATTGAAAATCACACCAGAAACTGAAGTTTTCTCTCTATTTCTCTCTCTATATTATCGAGTGTATTCTTGTGAGTATTTTGATATCTTGAGTGTTGCTATACGGTGCAAGTTCGTTCAGCGTTATTCCAGTCAGGAGTACTGCTCTTTTGAGGTAAGGGATTGTAAGGGATATTGTTGTAAGGGATTGTAAGGGATAGTAAGGGATTGTAAGGGATAGTAAGGGATGTTATTTCTTCTTAAATGATATTATTTTCTTCAATATCATTATGCCGAAGTATTGATCTGAACTTTTTATCAAATTTAAAACTTTTCATGTCGGGGTTACTATTCATGAGTTACTATTCACGAGTTACTATTCATGAGTTACTATTCACGAGTTACTATTCATGAGTTACTATTCACGAGTTACTATTCATGAGTTACTATTTATGGGTTACTATTCACAAGTTACTATTCACGACAAAATTAGTTTCTTTTTCTAACCAAATTATAGTTGATTTATGAATATTACTCTTGAGATTAAAACTATATGTTGATCATATTATTTTTTTATCATATATAATATTTTTATAACCCTAATGATGATATTTCTCTTTGACTTGAGTGTAAAGATGGGTAGATTATTGGTATGATCATGACTAGGGTTCTCTTTGTCCAGTAGTGAAAAGTTGAATTGTGACTGGTATGATCATAACCATTGAATTTATAATTGAATATCTTTAGCTTAAGTGCAAAGGTGAAATGATCAACATGGTTATAATTATTGGTTATATAAATTCTAAAATGATTATATATTTCTTTGAGATAATAATATATTTGGCCTGTAGTGCAAATATGAACTATTGAGGAATATCTTTGGCCTGTAGTGCAAAGATGAGTTGTTGATGAATATTTTTGGTCGTAGTGCAAAGATGACTTGTTGTTGAATATTTTTGGCATGTAGTGTAAAGATGAACTGTTGATGAATATCTTTGGCCCGTGGTGCAAAGATGAATTTATTAGTATGATTATGAACAGGAATTGTGATTTGGTATAACCATGATCTTTGATATTTCAGGTAAAGACAGGTGATGAAAATTATCTTCGTCTTGGATACGAAATTTAGAATCACAATTATGATTATGAATTATTCACATGATTGTGGACAGGAACTGTTGATTGATGTTATAGGGTTAAAACGTTGTTGGTGGACTTTTAACATAAAGAAGATAATAGACTTTATAGTCTATTTGACTCTTCTAATGGATTGCTCGTTCCGCTGCAACTATGGTTGAAAAGTTTTATCATCTACCATATGTTCTAAATCTCTGATTTATTACTGTTGAAGACTATTGATAATTTATCTTTAGTCATGATATTCTTTACTGAGCTAGTTGTGCTCACCCTTTTGCTTCACAATTCCTTTTAGGTAATAAAAGTGTAGCTGGGTCGAGCGAGGGATAACAAGGGAATAGAACGGTGGTCTATAGATATTGAGGGTGAGGTGAATTTAACTTGGATGGGTGTTTTGCCACTATCTTACAAGATGTATAATGACATACAACCTCGTGTCATCATAAGACAAGGTTGTGCTCATCCACTTGCTGAGTATATTTACGAGCACTACCTATATAATCTTGGTATTTGTTTGAAGTATAATTCTTAGTTAGAGACAGTGGAGATAATGATATGTCAAGAGAAGACTCACCATTGGGAAGAATATGATAGTAATCTTCTCATTTTTATTTGGGGTCTATTGGGTCAACCGAGGATAATTCTGTGGGCATATGATATCTATCATAACCTAGATGCATGGTCTCCCATATATGAAGGTTTCCTTGAGTATTTTCCAAAGGTTTTAATTTCTAAAACAGTTTTTGACTGTACCTTTATGTAAGGTGTCATGGTGACGTGCTATCTAAGTTGGTGTCCAGAGTCACAGTTGGTATATTTTAGTATCAAAACTCACAACATATGTGTTGTATTTTGCACGACAATTGTTGTAATAAAGTTGTATTTGTTTTCTGTACCATGTATTTGACGACTCATAATAGGTTGGATGGAATGGACCTATTTTGGGGGCGTTACATTTCAGAAACTATTCAATGACAAGTACTTTCCTGAAAGTATTCGTCATATGAAGGAGGTAGAGTTTATTAGACTGGAGCAGAATAACATGACGGTGTCCCAATACGAGGCGAAATTTGCAGAGTTGTCCAGGTTTGCACCTCATTTGGTAGAGAATGAGGAACGTATGACGCGGATGTTTCTGAGAGGTTTGAAACCCGGCATACGTCAATATCTCATTTCTCATAAATTTTCTCTCTATTCAGATGTTGTCAACAGGGCTCAATTATTAGAGCGAGATAGCGAGTATGATCAATCGAGGGACCACAACCAGGATTATACCGGTGACAGCAGTCATCAGAACAACGATAACCAGTGGAGAAAGAAGAATACGGACAAGAACGGCAACCACTCTGGTGGTAATCGTGGCCATGAATATAGAAGAAGCGAGTCGGGAGGAGATTTTAAAAAGAGGAGATTCAACAGTGATAATACGAAGACGTCAGCACCAGCAGCAACTGGTTCCAAGGGAGGAGAGCGACCACCGGTCATATGCTATAATTGTGGAAAGGAAGGACATATCGCTCGAGATTGTACGATAGCGAAACCAAGTTCAGCGGGGACGGTGACTCAAAAGGCTGCCCCAGAAAAGTCAAAGTCAACGGTTCCTGAAAGAACGTTTTTCGTGACTGGTCAGAATGCGAGGAACCCGAACGAAGTTAGCACGGGTTAGTTAATTATAAATTTTTGCGAAGCCTATACCTTATTAGATACCGGTTCTACCCATTCATTCATTTCTCCTGCTTGCGTTCAACGTTTAAACTTGACTCCGGAGAAATTAGACTTTGACTTATCTGTTGAAACTCTGTTAGGAGAAATTTTCATCACATCCATTGTCTATAAATCTTGTTTGATCCAAGTTGGCACCATCACATTACCTGTTGACCTTATCTCTTTAAAGATACTTGCTTTTGATGTGATTTTAGAAATTGATTGGTTAACTACTCATCATGCCAAAATTGAATGCTTTCGTAAGGTTGTTAGTCTTCATATTCCTAAGCAACCTGTTATTCAAATTCAAACAACCAAACCATTGAAGTCAAACTCTTTCATATCAAGCCGTAAAGTCATTCGTTTATTGAAAAACGGATGTCAAGCTTTCTTAGCTATGTTATGGACTTGAACAAAATACGTCAGATTTGAATGATATTTCTATTGTTAGTAAATCCCTGACGTATTTCCTGAAGAATTTTTTGGCTTACTCCCAAAGCGTGATATTGAATTTTGTATCGACTTTGAACCCGGTACAAAACCCATTTCTAAAATCTCATATCAAATGGCTCCTATTGAACTTCAGGAGTTAAAAACCCAACTATAGAAGTTGATAACCGAGCCTTTATCTGGTGACTTCCTTTGTGGAATGCACTGAATCCAGACTCTCCCTAGGGGACGCCAATTCGTGCGGTAGTAAACTGATAGGTGTCATTGTGACGTGATATCCAAGATTGGGATATGAGTCACAGTTGAGAGCAACCTAAGTTAGTAATCGAAATACGTAGCTTTCTAGTTATTATCGGAGATTCGTAAAAGAATTTTCTCGAATCGCTACTCCATTAACTCAGCTGACTCGAAAAGATACAAACTTCGAATGGAGCGAAGAATGCGAGAAGAGTTTCCAAGAGCTTAAGAGGAGACTCATTTCGGCACCTGTTCTGACAATTCCATCTGGTTCGGATGGATTTGTTATCTAAAGCGATGCTTCAGGCAAAGGGTTAGGATGTGTTCTCATGCAATGTGGAAAAGTCGTAGCCTATTCCTCGCGACAACTTAAAGAATATGAGAGGAATTATCCTACTCATGATCTAGAGTTGGCAGCAGTCGTTTTCGCGCTAAAGATCTGGAGGCACTATCTATATGGGGAGAAAGTGGAGATATATTCAGACCATAAAAGCCTCAAATATTTCTTCACCCAAAAGAAACTCAATATGCGGCAACGACGTTGGCTCGAGCTGTTGAAAGATTACGACCACACTATTCAATACCATCCTAGAAAAGCGAACGTGGTAGCTGACGTGTTGAGTAAAAGATCGTATACGGGCACGAGTACAATATTGTCAAAGACCCATTTCGTACGACTTACAGAAGATGGAGATAGAGTTAAAGATTTCAAGAACCTGCGTGAAGATAACGAATATACGATTAGAATCGACTTTTATCGATAAAATTAAAATCGCTTAAGCTACACACCGGAGCTGATGAATATGAAGAAGGTAGTGCAAGAAGTTGTTATTCCAAAAGCGAGAATTGGCAATGTAAGGAAAGTTCAAACCTATGATTTATTAGTCCATTTGAAATTCTCGATTGAATTGGAACTATGGCCTATAGACTCGCTTTACAGCCAAGTATGACGCGTGTTCATAACGTTTTTCACGTATCGAAGTTACGAAATTATGTGGACAACCCGAACCACGTCATTGAGTTAGAACCGGACGAGAGAGCCGAAGACTTAACGTACGAGGAGGTACCTGTCAAGATCTTGGATAGGAAGGAGCATGTCCTACGCACGAAGGTCATACCACAAGTTAAAGTTTTGTGGAGAAATCATGCTATTGAGGAAATGACCTGGGAGTTGGAAACGGAAATGAAAGCGAGGTATCCTCATCTTTTCGAAACACCAGGTACGTACGTCAATTTCGAGGACGAAATTTCATAAGGAGGGGAGGTTGTAAGACCCCAAATTATTAATAAATGAAATTTAATTTCCTCTATTTATTATTCTGAAATAGTAAGGGTTGATTTGATTAATGTGGTTAGTTATGGGTAAAATGCGCAAATATTTCAAATAAGCAAGTGGTCCTAAAATATTCATTGTTGTCGGGGAATATTTGTTTGGTCGTGAAATATTCTTGTTGTCGGGGAATATTCGTACGACGGCGCAGCCTTGTGTGGGCCCCATAACGGAAAGCGATTGGATGAAAAAAACGACAAAAACAAGTTGTTTATAAATAACGGCGTAGTTGTTACCGTTAATACTGTTGGAATACCAGGTGGTTAAAACACAGTAATACGCGTTGTTGCACAGTAGCACACGGTATTGCACCAATTATTGATTCTTACGTAAGAAGGCACTACTCAATAATTGTTACAGTAATTACTGTTCAATATTGTATTTTATTGATTCAATAATTACTGCGTTGATATTTTATATTACTGTTGTTTTAATAATTGTCACTACACAGTATTTTCTATTATCGGAACAATAATTCATATTATCTGAATAATATTATTAGATAACATTATTGGCAATGTCTAGAAAGTTCTGTCTAAGGAGAGGTTTGGTCATCTAATTGCGCGCCAGTAAGGAGAGATCCTTATTGGAAAGTCCCCTCTTTCCTGGGAACGGCCTGGTTGCTAGTACTGTGATTCTGTAATATTATTTGTGTATAATTAATTATTGATTTATATGATGAGAAAAATATTAATTTTATGTGGATATAGATGGAGAAAATTTTTAATGTGACAATTGTTGAAAATTAATAATTTGTCTTTTTCTGATAAAATAATTCATCTAAATATATTATTTTAATAATATATTGATAGTGATATTTTTATAATGAATGTGGGATATATGAGTATATGAGGAGGAAGAGTATTTTTGTGGCATTAAATGATTAACACATGTTTTGTGTGTTGGTGGACACAATTCTTGACCAAAAATTTATTATTGACTGTAAAATCACCTGTTTATAGATTTCGGTCAATTTTTGTTTGGAATTTGGAAAAACTTTCTTCTGCAAAGTTGTAGAGAATTGAATTTCCTATAAAAATTCGCGAGATTCGAATTTTATGATGAAAGGGCTATTTATTATGAATTATTGAAGTTTTAAAGTTCCGAAATAATTAATTTTTGGGAGTTTTAGTTAATTATTTTGAGAAAAACGTTTTTTCTATTTTTTTGGACATCATAAACATGTGCAAGGTGGCTGAATTCAGATCTTCCAAGGTGGGCTTGACAATTTTGTAAATATAATGTTATTATATTAAATTTTCTGCTTTGGTGTTCTAAGCATTTTCCTATAAATAGGGTGCTTAGGTTAGAATTAAAAATCACACCAGAAACACAAGTTTCTCTCTATTTCTCTCTCTATATCGAGCGTATTCTTGTGAGTATTTGATACTTTGAGTGTTGCTATACGGTGCAAGTTTCCTTCAGCACTATATCTAGTATTCCAGTCAGAAGTACCGTCTTTCCGAGGTAAGGGATGTTATTTCTTCTTAAATGATATTATTTTCTTCAATATCATTATGCCGAAGTATTGATTTGAACTTTTTATCAAATTTGAAACTTTTCATGTCGGGGTTACTATTCATGAGTTACTATTCATGAGTTACTATTCACGAGTTACTATTCACGAGTTACTATTCACCGAAAAATGAAATTTTCTTCTTTTCGTCCAAAATATCTATTCTGGATACTAGCTTTGATTGTATCCATGTTTTGATCATTCTTGAATTTTACTCCACTATGATTGTTTATGAGGTATTTTTGGACATGGATAAACTGTAATACGAATCCCTAATATTTGTTCTTTTGCTTCACTGGATTCGTTTCCTTTAAAATATTTTTCATCATCCTCAGTCCTAAATGATGATACAATTGAATATCTTTGGCCTGTAGTGCAAAGATTGATGATTTCTGATGAATATCTTTGGCCCGTAGTGCAAAGATGAACAGGTGTTGAGATGAACATGATCGACTGGTGATACAAATGAATATATTTGGCCTGTAGTGCAAAGATGAATATTTGATTAAAGATGGTTATTGATTGTTGTTACAGGGATAAAATATTGATGATGGACTTTTAAATCTTAGAAGATAGTAGAATTCATTCTCTACTTGACTCTTCTAATGGTTTGCTGTTTCCGCTGCAGTTATTGATTTAAAATTTGTTGTCTATTGTATTCTATTAGATTTTTCCCTGTTGAAGACTAACGATAATTTGTTGTATATTATCTTAGTCATAATATTCTTTACTGGGCTAGTTGAGCTCACCATTTTTCTTGTTGTTCCAATTTTCTTCTCAGGAGGCAAGAATGTAGCGAGTACTAGTCGGGGTGTGGAATGATGGTTCAAGACAGTTGTTTTAGTAGTCCTCACTATTTTGTAAATTAGTGTATCAATAAGTATAATGAGGACTTAATTGAGTACGAATACTGTCTAGATGACAATATTTGTATTTAAACTCACAGTATATGTGTTGTCGTATTTTGCACGACAATTGTAATAATAAAGTTGTAGTTATTTTCTGTACCATATATTTGGCGACTCAAAATGGGTTGGATGGATTGAACCTGTTTTGGGGGCGTCACATATAGAAAGAAAAAGAGCTTAGTCATGAAGACGACGAGCTTAGTCATGGAGGTCCTGGCAACACGATTCTCTCTTCTCTCTCCACGACGACGTCTTTGGATATGGCGTTGAGCGAGGGTCTTCACTCAGCGACTGGTCCAGATCGCTAGGCGGTCGTTTTCCATCATTTAATTTCCTGCTATGGTAAAGGCGCGAAGTGAATGGAAAGATCTAGGGGTTTAAAACGGAAGATTGAACAAAATTCAATTATATAACAAATTTAGATAAGAGTGGATTAGTGAAAACCGGAATTGGAAAGAAAAGAATCAAAATTCGAAAATGAATACAAATTTGGAAAAAAATGAGAAAATTTGGAAATAAAAAATTGATCGGGAGAAGATCAGAGAGAGGGACAACGGTGTCACATGATTTAAAGTTGAGATTCAGATCTAAAGTTTAGGTGGTAAATACAGATTTGATTTTAGCGGTGGTGAAGGTTTGTTTGGATTGAAATGGAGGTGAGGGTTTTAGATGGAATGGATTTTAGATGGAAGGTGTAGATTTGATTTGATTTGATTTTAGTGGTGGTGAAGGTTTGTTTGGATTGATCATTGTGTTGATGTACTTTAATCGATAATTGAAAGCTTTTGCTTTTAATTTGATATTAGTCTTTTTTTTAAATTTGATCATTTTACCTTCTGTTATATCAAAATTATTTAATTAATAAATAAAGTACTATTTTTTCATTACAACACACATGATTAATGGCCCATCCAGATAGTCACGTCAGTAATTTTTGACGCATCAGACTCAATTTGTTAAAATTAAAAAAAATTAATAATTCAATCATCTAATTAACAAAATTAAAAAAAAAATTACCGAAGTAAAATATATCCTATAATTTAGAGTAATAAATTATATTTAAATAATTACTTGAGGATGAAAACTTAGAGCAATGTGAATAAAATGATTTTATTCATGCAACCTAGGAAATGGAGTAGCAAAACAATTACACCTAATATTTTGAATGATTGTAAAATTAAACGTTCAAAATTTATTACAATCCCTATTTTAAAAAAATTAAATTACATTAATTTTACATGTTTTATGTCTATTAAAATGTTTTTTTACATCCTCAATGCAGTGGCAACATTATAATTACCACACAAATATCAATTACAAACTAAAAAAATATGTCGTACTAACTTATAATCAATTTATCATTACAATACAACTCTATTGTATTATGCAAACTATTGCATTTCCTCAAATTTATATCCCTCATAAAAACGCCCTAGATGCTGGTTAGCATAATTAGCAACTTAATATCAAGCATTTTCACCATAATTTCACAAATTAACCTAATTGGCAGACAACAAAGAATTGGCTACATAGATTGATTTTTTTTTAATTTCCATTCTGCCAGTTCATTTAAGAGGTCTATATTTACATATTTTAATAAGAATAGGATTCCCACCAGTATTATCTGGTAGAAAGAAAGATAAATCATACACAGGTCGGAGAACTCTCTTGCTCCAAAATGTAGCTAAATATCTAGAACTGCTTCTCCTGCAATCGAGACGAGAGAAAAGATCAATCGTAATTCTAGAACAGATATTATAACAACAGGTATAGCTGAGTAATGATGTCATAACCAACCAACAGCTCAAGATCATGCCATAATAAATCATGGATTAATGTTTGTTTTACTACTACTACTAGCAAAATTTAATTATGCAGCTGCTTTCATTGAAGAAGGTGAGTGCCGCATAATATAGAAACTTGAAATTGCCCAACCCCCTCCAATCCATCACTATTTGAAATTTCTTTAAACTCAATAGGTCGCGATGGAAAACAAATATGTAAAATATTGGAAAAATTAAAGGTGTGGAGACAAGGAAGAAATGAAACTAACCGAAAGCACTCGCTAAAGGAAGCCATCTGCCTATTCCCAAGGTGAGGTATGAGGTATGAGGTATGAGGTATGAGGTATGACTGTATGAGGTATGAGTGTAACTTGTGCTCGGTTGAAATCTCTCTCGTGCAGTTTTTAAGTAGTTTTGAGTTTATATAAAGAGAGGAATAAATGTTAGACCTCCAAAGATCACAGGGAGAAAACTACGTTGTATATCTGGTAAGAACCTTCTATCTAGGAGACAACAACGATTAACATCATTTAAGAATACTAACAGAATCTAATAACAGATATAATCGGTAACACAAAAAAGGAAAGTAGTAGTAGCGTTTACCATGCATTCTCTTAACAAATCGTTCAAATTCCATGAAGTTGTGTCTTTCCATGAGTAGCAGGCAGAGCCTAAGGTATGTAAAAGAAAAAAAATGTCGTCCATCCGGATCATTCAGAGGCTTGGCCTTCTCCAATATACGGTTATAACCTTCTCTGTCATGGCAAGGAAGAACATTTTCACTTGAAACTGGTATGGAAGCATCCCATGCAGCATTCAAAACCTGAACATCAGAGTTGTGACGTTACAAGATAATTCTAACAAGCAAAATTTGCGCACCTTCACATTTAGTAAACAAAGATTCACGGACTGGTTTTTCTAACAAACACTTATTTACAAAGAAATGGCAAACTCCAAAAGTATGTCAAAACTTCTAGTGCCTAGTGCCTACACTTACTTGCCAATTCAACCCCTCAGGGTCTCCCAATGCCTCTGAGAAGTCCACATGCAGGTCTAACACGCCTGTTCCAGCACATGTAAAGTTTAAGGCAGCTTGATGCTTCTTCAACATTGCCATAGTTGGAGCATAGCCATCACGATTGCATGGGTTGTAAAATCCAGCTGTTAATTCAGCAGCATGGCTGGAAGTTTTATACCACCAATGAATACCTGACAACTGCTCAAGAATTAACATACAACAATGAATTTGATCAAATCATGTCCTAGTGAATATTTAGACTACTTGTACTCCTGAACAGTAAATTGCCAAATATTCTACCAAAAATCTGAAATTATTAATAATCCACGTCGATCATGATAAAAAATGAAGAGGAACCTGATTATGCTACAATTAGGAATGATGCTAATCTCAAAGCGAAGAAGATACAATGATATACACTTCTAGCTTTTCAACTCATAATACGTTTTTGGATAAAAAAGTGAAATGAACTTTTGCCATATGAAAAGCTAGAAAACCATCAAATGAGCGTGCTTAAGAATACAAAATCCTACACATACCAGCTACCTAACTGATAGTAGAACAATGGATAGACATATCTGATGGCAAGCTTAATTCAAATCGAGAAATTTATCTTTCAAGTAATGACAATGGTTTCCATAATCACCGCTCACCTTTGTAGCAATGGAAGTGCCTTCAAAAGCTAACTTGGACAGAGAGAGCACCCGATCACCATGGTCAACCAAAACCTGTGAGTACCAACTGAGGAAGAACCTTCCATAATAGCCATCGTAATCTCCACCGTCACAAAAGAATCCAGTTTCTTTTGGCTGGGAATTATATGAACCTGAATTATCTGGTCCTCGTGCCCAAAAAGAGTGACCCCTTGTTTCAGCTGCTTTTCTTAGACTTTTCAACAAATACTGATCATAACACTGCAATAGAAAATATTAATTTGGTTTGATGCTCAGGAAAATAGAACAGTTTCATCGAAAAAATGGACAAAGTGAATGCCTTGAGCTTCCACCAGAATATACTTATGAAGAGAAAACAAAATAGATATGAAGCAGCAGAGTAAAAAAAAAGGATTTTTAATGTTAAAAATGGTACAGTAATACAACTTCCAGTGTTACCAAAACAAAAAAGGGAATGATATTGAATGGCTGCTTCTGTAACTGTCAAAGTAAGGTACAACTTTTGACGAATAGTACAACATTTGCTTCGGCATTCTGAAAAACGGCTGTCAAAATAACAGTTCCCAACAGAAATTGAAAAGATATTATTCATCCGGTAGCTCCTGCCCGGTATAAAATGGTGGGAGTAGAAAGGATGAAAGGGCTAACAATCCAATTTCTGGAAGCAATCCCTGTTGCTTTTCTTTATTAAATGAAATGATCCCACCAGAAAAAATTAACATGCCAGGAAAAAGCAACACCACATTTGTCCCTGCTAGCGGGGTTAGTGGAAATTAATAGATTGAATAGTTACCTGAAATTCACCAACACCTGGATATCTCCAACCATGCTTTACAGGATTGGATGGGTATCGTAGTTCACCACATGGACCAAGTCCAATTTCAATCATAGAGATAATACCGTCTTCAAAGAATGCATCAAATTCCACTCTAAAACTTCTCATGTAGTCAAAGTAAACCTACATCAGTTTGTCACAAATATAAAAAACTAAAACCTCTAAATCAGAAGAATTATTTGCATGAGAATCCCACATCGACCCCACATAACTAGATAAAAACTGAACACCCCCCTATTATCTTGTATGCATTCACAAAAGCAGGAGAGAAAACATGAGAGCAGCAGTATAACTATATCATAACTGCTATCACTTAGCCAATGAAGTCTTAGCCTTATGATTAAGATTGAGGAATTGAGACTTTTAGGTTTCACATTCAATCCTCCTTCATGTGAGGTTAGTGTGATTGATCATTGTAATTTTCTCATCGTTAATGTGAGGTTTATTGATATTGTAATTGTGATAATTGATTTTGATTATGAAAATTCTTTTTACTTGCAATGCTATCCTTAAAAATGGGGGCTTAAAAAAATTAAAAAAAATATCTGCTATCACTTCAAAGGAAATAATTTACGATGACTACGAAGTAATATTCTGATACGTAGCCATAATATTCTGATATTTAGTTTATAAGTAATATTATGATAACAGGTAACTTTATTAAGTGATATATATTCATTAAAGCTGGATGTAATACCTCCACAGCAGTCCGGCCTCTTAAAACACGTTCCTTGTCAATTCCCCATGAGAGACATTCTGGATTGCGTCTTCCTGCTCTATCCGTGAAAAATATGTCAGGATTGCTTCGACCAATTTCTACTACCCAATGAGGCAGCGGAATACAAACATCATCACCGACATTGCCACCACATTCATGAAAAGACATTGCAACCTGAATCAATTCCAGTTGAAACTTTGATCAATTGATAGATTTTGTTATTAGAGATTACCCACAACTAAATATTGTTGCAGATTCATGCACTCAATTAATACTTTGAAATTTCTTGAGGTTTTGCCTTTATGGAACTCTAAGAGTGTTTGGGGAGGAGTGGGCGTGTCCTGCCTCTCGGTGAACGATTTGCTACTTACACAGTTCAGAGGCTTTAAAAGAAGAACACTAGAAGTGTGTGATCTTTTCTGCTTTTGGGATCTGGACTGTGAGTAATGCTCAACTTTTTAGAGATGGCTATTTATCTTTTTCTTTGAAGAAAGTTAAGATATTTTTCTTTGCTTCTTTATGAGCCTCAGCATGGTGCATCTAAGACTATTTATGTTTATGATCTTTGTAGAGATTGTAGAACCATCCTTTTTTGAATGTTTTCTTTTTTATTACCTCTTGTTATAGAGTTGGACTCCTTGTTCCTCCATGCTTATAATCTCTCTTTTCATCATATAAAATTTCTAACTAAATAATTCATATCAAACTGTATATCAATTTCTTTTACACGATTTACTGCTGAATCATCCTAAGCCACACTGGGCCACTGCCAAGGCAGTTTTCAAAGGCTGTTAGTTTGTGGCCCAAACACATTAGCTTCCTTTACCTTCAACCAGGATTCCTCCTGTATACCACACTACACTAGAGAGTTCACGAAGCCGGTCCCATTATTCACATACCATAACTTATCCAAAAACACTTCTGGATAAGTAGGTATTGGATAAATAGCATGGTTACATACCTACAGACTGACATTGTAGACCATGCCATACAATTTGGTCCAACAACTGAAATGATTCCTAAATTTATAAGATCAATAATAAGTTCCTGCTGGTTTCTTTATCTTTCAAGAAAATAATACTAATAAAATTCCTTCAAGAATCAAAATATTACGATTTATAGTTTAAAAAAACATCAGTTATCGTGCAGGACTGTCAATAGATTGAATAAAGATCTAGTTCCAACCTAACATGCCATGATCGAGATCCATTATGTAATCAAATGAGATGCAACAGTTTGAAACTGATTTTGTTTCCAAGACAAACTATCTACAGTATATTGCTCAAGGTTCAAATTTTAAATAATAGTCCCTCCGATCCAAACTATAAGATCATTATTAACTTCAGGGGCGGATCCAGACTCTTTGGTCAACGGGGTCAAATTTGAAATAAACAAATTTTCGCAAAAAAATAAAAATATAGTAAAATATACAAAACTAAATAATGCCCAAATATTATTTATAGTAACATTTTTCAAAATTTCGTTACTTAAAATTATTGTATGATAGTCTCATTTTTATTAGTTACAAAAATCCACAAGCAATTACAAAAAAAAACCACAAGTAATTACAAAAAATCTCAAAGTAATTGCTAAATTTATGAAATTATAAATAAAAAAAATACAATATATTGATTTTTTTCTAAAGTCGAACTAGTGAGAAGAATTAGGTCAAGCCACTAGACGAGAAACGGAGAAACAAAAAGTATTGTATTGACTAAGGTAGAATAGGATATGAATTTCGAAGAATTTAATACTACCTCCAATCTAGAATTATAAGTGTTTTATAGTTAGTTTACAATTGTTATATATGTTGTATTAAAACTAAATAACTTTATATCAATTTTGAATTTTAGGAATTCGCGAATTAACTTTAAAAAGTCAAAATGTATATCTAATTTTGGAACAGAGATAGTATTTTTTAATTTAAACTTTAAAATTTTTATTAAACACCCTACAAAAAAAAATTTTGATCTTTAAAAATTCAGTGGGGGTCAATTGACCCCACTGCCCCCCCCCCCTAACCTGTGTCTGCCACTGATTAACTTTGAAAGTCAATTTGAAAATTTCAAACTCAAAATTGAGTTGATCCATTCAAAATTATGAAACAATAAATCTCACAATGAGTAGTACTTTTTAGATAAATTACAATATTCATCATTGTATTAACTAAAATTAATGGAATCCATGTCAATTTTGAATTTTTAAAATATCTAAAATAAACTTCAAAAAGTGATCTTATATTTTGGAACGAAGATTGTATAAAACGTCATTACGCATTATATATGATATAGATAGAAAGATATTTATTAAGAATAATGTTAAGACTTTCCATTCCCCACACTTGGGGTAAAATTAATTATAGAAAAAAAAGGAAAAATGTTAAGACTTTTAAGAAATATCATAATATATTAAAAATTATAGATTGTTTAGATATGTATTCCCTCCATCCCAAATAAAGTGTAATGGTCAACATGGCACATAGTAGAAATAAAACAAAAAAGTTATCCATTCTTTTCTTACTATAATGTGTACCGGACAAAATTGAAGCGAACACCTATTTTTATCTCTAACCCTGTGGCGATATTCCCATCTCACTTTAAACTTTACATGGTTTTGTTAAAGTGACAAACATTTTTTGGAAATCCCAAAAAAGAAAGCATGATAACAAAGTACTAATTTATACTGGATTCCTAATCTTAAGTCATTATTAAGGAATTACTTTGAAATTGGACAAATTACTAGATTCATAATCTTAGAAAAATATTGCACTCGGATGTCGATTTTAGCATATAGAACTTAACCCAACCTGTTGACACAATAATACTCGGACTGCGAATTAGTTAATTAGCATAATAAATCACCCTCTCAAAGAATAGAAGCAACAGATGCCAGCGTAAGCATACTAACATATCTTTTACAAAACTCACCTGTAACTTGAACTTAAGTTCACGCACAATCTGAAACAACCTTTTGTAGCCACTCCAGTTATACTCCTGCGGAACATGTGCTTCTACTATACCCCACCAGCAATTAACCACGACACCGTCAATGTTGACCGCTTTTAAGATTCTAAGTTGGTTTAGTAGACCATCAGGATCCACAAGCTCACACTTCATATTAATGACACCCAGCTGGACCCAGAAATGACATGTGTCAAAAAACATACATACCAATTCTCTTAGTTGTCATGCTAAAATTAGAATCTGCCCAATAATAAATGTGTAAAATATAAATCCACCGTGAGAAGGCAAGAAAACAAAAAATTAAGAAGTGATGCATGCTCACAAAAAAACTAGTGATAATTGAGCATGAATTTCAAGTCCATCATTCATAATGGAACGATGATTACAGAAGAGTAACGATAAACACAAAAAGAGAGGGCCCATCGAATATAAAATACTCCCTCCATTCTGTGTTATTAAAATATTTTTTTAAAAAAAATAACTTTTGGGATGTCCCAAAATGATGACTACATTACACAATAATTGCAGAGTGTACAATAAAATTTTAATCTCCTCTACAATGCACTTAATATGAAAAAGATAATGAGTACCTCAGTCAGTTTTCCAAGTAATATGTGTGACTATGACTAAGATGCTCATTTTTTTTATTTGACTTGCACATATCCTCCCAATACAAACATTTTCCTCCAAAGTTAAATTTGAACATAATACTCAAAATTTAATAAGGCCATAAGGGTAATTTTTAATACTTTAAATGGCAATTTATAAAATTTCAACAAACTCTAAGTTTTGCCATATAAAATGGGCTGAAGGGAGTATATATATAGAACTCACATGTAGCATCACATATACAGGAACATAAGGGCTGCCAGCGAAATCTTGCTCTTGTAGCTTTGGGGGTATGACCACAACCTAGGAAAAAAACATAACCGTTAGAATAAACAAAACAAAACAAAATTTAATCAGTAATAAGCTTAGAAGCCTAGAAGCCTAGAAGGGCAGAAAAGCAATAAGCTTCCAAAACCCCAGCCAAGTGTGATAATCATAGTGGTTGTTACAAAAATTCCATTTATCTTACACATGATAGTAATCCACTCGTTCTATCTCTCAGAATAAAATCAAATGTAAACATAACATAACATTACCAGAAAAGTCATAAAGATGGATCAAATCATGTTATGGGAAAGACAGAAAACCAGCAAAGATTCACCAAGAGATGGAAATGATAAATTACATACAAATATTAAAATGGAGTTAGTCCTTTTACCTGTCTATTGTCAACAGCATCCATGGAGGCCCCAATAAGATGATCATTCTGAGCATCTAATCCCTCTCTTACCATGGCTGGAGTCTGAGATGGAGCACTTGAAGATACATCGTAAGGGGATGAAGAGTGAACAAAAATATCTTTCATTTGGCATGCATTATACTCCACCGTACTCTGATAGCTAGAAGAGATCCCTCCTAAGGAAACAGGTGGGGTCTGTTGAGGTGGCATTTGCATACATGATGATGTGACCACAGTAGTAGGTGTGCCAACAGCAGGTTTTGTGCCCTGTAGAAGTTAAACACCAATATCCTCACTTAGTTCTTCAGTTCATAAGATATAGAAGGTAACATAAGCATTATGCACCTGATTGTCACTTGTGTTGTTATGCATGAAAAATAATGAAACTACATAAGGATTGAAGGGATCTATTCCTTTCCTAAAATAGTAAAGTGACACCCCAAAGTCATTTATTTAATAATCACACCAGAAATAAATGGAGAAAAATAAAGACATTTCCTATGATAGAAATCAAAAGGGGCTAACCTACTTCTACGGAAACACAGAAACAATGCTACGCACGAATCTTTGTTTCTTTGTTTATTGTTCTGTTATTCTGTTTTTATTTTGGGTGTTAAGACAGGGTTTTGCTTGCCTTTCTCAGTGGGTGCATAAGAGAGAGAGAGAGAGAGAGAGAGAGATGAAATTAATGTCATCCATTTCCTTTTTTTCAAAAAAGTATTAACGACATTCATTTTGTACACTTGCCATTTTAAGAAAGTGTAATCCACAGTTCTGAAAGTGAAAATCACAAAAACACATTCTGCTAATATTTATATCACCATGTCCTGATATACCAATTATACACTTACACGTCCGCTCATAATCATACACTAGAAGCCAGCCTAAGTGTATAAACTTATTTACTTCTTTAATTAAGCTGGAAAAATCACCACATTGAATTCGATTTGCATATAGTTTCAAACACCATTCTTATATCTTACTAATTTGAAGATTTCTGACTGTGATGCCTGGGAAAATGAAACAATTAAAATGTACACAAAGACAGATATCACAACTACAGGTTTATTACACAGAATTTTAAAAATAAAAATCCTTTAAAGAAATACCTGTGATCTGGAAGGGAATGTGGTTCCATCAGGCAGAACAACCCAACCAGCTTCCCTAGCCAAAGCCGCAATCACGTCATTAATATCCGCTCTGACCCGAAGATTATAGTTACCATGCCTTCGAAGCCCTGCGAGGATCTTTGCAGTAATTGCCCTCCGCTGCCGCTCTCGTAGCTTTGTTCTCTCCTTTTCTTCCAATGGTCTACACCTTCTAGTGCCTCCTTGGGGAGTTAATTGCTCTTGATATTGCTGATGTTGCTGAAACCGGTTATTATTGCTGCTGGTTGATGCAAATCCTCCATCAACACCTACCATCACCTGATTTGCAATGTTCTTATCTTCATCATCTTCGTCATCATCATCTTCTTCTTTCACATCCATTCCCATTTCTTCATCATCATCTTCACTCGTTCCGAATTTCTGCATCTCAGTTGCCATAATTCCTTTCTCTTCGTATTCCTAACTCTTATGACCCTAAATATTGTTGTGCAGTAATCTCTCTAGCACAATTGCCATAATTAACCATCAACTTCATCCATAAGTAGCGAACTTCACAATTATACCGAAGCAAGTGCCCACATTATCAGCATAAAGTACCCGGGAACCTCTAGAACACAATAATATAATAGCACAATAAATCCCAAAAATGCCAAAAAGGAAGTTCTTATTTTCAGAAGGGTAACAAAGAAAGTGAACAATTATATGCAATTTGTCAGCATGGGAAGTACCATTTTTGCTTCAAAAAGCAAACTCCCCAAAAAAAAAATTCCTTTTCAGATAATACTCCCAAATGCAATTATATAAACTGAAGTTCATTTTGAGTACTAAACTTTCATACATGAATGAATTTCTGATTAGTTCAAAATGTATGTTATTCCAATAAACTTGCAAATATCAATTTTACCTCTTGGAGAAATATTGAGCAATTTTAACTTTTAAATAAACTAAAAATCAAGCTAAACAACCAATATCACACAAAAGACAAGGAAAGAGAGAGAAAAAGGAATCATTTTCAGTTACCTTATAGTATTATCTCAGAAAGTAGCTACAAATTTCCAACCCATTTCCAATTTTCAGATAGAAAAAAAAACTTAAAGTTTGCCAATTTAACACTTAATCGTAGCGCCTATGTAAATTATCTCACTTTTTATACTCACTCCTAGCTAAAAAAGCTCAGATCTACAAGCCGCCGTTGCACGGCGAGGAGAGAGAATGTTCTGGAAACCGTCCGGTCCAGAAAGACGGAGCTCCGACTCAAATACCCGAACCGACCTGAACAAAAGGAGGGTCGGGAGAATTCCGGCGAAGGTCCGGCGGAGGAAGAGGAGAGAGAAAGGCAAGCATGCGAGGATTAGGGTTTGGCACGCGTGTGTGAGGGAGGCGAGCGTGCCTGGGTATAAGGTTTGGCACGGATGAGGCGTATGGGAGACCATATCTGTGGCACGTGCGAGTCACATGTGGTGCACGTGATTGGTAGGCCACGATCATTGCATTTGCATGATTTTTTTTGGTAGTAGTAGTAGGCCACATTACAATCATGTGAATTGTGAGCCCAAGGCCAAGGATTTCGTGTTAAACCTCTTTTTAGTGAAAACAAGAAATGTGCTTGTTTGCTCTTGCATTGTTGAGTCATAAGAGTTGCATTCATTTTATTTTTGCATGATCATCACTTTTGGGTTTAAAAGATATAGAAATACTTTCATAACCGTGACAAATTAAGGTTGAGATATGAATAGTGATCATATCTATTGTAAAATTTTATGTACTCTGGACGTACCCAAATTGAAAAAACACCTAAATTTTTGTCTTGATTCTTTGCTGTTGTGTGCGTGTGATCTAATTCTAACAGTAAATTATATCAATACGTAAAAGAGAGTCTTACTTATTATATATCTCTCTAAAAAGTTCACATAACTAACAATTAAAAAATAACATAACATTTTGGAATATATATTTGGATTGCTTCCCCCCAAATCTTTTTATCAAGTTAATCCTCTCTAATTTCATTCATACACAACACAATACACTCTTTATACTAACACACATAACATAAGCATACCCTATAGAAATCCTATTTCATTTTGTATGCGGCAAATCCTCATCATTTTGGAGAGAATTTCACCTTTGAAGTGGGATATAATTTTCAACTTTTTTCCTCACTAAAACTACTACAGAAGAACAGAACCAAGTCAGCCCCTAAAGCTGTTTCATTGCCATGTGTGCTCTGTTAAATGTTAGTTGGTATCTTGCCCCAAGCAGCAAACTGGAAGCAGTTAGAATGTGTGTGGCCTGTTTATTTGGGCAATGGTTGCGGATCGGATACAGATTCCCCTGTAAAAATGAACATCAATAATAGTTAAGCTCTCAAAATAGAAGATCATTTTCCATTAGGAAAATATCACAAGAGAACATTCGATGAACTATGCAGAGCAACAGAAACAGAAAAAAAAAATTAGAAATAAGCAAGAACTTGGAAGGGCTTCATTGCGTTGGCTAGGCAACAGAATCAACTCCCAGAAATCCAGTGTGTGAACACAGGTAAATCTCTTTTAAGGGACTAGACAACTGAAGGAATGGCCAAAAGAAAAAGGAGAAAATAGAGATCTTCCAAGGTTCCACCTTATGTGTCCTTAAAAGCAGTATCGCAGGAAAAATTGGGACGTTTTGATCACAACAAATACCGTCATAATTGTTTATTCATTTAAATCAAAAGCTATTTCCGCCAGAAAGTACATATTTTGGTAAATACTGGGTGATCACCAAAAAAGAAGCAAAATACTAGATAGTTATGTACATTACCATGCATTCTATTGACAAATCGTTCAAACTCCATGAGGTTGTGCTTCTCCAGTAGAATTTGGCCGAGTCTGAGGTAGGTGAAAGCAGATAAATGCCTCCCATCTGGGTCATTTCGGGGCTTGGCATTTTCCAGTATCTTGTTATATCCTTCTCTATCATGGCAAGAAAGAGCATTCTCACTTGCAACGGGTATATTAACATCCCATGCAGCATTCAACACCTGAATAGAAATATAACGTTTACAAAGAAACAAATATACAGACTGTAGAGTAAAAAATTGCCAGAGAAGGAATTGGACACAAGGCATATGTATGTAAGGCTACTTCAATTATATAGTGAAGACCTGCAAGCTAAAATGAAAATATGGTACTCAGTTATAATAAACTTTGATGCTAACTTTTTCTTAGTTTCAAAAAAGTAGATTATAGAAATATTTAGAGAAACATACTTCGTCCACCTCAAGTATATCAAGATTGCAAGAGAAAAATGAAATTGATAATATAAATGCATGCACTGATAGTAATGGACTGGTAATATATCAAATCATCATAATATTATTTCTGAAGGACAAACATTGATCTAGTGAAACATACTGTCAAATGAAAAGGAAACAACGTCCTTTTTTTCTGACAGATAAAGCTATCTGGTACAAAATGACGATTCCATCTATTGTTATTTAGGCAAACAACAATCCTGCACATCTTGCTATACCGGAAATAATTACACTTTAGTAAAATCCAAACATTTTAGTAACTTACCTGCCAAACTAATCCCTCAGGGTCTGCAAGTGCCTCTGGAAAGTCCTCATGTTGGTCCAGTGTACGCAATTCAACACACGTAAAGTTTAGAGCAGCTTCATGCTTCTTAAACATTGATGCTATTGGAGCATAGCCATCCCGATTACATGGGTTGTAAAACCCAGCCGTTAATTCAGCAGCATGACTGGCTGTCTTGTACCACCAATGAATACCTGATAGCTGCTCATCGATCAAAATGTGGTGAAGATAAATTAGACTAATTCACAATTATAAAGTGCAGGCTCGTGTAAAGTTGACTCACCTTTGCAGCAATAGAAGTTCCTTCAAAAGCCAAATTTGCCAGAGCAAGTACACGATCTCCATGGTCAACGAGAACTTGAGAATACCAATTAAGGAAAAATCTACCATAGTAGCTATCATAATCGCCTCCATCACAAAAGAACCTGGTTTCATGTGGCCTGGAATTATAAGAACCTGCATTTTCTGGCCCTTTACCCCAAAATGAGTGCCCCCTTGTTTCCGCTGCCTTCTTCAGATTCTTCATCAAATACTGATCATAACACTGCCAGTACACATCCAGAAGTCGTGTCAACGATATAAGCATATCACACAATGATATGCATGAAAACCTAAATGATATTTATGGAACATTTAAAGAAATTCAAAAACATTGGAGGACTACCAAATAATTTTGAAGAATTAGATTAAGTTCCCAGTATAAACATGTCATTTCTGATTTCTCATTTGTTATAAAAAATTACACCACTTGATCCGAAATTTACCTGGAATTCGCCAATACCAGGATACTTCCAATCGTGCTTTGCAGGATAAGATGGGTACCGTAACTCCCCGCACGGACCTAATCCAATTTCAATCTCAGATATGACGCCATCCACAAAGAACTCGTCAAATTCCACTCGGAAGCTTCTCATGTAGTCAAAGTAAACCTAAATCATAGAATGATAACATAGAAAACTAAGGGTAAAAAATTATGCAACAAAGACGAAACATTTTAAATTAACACAAAAGAAGTTTGATTGAAGATTTACAATGACCAACAAAAGCAGACCATAAACAAGAAAAGTGCAAGGATAAAAATTCCACTCGTCTAACAAAAGAAGAATTCCAATAATTTTGCACAAAATGAATTAACTTTAGCAGCAGAGAGCATTTAGATGGACACCACTCGCTTTACAAATACATTGAGAACACAACAGTAAAACAGTACAGAGTCTCAAATACAATAATATTGTAAAACTTGTTAACAATCATAACAAAATGCAATACCTCAACGGCAGTCCGACCTCTTAAAACTCTTTCTTTGTCGACTCCCCAAGTGAGGCATTCAGAGTTGCTTCTTCCTTCTCTATCCATGAAAAATATGTCAGGATTGCCTTGACCAATCTCTGCTACCCATTGGGGGAGTGGAATATGAACATCATCACCAACATTGCCTCCACATTCATGAAATGACATAACAGCCTGGGCAGTTTTTTTATAGAAATAAGTCACCAAATATAAAACGTAAGGACAGTTTTTAACAGGTAACTTGTTATAAATATAAATCCTGAGGGAAGAAGTAAAAAAGACACGGAAAAAAAAAAAACAAATGAGACTGAGACAAATAAATCATAATCTCAGCTCAGCTCAACTCAACTCAACACCACCTTTTATCCAATGACCAATGGATCATATCATCATAATAAGGAAGTGTATTAGAAACTCGAAAGCTCTATGAATTTCAGAAGACAGAAGGTTGAAGCGATATGGCCTCTCTCTGGACAATATATACACTAGTAAATCGAAATAAATGCAGGTAGAAATTGTAAAACCCCAACTTTTTTGAATAAAGATGAATTTTCTATAAATATTATTTTTGAATATTATGGAGTAAATTTGATATAATGTTATAGTTGTGGGTAATATTTATAAATTTTGCAAAGTACGCAAGTTGTTATATAATATTCGATTGGTCGGGGAATATTCGTTTTAAACAGGAAATATTCGTACGACGGCAAAATTATTGGTGGACCCCACAGCAGAATTATTGTTGGATTGAGAAAACGACAAAAATATTTTATTGAAATAACGGCGGAAGTTTTACCGTTGATACTGTTGAACTACTCGGTAGTAAAAGTACAGTAATACGCGTGGTTGCATAGTAGCACACGGTATTGATTATTAAGGCTTACGTGATAAGTCACTCAGTTTTGCTTATTTTATGGACCCCCATTTACCTATTTTTCAAAATAATCGATAGAAAGTTATTCGGTATAATAAAGGTAGGGGCCCACATGTGGGGCCCATGATTTAAAATGATTTTGGGGGTGGGGGAGTATGTTAGTCACGGGAGGGAGTTAATATATATATATATATATATATATATATATATATGTTATTATAATATACATATATTATAATGGTGGGGCCCACAGTTGAAGGCTATTATTGTGCTGGAAAAGTTGGATGACATGATTCACAGGAGAGTGAATTATTTTTCAATCAAACATGTGCCTTATAATATATATATAAAAATATATATATATATATATATATTATATTTTATTTAAAAGATTTTGCTTTAATTATGGACCGTCAGATTAAAGTAAATCAATCTGGACCGTTCATGAATTAGTTACTATGCAGTCCATTCTCCTATAAATAGAAGCTCATTCCTTCATTATTTCTTACGAATTCACTGAAACTCCAGAGAGAGAAATTATAAAGAAACTATAGAAAAATACTCTGCTACTTCCCTACTCTTATATTCAGTTTCTTTTACGGTAAGGGGTGTTATTCTTTCTTATTCATGAAGAGAACTGTTGTTATTCCATTGCTTATTATTCTGTTGGAATAACCTGTATACGCGGACTACCCTATACTTGGTGAAATTCTTCTGTTATTTCATTCTTTATTATTATGTTGAAATAACCTGTTTATGCGAAGTACCGCATACATGGTAAAATTCTTCTATTATTCTGTTCTATTATTCTGTTGGAACATCCTGTCTGTGTGTTTTACACCGGACTTGGTTCTGTCTTTATTATTATTCTGCTGGAACATTCTGTCTGTGTGTTTTACACCGGACCTGGTTCCGTCTTTATTATTATTCTGTTTAGACCTGACAAATGGGCCCAAAGCCCGCGGGCCGGCCCGGCCCGCCCGCCAAAAACCCGGGCTTTGGGCCGCTGTTTTTAAGCCCATGAAAACCCGGACCTTTTTGGTCCGGCCCGTTTTTGGCCCGGCCCGCCCGCCAACCATTAATTTTTTTTTATTTTTTTTTTAAAATAAAGTGTTAGGTTGTGAGGCTTGAACACAAGACTTGTAAGTAAATAAATAAGAGTTCAAACCAACTGAGCTACAACAACTATTTATTTTTAATGTAATCTTTAATATATTTTAACTATAATTGAAAATTATAATTAAGATATGTAGTTAATATAATTTAAACAACAAATTCAAATTGCAGTAGCAAATGCAAACAAGGAAAGAATGACATTACACACAAGATAATATGAGTTTGGTCATTACAGCAAAAGCTTCAACCTTGATATTATCTAATTCATATAATTCCTGACAAGTAACAATGTACAAAACTACAAATTAAACACTTACTGCAAAAGATCATTCTCAATAAGTACAATCTCTACTCTCTGAGCAGCACTCAGTAACATAAATCCAAATTATCATCATAAATAATGTAGGTAATTAATTAATAATACTAATTTATAATACTATTACAATTTTAATTAATTGAGATATGTAGTTAGTGTATGTAATTAATTAATCGTGTTTGTTTGTATTATTATTTATTATTAATTATTTTATTATTTTTAATATTTATTATTATTATTTTTGGTGTAACAAAAAGTTTGCAAAAAAAAATTAATGGCCGAAACCCGCGGGCCGGGCCGGCCCGCCCGCCACGGGCTGGCCATTTCCAGCCCACCAAAACCCCGGCCTTTTTGGCCCGACCCGCCGTTGGCCCGGCCCGGCCCGTCCGTTTGCCAAGTCTAATTCTGTTGGAATATCCTGTCTGTGCATTTTACGCCGGACCTGGTTCCGTCTATATACTGTTGGAACATCCTATCGGTGCGAATTTCGCCTAACCTGGTTCCGTTACTTATTATTCTGTTGGAATAACCTGTCTATGCGAAGTACCGCATGCATGGTGATTTCTTTTGTTATTTCATTCGTTATTATATTCAGTTGGTTAAAGTTTTGACTTCTATACTCCATGAAATTAGTGGAATATCCTTGATATTTGCGCTTCATCCAGTATCTTTTCATAAAAAAATTCTTCTAAGCATTCTTGAATTTTACTCCACAAAGCAATATCATGTTGACAATTTGAACGTTATTAATTCTTGGATAAATTAATTCTTGAACTTGTTTTATTGAATTGTCATCATCCTCATGTTTATAATATGTTGAAAGTCATCTGTGGCCTATAGTGCATAGATGGACTTGGTATGATTATGACCAGGGATTATTCGGTATAATCATGACCGTAATGTTACAAATGATGTGGTAAAAGTCCTCATTGGCCCGTAGTGCATTGATGGACAGTTGTTGGCATGATCATGACCATTAATGAATACACAAATATTCTTGGCCCGTAGTGCATGGATAATTGTGGTCGTGATACTAAAGAATATCCTTAACCGTAGTGCAGGGGTGATTCGATGATGTGGAATATTTATTAAGCTGAGTCTCAGCGATAACAGTGATGAAAAACCTTTTAAATCATAAAAGATAGTAGATTTTATTTTCTACTTGACTCTTTTAATGGATTGTTTGTTCCGCTGCAGTTAAACTTGATGTCTATTATATTTTATCAGTTTAACATTGTTGGACACTAATGATAATTTATTCTACATTATCTTAGTCATAATATTTCTTATTGGGCTAGTTGAGCTCACCCTTTCTTTCACTGTTCTCTTCAGGAAATGAGAATATAGCTGGGACGAGTCGAAAAATGGAGTGATGGTCCAGAGGATAGCATTAGTAGTCCTCACTATTCTATAAAATAGTGTGATAATAATTGTAATGAGAACTACTTTTGAGTATGGATACTCTGTAGAAGACAATATTTGTATTCAAACTCACAGTTTATGTTTTGTCGTATTGTACATGACAGTTGTATTATTAAGTTGTATTTGAATTCTGTACCATGTATCTGGCGACTCAAGATGGGTGATGTATACCTAATTTTGGGGGCGTCACAGTTGGTATCAGAGCTTAGGGATATGATCCCTGGCTAAGATGTGAGACTAGAACTAGGAGGGGAGAGACAGTGAATTCTTTCGCTAGTATGACCTACCTAAGTTTTTTTTGTTATTTAATTGGTCGGTCAAAGTATATGGATAATATGTTATATGTTAATGAACCTTTGTTTTGTGGCAGTATCTGAAAATGACATCCGAGAATGTTAAAAATAACAATGGAGCACAAGAGACCGTTGAGTCTCCACATATCAATAATCAGGAGAATGTGCATCAGGAAGGCGACAATCCTCATGCAAACAACAACACTGACCAAATGATGAATGATGGACTGTTCAGAGGCTTTATGCATGTCATGCAACATCAGGCGAGAGCGGCTCCTGTCCAAAATGTAGGTGCAAACACTGGAAACTCTCGGACGGTTACCGCTAAACAGTTCAAGGAGCTGGGACCACCGGAGTTTATTGGAGAACCAAAACCACTTATGGCGAAAGCATGGATAAAGCAGATCACCAAGATATTTGATGTCTTGGGATGCTCCGAGGAACAAAAGGTTCCATTCGCCACCTTTATGTTGCGTGAAGAGGCAGATTACTGGTGGGAATCTGTAAAACGTACCCAGCCTGACGCACTCAAGATGTCTTGGGAGAAGTTCCAAGAGCTATTCAACGACAAGTACTTTCCCGAGAGTATTCGTCACATGAAGGAGATGGAGTTTATCAAACTGGAGCAAAATAATATGACCGTGTCGAAGTATGAGGCTAAATTTGCTGAGTTGTCCCAGTTTGCGTCCCACTTGGTGGATAATGAAGAGCGAATGACGCGAATGTTTTTGCGAGGTTTGAAACCTGAGATACGTCAACATCTTATTTCTCATAAACTGTGTTTGTATTCAGATGTTGTAAATAGGGCTCAGTTAGTAGAGCGCGATAATGAGTCAACGCAATCAAAAGAGAACAACCGGCAAAATGATAATACCAGTGAGAGCAGTCATCGAAACGGTGACAAGCGTGGAAAGAATCAACAGGCTAGAAATGGTAACCACTTCGGTGGTAATCAGGGCCAAAACAATAAGAATGGACATTTCAAGAAGAGGAGATTCAACAATGATGGAAAGACGTCAGCACCAGCACCCATTGATAAGGAAGGAGAACGACCACCTATCATATGCTTCAAATGCGGAGAAGAGGGACACATCAGTCCAAACTGCGCGATGCCGTCCAAAGCATGTTATAATTGTGAAAGAGAAGGTCACCTAGCTCGATTTTATCGTTCACCGAAGACAAGTTCAGCTAAGATGGATGCACCAAAGGCCGTCCCAGAAAAGTCAAAGTCAGTAGTGCAAGGGAAAGCGTTTGTAGTGACCTCCCAGAAAGCAAGGAACCCGAATGAGGTCATCACGGGTAAGCTTATCATAAACTCTAGCGAAGTCTATACCTTATTTGATACCGGTTCTACCCATTCTTTTATTTCTCCTACTTGCGCTCAACGTTTAAATTTGACTCCGGAGAAATTAGACTTTGACTTGTCTGTTAAAACTCCGTTAGGAGAAACATTCATTACACCCACGGTTTATAAGTCTTGTTTGGTTCAAATCGGTACCCTCACATTACCTATTGATCTTATTTCATTGAAAATACTTGCATTTGATGTGATTTTAGGGATTGATTGGTTAACTACTCATCATGCTAAAATTGATTGTTTTCGTAAGGTTGTTAGCTTTTATATTCCTAATCAACCTATTATGCGAATTCAAGCGACCAAACCATTAAAATCAATCACGGTCATCTCAAGCCATAAAGATATACGTTTATTGAAAAACGGATGTCAAGCTTTCTTAGCCCACGTCACAAATCTAAACAAAAATACATCAGTTTTGAATGATATTTCTATTGTTAATGAATTTCCTGACGTATTCCCTGAAGAACTTCCTGGCCTACCCCCAGAGCGTGAAAATGAATTTTGTATCGACCTTGAACCCGGTACAAAACCCATTTCCAAAACCCCATATTGAATGACTCCTATTGAACTTCAGGAGTTAAAAATTCAACTGCAGGAATTGTTAGACATTGGCTTTATTCGTCCTAGTACATCTCCTTGGGGTGCCCCTGTTTTATTCGTGAAGAAGAAAGATGGGAGTATGCGACTTTGTATTGATTATCGGGAGTTGAATCATGTCACCATCAAAAATAGGTACCCATTATCACGTATTGATGACCTGTTTGACCAGTTGCAAGGAGCCAAATTCTTTTCAAAGATTGATCTTCGTTCTAGATATCACCAATTGAAGATTAGAACCGATGACATTCCAAAGACGGCTTTCAGAACTCAGTACGGGCATTATGAATTCCTAATCATGTCCTTTGGATTGACTAATGCTCCTGCTGCCTTCATGGATATCATGAACCGAGTATTCAAGGAATATTTGGATCACTTTGTGGTCGTCTTTATTGATGACATCCTTATTTATTCCAAAAGCCGTAAAGATCATGAGCAACACTTGAGGCTAATACTCCAAAAGCTTCGTGAATATAAGCTTTATGCCAAGTTGAAGAAATGCGAATTCTGGTTTGAGGAAATAGCATTCCTTGGGCACGTGGTATCAAGTCATGGAATATCTGTTGACGCAGCAAAGATTGAAGCTATTCAAAGCTGGGAACAACCTAAATCAGTGACCGAAGTACATAGCTTTCTCGGCTTAGCTGGTTATTATCGGAGATTCGTAGAAGGGTTTTCTCGAATCGCTACTCCACTAACTCAGCTGACTCGGAAAGATACAAAGTTCGATTGGAGCGAGGAATGTGAGAAGACTTTTCAAGAATTCAAGGGAAAACTCATTTCAGCACCTGTTCTGACAATACCATCTGGTTCGGAGGGATTTATCATCTACAGTGATGCTTCAGACAAAGGGTTAAGATGTGTTCTCATGCAACATGGGAAAGTCATAGCCTATGCCTCACGACAACTCAAAGAATATGAGAGGAATTATCCTACTCATGATCTAGAGTTAGCAGCTGTGGTCTTCGCACTTAAAATTTGGAGGCATTACTTGTATGGGGAGAAGGTGGAGATCTTTACGGATCATAAAAGCCTCAAATATTTCTTCACTCAAAAGGAACTCAACATGCGACAACGACGTTGGCTTGAACTGTTGCAAGATTATGATCATACCATCCAATACCATCCTGGAAAAGCGAACGTGGTAGCTGACGCATTGAGTAGAAGATCATATGCAAGTACGAGTACGATATTGTCAACACAAAGGTCCATTTTGTGTGACTTGCAAAGGATGGAGATAGAGTTAAAGACTCCAGGGACCCATGTGATGATGGCGAATATACGAGTAGAACCGACTTTAATTGATAAAGTTAAAGCTGCTCAAGCTACAGACCTGGAGCTGATGCGTATGAGGAAGAAGGTGCAAGAAGGTGCAAGAAGGTGCTATGCCGGAAGCAAGAATCGATGAAGAAAAAATACTTCGAGTCAACTCCAGACTTTGTGTTCCTAAGGACCCTGATTTAAAGTATAAAATCATGATGGAGGCGCACAACACACCGTTTGCAATCCATCTTGGGAGTACCAAAATGTATCATGATCTTCGACATACATTTTGGTGGGGCAATATGAAGAGAGAGATAGCGTTGTTTATCTCAAGATGTCTAACGTGTCAACGAGTCAAGGCGGAGCATCAAGTGCCAAAAGGTCCATTGCAACCACTTGAAATTCTAAAATGAAAGTGGGAGTACATTACCATGGATTTCGTTACCGGTCTTCCTAAGGTTTCTCAAGGTATAGATGCGATTTGGGTCATTGTTGATAGATTGACCAAGTCTGCTTATTTCTTACCGATACGAGAAACTTATACACTTGAACGTCTTGCTCGTATGTACATAAACGAGATTGTAAGACTGCATGGTATGCCAGTATCCATAGTTTCTAATCGAGACCCAAGATTCACTTCACGATTTTGGGTTAGTTTGCAGAAAGCTATGGGCACAGATTTATGATTTAGCTCGGCATATCATCCTTACACGGACGGACAGTCGGAGAGGACTATTCAAACTCTTGAAGATCTATTAAGACTATGTGTACTTGATTTCAAGGGAAGTTGGGACAAGTTCTTATCATTGGTGGAGTTTTCCTACAACATCAGTTATCAAGCAAGTATTGGCATGGCTCCATTCAAAGCGTTGTATGGAAGAAAATGTCGTTCTCCAGTATGCTGGGATGAGGTGGGTGAAGTAACGTTGTTGGGACCGGAGTTGGTACGTTTGACTACGGAAAAGATTCAAACGATCCGGCAACGTATAAAAAACCTCACAAGATCGACAAAAGAGTTATGCTGATCTTCATCGAAAGGACGTGGAATTTGAAATAGGAGATCATGTGTTATTACGAGTTGCTCCATGGAAAGGAGTTACGAGATTTAGAAAGAGAGGAAAGCTCAATCCTCGATTCATCGGCCCATTTTTAATCCTCGATCGAGTAGGAACTGTAGCCTATATACTCGCTTTACCGCCAAATATGTCTCGTGTTCATAACGTTTTTCACGTATCCATGTTACGTAAATATGTGAAAGACCCGAACCACATTATTGAGTTAGAACCGGACGAAATAGCGGAAGACTTAACGTATGAAGAGGTTCCTGTTCAAATCTTAGATAAGAAGGAACATATTCTACGCTCCAAGGTTATACCTCAAGTCAAAGTTTTGTGGAGAAACCACGATGTTGAGGAAATGACTTGGTAGTTAGAATCTGAAATGAAATCAAGGTATCCTTACCTCTTCGACATACCAGGTACGTACCCTAATTTCGAGGGTGAAATTTCTTAAGAAAGGGAGATTGTAAAACCCCAACTTTTTTGAATAAAGATGAATTTTCTATAAATATTATTTTTGAATATTATGGAGTAAATTTGATATAATGTTATAGTTGTGGGTAATATTTATAAATTTTGCAAAGTACGCAAGTTGTTATATAATATTCGATTGGTCGGGGAATATTCGTTTTAAACAGGAAATATTCGTACGACGGCACAATCATTGGTGGACCCCACAGCAGAATTATTTTCGGATTGAGAAAACGATAAAAATATTTTATTGAAATAACGGCGGAAGGTTTTACAGTTGATACTGTTGAACTACTCGGTAGTAAAAGTACAGTAATACGCGTGGTTGCATAGTAGCACATGTTATTGATTATTAAGGCTTACGTGATAAGTCACTCAGTTTTGCTTATTTTATGGACCCCCATTTATCTATTTTTCAAAATAATCGGTAAAAAGTTATTCGGTATAATAAAGGTGGGGGCCCACATGTGGGGCCCATGATTGAAAATGATTTTGGGGGTGGGGGAGTATGTTAGTCACGGGTGGGAGTTAATATCATTGTGTATATATATATATATATATATATATATATATATATATATATAATTATAATGGTGGGCCCACAGTTGGAGGCTATTATTGTGCTGGAAAAGTTGGATGACATGATTCACGGGAGAGTGAATTATTTTTCAATCAAACATGTGCCTTATAATATATATATATATATATATATATATATATATATATATTATATTTTATTTAAAAGATTTTGATTTAATTATGGACCGTCAGATTAAAGTAAATCAATCTGGACCGTTCATGAATTAGTTACTATGCAGTCCATTCTCCTATAAATAGAAGCTCATTCCTTCATTATTTCTTACGAATTCACTGAAACTCCAGATAGAGAAATTATAAAGAAACTATAGAAAAATACTCTGCTACTTCCCTACTCTTATATTCAGTTTTTTTTACGGTAAGGAGTGTTATTCTTTCTTATTCATGAAGAGAACTGTTGTTATTCCATTGCTTATTATTCTGTTGGAATAACATGTATACGCGGACTACCCTATACTTGGTGAAATTCTTCTGTTATTCCATTCTTTATTATTATGTTGAAATAACATGTTTATGCGAAGTACCGCATACATGGTGAAATTCTTCTATTATTCTGTTCTATTATTCTGTTGGAACATCCTGTCTGTGTGTTTTACACCGGACCTGGTTCCGTCTTTATTATTATTCTGTTGGAACATCCTGTCTATGTGTTTTACACCGGACCTGGTTCCGTCTTTATTATTATTCTGTTGGAATATCCTGTCTGTGCGTTTTACGCCGGACCTGGTTCCGTCTGTATTATTCTGTTGAAACATCCTGTCGGTGCGAATTTCGCCTGACCTGGTTCCGTTACTTATTATTCTGTTGGAATAACCTGTCTATGCGAAGTACCGCATGCATGGTGATTTCTTTTGTTATTCCATTCGTTATTATACTTAGTTGGTTAAAGTTTTGACTTCTATACTCCATGAAATTAGTGGAATATCCTTGATATTTGCGCTTCATCCAGTATCTTTTCATGAAAATATTCTTCTAAGCATTCTTGAATTTTACTCCACAAAGCAGTATCATGTTGACAATTTGGACGTTATTAATTCTTGGATAAATTAATTCTTGAACTTGTTTTATTGAATTGTCATCATCCTCATGTTTATAATATGTTGAAAGTCATCTGTGACCTGTAGTGCATAGATGGACTTGGTATGATTATGACCAGGGATTATTCGGTATAATCATGACTGTAATGTTACAAATGATGTGGTAAAAGTCCTCATTGGCCCGTAGTGCATTGATGGACAGTTGTTGGCACGATCATGACCATTAATGAATACACAAATATTCTTGGCCCGTAGTGCATGGATAATTGTGGTCGTGATACTAAAGAATATCCTTGGTCGTAGTGCAGAGGTGATTCGATGATGTGGAATACTTATTAAGCTGAGTATCAGCGATAACAGTGATGAAAAACCTTTTAAATCATAAAAGATAGTAGATTTTATTTTCTACTTGACTCTTTTAATAGATTGTTTGTTCCGTTGCAGTTAAACTTGATGTCTATTATATTTTATAAGTTTAACATTATTGGAGACTAATGATAATTTATTCTGCATTATCTTAGTCATAATATTTCTTACTGGGCTAGTTGAGCTCACCCTTTCTTTCACTGTTCTCTTCAAGAAATGAGAATATAACTGGGACAAGTCGGGAAACAGAGTGATGATCCAGAGAATGCATTAGTAGTCCTCACTATTCTGTAAAATAGTGTGATAATAATTGTAATGAGGACTCCTTTTGAGTATGGATACTCTCTAGAAGACAATATTTGTATTCAAACTCAGTTTATGTTTTGTCGTATTGTACATGACAGATGTATTATTAAGTTGTATTTGAATTCTGTACCATGTATCTGGCGACTCAAGATGGGTGATGTATACCTAATTTTGAGGGCGTCACAGAAATAGTGCAAGTGTAAAGGTGGATTCATGACTGCAAGTTACTGTTACCAATTACTCAAGTTCCAGGATTAAGTAATGTACGTTGACAAATTATGCATAACTTCTTTGCATACATACAAGACAAACTAGCAGTCTGCATCGTGACCTAGTTATAAGCAAAAAATTATAACTAGCCTTGGTACAAATATTATGTGCCTTTCGACCTATAAACATGATGAAGAAAATAACTCAAACCCAATAAGCATGTCGACATAGTTATGAACTACACACCTGTAATTTGAGCTTAAGTTCACGTACTATCTGAAAGAGCTTCTTGTAGCCGTTCCAGTTATATTGTTGTGGAGTATGAGCTTCAACTATTCCCCACCAGCAGTCAACCATAACCCCATCAACATTAACTGACTTCAAGATTCTTAACTGATTTAGCAGATCATCAGGATCAACCAGTTCACACTCCATATTGATGATCCCCAACTGCACCCACAAAAAGTAAGAACATTACCAAATCATAGGATATGATGGGAAACCCAATATCAAGGATGCATGTAAATTAATCCAAAAAGAAGTTTGAAAGAGTGATCTGCCTCGCTACCCAGGAAATTGACGAGCATAATAAGAATTAAATAAGATGCTCAACTTAAGATGAACAAGATTCTAAGTGAAAAAGGTATCAGACGAAGAGAAAATCAATACAACTCACAGGTAACATAACATACACAGGAACATATGGAGTGCCTAAAAAATCTCGCTCCTGCAACTTTTGTGGAGTGTCTAAAGCCTGTAAAAATACAAATTTCAGGAAGACAGTAAAGTAAGATCAACATTGTAAGTAATGTAAGGAAAGTCAGACTATAAAGCAAGTACGCCAAAGCTCTGGAGAGTTATCGAAAGAAACTCCTGTGAGTACTTCAACTTCAAGCAATCAGAATGTATACATCACAAAGACATTAACAAAGAAAGATGTAAATACAAATCAAGGTCACATTTGTAATGCTGTGGACAATGGGGACTAGTGCAGATTCCCCCGGCTTACTCATGATGCATTGACCCTTTGCTCTAATAACAAACTGCCAAAATGTGCATCTCATAACATGGCATGTTTTAATTCTTAGAGAATAAAAACCAAAGTTTGATGGAAGACACTGATAAATTGTGTATCTATGTCATGTTCTGAAAAGCTTGGTAATATAACTTGACTCAAAAGGCAATTCGATTTATTTTGACTACCAGAAGATATACAGATACTTCAAGTCAATTAGCCTGATTGTTTTGTTCATTCATTCGAACACTAAAATGAACAGAAAAGAGGCTGACACCAAACAAAGTCAATGAAATATATATCTTCAAAGATGAAAATCCACAATTTTGTTATAAAGTGTTAACACTTTCTAGAATTCCTTCCAATAAGATCAACAGCCTCTAACTATCAAATAAAAATAAGATGATCCAAAATATATTGAGGAGCTTTGTTTTAGATATTCATTTTGACCAGCAAATTGATTACCTAGCCCAACTCTAAACCTTAAAATGAAAAATCATGGTCATCTTATAAAGGTACGTCACTTCAATTCAATACCATTAATTTCTGATGTGGTGCAAAGGGAAGATGTTAGGAGTTTTCACTGTATGACAGATTACCAAAACCTAAGCTAGAAAAATGATCACAACTCTCCCTATAAAAATAATCACTATCTGCACCCTTGGTTAAGGGACTAAAACTACACAAGATCATAAATACATATAGTGAAATTGAACAACCAAAGATGATATTAGAAGTAAATAAAGAAGATGAAATATGTATATACACACACATACACAATAACAACCAGTTAAAGCAGCAAAACCACAAATCTATCATTACTCAATGAAGTAGAACAGGGAGAGATAAGGTATTATTACCTGCTCGTCAATATCAGATACGTTAGGAAGAAGATGATCCTCAAATCTCTCTCCGTTATCTCTCACCACGGCGAAAATCCGAATTTCACTTCGAGAATTAACCGGAATTCCCTTCAAGCAACCGGAGGATCGTTCTGCGATTCTGCGACCAAAATTGACTCTCGTTGAAGCCAAAACAGTTTTTCGCTCCACCAAATGCGAGGAGAAAGACGCCATTGCTGAAGAAGGTAAGGAAATCGCCATTTCAACTCTCTCCAGAATGTATTTCAGTTCATTTGTTAAAAAAGAGAGTTAAAAGTAGAGAGAGAGAAAATGGCGGGGAAAGAAATCCGTGTTCCAAGATATGTTAGTGAAAAGATTGCTTTAGTTCAATTTTCCAAATGCGCGTAATTTCATGTCACGTCTTTATATATAGGTAGCGGGAATAAGAGGTAAAATGAAAGTAAATTTTTCTTCTGTTTGGTTGGGTGTAGGGACGTTGGAGGAAAGGAAAATTAGAAAAATCTAATCCTCCTGTTTGGTTAATGTTATGAAACTTCAGTTAAGTTCGTAAATAAATATTGACAAACAGAGAGATCATCCATCAATTTGCGTGTTGATATTGTATTAGTTAATTAATCAAAATTAACTAAACTATTTCCTAATGTTATGTATTGCGAAAGTTGCCACTTAAATTATAATGATTTATGTAAAAAATCTGAGATCAATCAAAATTTAAATCCTTGTATAAGTATGCAATTTCATAAAGTACAATAACTCCACAATGACTTAAAGGCGGATGAGGATTAGACTTCACCCCGATTGAAATCATCCAAAAGGTGATAGAGCCTCTCTAACGATTCTTCCTCGTGGACGTATGAGGATTATCGAAATCCCCGTCCCCTCGTCCAAGCCAATCCCCTTTGGATTGGTAAAAATTAATAATAGTTTCACATAGATCACGCTAATCGCAATTCAATAATAAATGAAACAAAAAATTTAAATTAATTTACTTATGTCATGCTCGAGCTCGACTCTTTTATTCAAAGAAATATATAGTTAATATAATTTGAGTCACTTAAGTTCGGCTCGTCTATTTTCATCTGAATTTTGAATGATTACCAGTTCAATAAATTAAATCTCTACTGAATTTAACTCATATAACCCTTACTTAATCATTATATGTCACAAAAGAAAGAAAAATGCTTAAAAATCTAAACTAATTAATTATGACACGAACAATTAAATAACTGACATATTACATCTAATGATTAGATGCATACACACGTGATATCATTTTATAAAATTGAATATATATTCCATTAATTTATGAAAACATTATATAAAATATAAATTATGGTATATGGCATGATATGATATTAGGATATTGAACATTTCCTTCCACTAAAATAGCACCCAAACTTATTTTCTTTTCTGGCATAAATCATAATAACAATCTTGCCCAACATACATATACAAGTATACAGATCCAAACAAAGGCAAACTTACAAATACTTGAATGCAAATCATAAACATGACAACAAACCCAGCCCACAACACATTGTCTAAAAACAAACATAACCCATCATGTATATAATACTCTATTCTAAGTGGTCAGGAACATCTTTCATGAATAGAGAATAGAGTCCATCACATAGACTACTCTTTTTTTAATCATAACTATACAGTATAGATATGCCAATATATTTTATGACCGTTTCATTTCATCTTAACAGTCTACCTCTTAATATATTTTAACGGTTCATAATTTTATATTAAGATATTTTTTGAATAGTTTATATACAAATATGAGTCTAAACTATTCAGAAGACTCTTTTATTATAAAAATATATAAAATGCATTAAGATATAAGTTGTGACATAATCATGTGATTAATTAAGATTCCTTAAAACCATTTGACATAATCATTATCAGGCACTAGTACAAACAAGTTGATTAAAAGTAAGTTCATAGTAAGTTGACCATGTGGCAAATTGATAATTAAAGTTCAAGTATTTTATTATAGAATGGATTGACAATGTAATAGTGTACAAGTTGCCAACTTTGAATTATATAATTTTGTTTCCATTAATTATTCAAGCAATAAAAATATGTCTAGCAATAGTAAATCCCACTTTATCTTCTAGACTCTCCATATAATTAATTACTCACACTTTATCTTATAGACTCACTCTCCATATAATTACTTCTTTGCATTTTTTTCATTCTGAATTGTAGTCTTTTGTTCCGAAAGGAGAGTTACATTTTCAAAGAATAATATATATATATATATATATATATATATATATATATATATACACACACACACACACACACACACATAACGGATCTAAAGTAAAACTCTTTAATAACATACATCTCTTAAATAACATATATTTATTAAAACTACGTCGTTTTGAATATTATTTTAAAAAATAAAATAATATTAAAAGAAAGTAGTCCCACTTACTTTTATTTTATTTACAAAATTGCCACCCACAATCCACTTGTTTTTTAAAATAATATTCAAAACGACGTAATTTTAATAAAAATATACTATTTAATAAAGTTATGTTTTAGATTCGTGTATATATATATAGAAAAAAATGTATGTACACAGCTGTGTAGTACACAGTCAGCTATGGCGACGGTTCACGCCATAGCTATTTTGAGCTACAGCGGCGACGGGTGAACCATCGCCATAGCTCAAAAAACCCGTCGGCGTAGTCCGATTATATATACCCCATATATATATATATACACTAGATATGTTTACACAGTTTACACCAGTCCCTCCGGTTGGTTGAATGAACTGTGATTTGTATCTAATCGATTGCATGGCCTTTGATAGATCAAAACTCAACAACCCCTATTCACACTGTTTCCTCATCATTTATTTCAATCAAATAATGCAACATGTTATACACAATCAGTCAGAATTCAGAACCATAACTTCCTCAAGAAATAAACTAAAATAAGAAGCATATACATACACAAAATGACCAAAAAAAATAAAGTAAGCACAAGCTTTGCATTGACCAAAAAAAGAAAGTCAAACAGGACTTTGAACCCCAGCAAAATCTTTAACCGTAAATCCGACTTTCTCAAATTTCCCTTTCTCATTATTTTCTCTGAATTTCAAATAGTCCATGCAAAGAAATGGCTTGTAAATCCTCATATTTCCTTCTCCTATGACTTCCTCGGGAGCCAAGATCACCTTCTCATCCTCAAAACACCAGAAGAAGGCAAGCGAAAATCGATTCGCTTGCCGCTTCAGCACAACTCTGTGTTCAGATGATCTGAATTTTTCATTGCTCCAAGCTTGTAACATATCACCGATATTTACAACAAGGGTTCCTTCACATGGAAGAATGTCCATCCATTTCCCTTGTTTTGATCTCACTTGGAGCCCTCCTACTTCATCTTGAGACACAATTGTTAGAAAGCTCATATCAGTATGCTTTCCAAGCCCCTCTGTTTCACCTTCCAAACTGTTTGGAGGTGGTGAGTAGTTATTTACCCTCAAATACCCATGACAATTCTTGAATTCTGAATCATAATATTTCTTCTCAAGCCCATCTCCCAAGCTCATTAGTAAAATCTTCACAATTCTCTCTGATAATTCTGTCATTTTGCTCCCATATTCTTGCAATATGTCACTGCAAATAGGAAGAAAAAAAAAGAGATATGAATCACTGCTAAAAAAGACCCCGACTTCTGTAGGGATGCATTTATTGGAGCATATTTATATTTGGGATGTTTGTATTAGAACAAAACTACTGAACTCTCACCTGAATTCAACATTTTCTTGATCAAAGAGGACATGAGCAGAATTCTTGGCAGAGGCAACAAAATCTGGTCCAGATACTCTAAGGCTCTCAAAAAAAGGAGAAGCTATGAAATGGGGAGTATAAGTTTTTAAAGATGAGAAAGGGCCAAGTTTAAGTTTTGTATCAGAAGGGAGGCTGAAAATGAGTTCTGAAAGTGAGTGGATTTTGTTGTAAAGGGTGTTGGAAATTCCATGATTGATTATGTAGAAGAAACCCCATTCTTTGCAGGCTTCAGCAAGGGTGGACAAAGAAGATGGCTTTAATGGCTGTGAAATATCTAAAATGGGGAGTTGTATAGATGTTGGGGAGGATTCAGATACCATTTTTTCACTGGAAAATACTGAAAAAGGTTTGGTTTGTCCACCTACCTAGTTTAGCCTATAATATAGCTGACTGTTCTTGCAATAACCCATTATTGTTAATTGCTTGCCACCTCAATCCAAGAACTAGAGTCCTATTTAATCTTTTGACTTTAAGATTGTTAAAAGTTTTCCCTAGCACACTTAAATTTGTATGTTTCTATAATTATTTCCCACTAACAACTTTTACTTTATAATTTTAATGTTTTTGTTTCTTGGTGGACTGTAATACTTAAAAAACATAAAATCAAATAATTAAATGGAAAATTATTTAATGGGCAATATGATCATACACTACGTCAAAACTACAGTCGTTTTGTCAAAACAAAATTACGTCAAAATTACAGTCGTTTTGTAATTATACAGTTTATCAAAACTACGTCGTTTTGACAGATTTGTTTTTTTATAAAAAAAATAGCTTCTTTCCTCTTAAATCAAAAATCAAAAATAATTATGTTAAAACGACGTAATATGCACAAATAAAACATACACATCTATGTATGACCATTATTCTCTTATTTAATAATCATATATGAAAATATTTAAATAGTTTTTTGTATTTCTATATAAAAAAAAACGTCATGTACTCCTTTGTCACAATTTAAGTGAGCTTTTTTTTTAAAAAAATTTGACATGACCTTAAATTTTATTGAACCATTCATCCCTCCCTTCGTCTAATGAATTTAAATTTAATACACAATATAAGAATATGATCTTGAAATTATTAAAAGTAAATTTATTTTATTTAATATAAATATTTCATTAATGATATGTTAGTAATTTTTAACGTAATTCTGTATTATCCACTTACTACTTTATGTAAATAAATAAATAAAATATCTCATTTAATACTAGTCACAACTCACAACTGGGGTATTCAAATTACGGCGGGACTGCTGTGCTTATAGCTCTCCCTCTCTCCGTCTTATCTCACATACCCGCATCACAAAATCACCTGTGTTTTCTCTCTTTATATATATATATATATATACTGAAAGTACAAACAGAAAACAACTTTCTTCAACTAGATTTATAATATGTATCCTTTATTTCATCATGCATGTCATCTGTTTGTAGAAATTACCAAACGACGATACTCTTTTATTCGAAACTCAGCCTATGGCTTATACTACAGCACTTTGTGGGAGAACCACTCCTATTATCACGACCAATCCGAGGTTTTAGGTGAAAATGAAGATGTAATATCTTGGACTTCAAAAATATCCAGTTTGGTGAGGAGAAATAAGCCGCAAGAAGCCATTGGATTGTTCAGAACAATGCTTATGAGTGAGCAAAAGCCTAATTATGTGACTGTTTTGAGCTTGATACGAGCTGTTGGTGCATTGAATTCGGAAAATATGACGCGTGAAATTCATGGGTTTGTGATTACATTGGGGTTTGAGTCAGAAATGTCAGTTATAACTGCACTTCTTAATGTTTACTCTGCATGGGATATGGACATTGTGTTTAAGCTGTTTGATAAAACACAGAATAAGGATGTTGTTATGTGGAGTGCAATGGTATCAGCATGTGTAAAGAGTGGGAAGTATGTCGAAGCATTTAATGTTTTCAGGGAAATGCAATTTTATGGTGTAAAGCCGAACCATGTAAGCATTGTTAGCATCTTACCTGCTTGTGCTGATCTTGGTACTTTGTGGTTTGGCAAAGAGATACACGGGTTTGCTGTTAAAATGGATTTTTATTTTCATACAAACATTCAAAACTCACTTGTACATATGAATGCAAAATGTAAGAATTTGGAAGCCTCTGTTCGAGTTTTCAATGGGATCCCAATAAAGGATATCATCTCCTGGAGGACTATGATTCAGGGATTTATGGAAAATGAACGTCCAGGGGAAGCACTGAATGTATTCTCAGAGATGCAATCTTGTAGTTTTGAGCCAGACAAAAATATCATTCAGGATGCGGTGGCTGCATCGTTACAAGCTGAGGAGCTTGATTTTGGAGTTGGACTACACTGTCTCATACTCAAAAGTGGATATCTGACTTTTGTTTCCATTGTCACTACGCTTCTCCATATGTATGCTAAATTTGGGAAAGTTGGATGTGCCAGAAATTTATTTAATCAGCTCGATCAGAAAGATCTCATTGCCTATAGTGCAATGATATCAGCTTATGCTCAAAGTGAGCTCCCTTCAGATGCTTTCAACACATATAAAGACATGCAATTGGCAAATGAGAAGCCTAACGAGATAACTTTCGTAAGCCTCTTACAAGCTTCTTCTGCAATGGCTGCTCAAGAGATTGGAGAAAGCGTACATGCTCATGTAACGAAAGCTGGTTACTCATCAAACACATTTTTGACATCAGCTTTGATTGATTTATATTGCAAATTTGGAAGGATAAGACAAGGAAAGGTACTTTTTGATGAAATGCCTACCATTGATCTTATATGTTGGAGTTCCATGATCAATGGGTACTGTATAAATGGATATGGAAATGAAGCTCTTGAAACTTTTTCAAACATGTTGAGTTGTGGGATAATGCCCAATGATGTTGTTTTCATATCTGTTTTGTCTGCTTGTAGTCACTGTGGACTTGAATATGATGGCTGGAACTGGTTTTATACTATGGAACAGAAATTTTGCATTACCCCAAAAATTGCCCACTATGCGTGCATGGTAGATCTGCTAAGTCGTCGAGGAAATGTAGAAGAAGCTCTTGAGTTTGTAAAAAAAATGCCTATTGACCCTGATATAAGAATTTGGGGAGCTCTTCTTGCTGGTTGCAGAAAATCTAGTGGGTCAACTGAGGTTGCAGAAATTGCAGCTCATCAGCTCATACGTCTGGATCCAGAAAATACTAGCTACCATGTGTTCTTGTCGAACTTGTATGCTGAACAGAGTAGGTGGGAAGAAGTGGAGAGGTTGAGAAATTCGGTGCAAGAGAAGGGATTGAAGAAGGAAGCCGGTTATAGCATGGTGAAAGCCAGCTTATAAAGTGTCCTGTTTTCCAGTGAGGTAACTTGACCAGGTTGATCTCTCAATAGATTTTTGTACTTGATTTATGGCTGAAATACATTTTTACTTAATTCTTTTATGTAGTGCAGAAAGTAAACTTACAGTTTAGTTGTACCTAACATCTCTTATCCGTTTGAATGTTCCACTAAGTGCTCTTTTGATTATATATGTTGAGCCTTGTATTTGCAACATATTTGAAATTGTAATATATACTTTACATTTTAATTTATTTCTGGCATCTTAATACTAATTAAGATGTCAGTCTTCTTTTGTTACCAACTACCAGATGTAGCTAAAATCAAATAATTTAAAGGTGTCTTGGACAATGGTATTAGATCATATATGCATTTCTGGACTTGTTGAACCCCATAACTTTATGCATCATCACTTTGAGATTCTAATATAGACTTTCACTTTACTGTTTTTTTTCACTCATTTATTCTTTTATGAAATAAATATTAAGGTCTAGATTTATTATGCCTGCAGTTATTCTTTAAGAGTATTCATTGCAAGCAGTAAACAACTCAAGTTGTTTCTTATATTTGTACCTCCGTTATTAAATGTTTCATTAATTTTTGAAACCTCTATTGTGATTGATCAATATATAAACTTTACTACTTTCCAAAGAAAATAAAACTCATTCCCCTCTCAGTCTCTGATGAAAGAAGGCATACTTGAAGTACTTCTTGTTAGTGCCTCGGGCCTTAAACATACCAACCTCATTGGTTATTTCTCATTCCTATCTGATGATTATTAGTTCCATACACAAGTTGAAAGAATATTTTTTTTCCAGTAGATTAATTTCTTTTTATTTCTCTAATTCTTTTACTAACTCAAGCCTAGTAAAATGTTATATTCGTTCTAGTGTTCACAGGGAAACCTTCCTATTTTGTCATCATTGAATGTGGAACTCAAGTGTGTACAAGTAAAGCTTCAACAGGTTTTATTCTTTTAACCTTTTCTGATGTGTTGATGTCCGCAACTCCAGTGCCTAGATGTTCTGATTATCCTAGTAACAGAGCTCAGTGCTGCAGCTAAGCATGAAAAAATTTCCTGGAATGAGAAATTCTCATTTGACTTTCGAATGTCCGAATGGGTAAACATATCCCACCTTAAGTTGAGAATTATGGACAAGGAATATTTCACAGATGGTGGATTTGTCGGCGAAACCATGTATGAATTCCTTACTCAAGCATGCTTTTACTTTATACTAAAACTATGTCCTAGTAAATGGTAAAAACTGTTGGATTACCATAAATAAGTCAAATCAGCCAACAAAAAGAACATGAATATATTACATATGTACACATATATTCATCTATATATGTGTATATAGGTAAAAAAAAAATATTAATTCTAGGAATTTCCTCCTGAACAATTTGATTTGAAGTGATGAATTGCTTTTTGGACGAATCAAATTCTGTATTTCTGCAACATTTTTTTCCTTCCATGTTTAAACTCATTTTCCATACTTTATTAACACCACTTATCATTACTATTATAATACATGACCTCCATTTGAACTGTTTGCACTTCAGTGTTTACCTTGAAGGAATAAAGATGGAGGGCAACGACAGAGGAGTCATCGAACTGACACCAACTCCATATAATGTGGTGCTTGAAGATGATTCTTACAAAGGAGAGATAAAAATAGGGCTCAAGTTCTTCACAAATGTGAGATTCCTTCCTTGTACATAAAGTACATATCATTCTTTCTAGACAATTTTTTTTCTTCTTATTAGAACTCTAAATAACATAGAATACAAATGATTTTTGCAGGAAGTTGGTCAAAATAAGAGAGAATTTGTTGCAGAGGCAAAAGAAGCTGCCTCAATATGTAAAACAATTGGGAACTTGTGGATTTTCTCATGGCACAGGCTACTGTCTTTTTATAGAAAAAGAAATTCTGACCATAAACAGAAGGACAATTAGGAAGCAAATTGTAATGGGAAGTTGAACTAGGTGAGCTAGGAATAGGCTTCATATTTTTTGTGGTCTTTGTTTATCACCAATTACTAGGTTTCTGAATATCAATTTTGAAATGTTACCCTTGAAGATTTGATTTTTGTTGTCCAAGTGAATACCAAAAGAAACCTTCTCTTCTCAAAGTTTCTTGATTGTAGACTGCTGCAATATGTGCAGCTCCAATTAAAAAACTACAAGTCTGTGTGCTGTAGCCAGGCAAAGAAGTCTGACTTTTATTTTGAATAATGATATACATGTCGAGAAATATGCGACGAAACTAAATTGCGACCAACAAAACTAATTAGAGTGAAGTCATTCTTAATTTCTACCTATTTCATGTAAACATCGCAATTATAATTCGTCTGAAAACTTTTAAGATATACAGTAGTTAAAGAAAACTAATGAATTATAAAGTAGATAAAATAAGCTAAGATATGGGGAACAAATACAACTTGGTGGCCAAATTGACAAAAGGCTTGGGCTTCTCTCTGGACTTATAGAATACACAAAAAATAAAAGAGAATTCAAAAGCCCAAATCTTAAAGACCTTTAGGTAGGCCATTCTACATCCCAAATTGAAAGTATTAAACTACCCTTGGCCCATCAAATTGCATGCTATAACTCCTAATGTCTCCTATACAAACTATAAATATAATGAATTCTTTCCTATAGATTTTTTTTAAAAAAAATAATAATTTTGGTTATGAGACTAGTATCATATTTAAATTTATGCTTCTTTTTCCGGTGAATGTATGGAACTTTTAAAATTGGAGTTTCCTCCCCTCTCCTCCCCTATTTTGCAACCTAAAAGTCAACAGTTGATATATTTGTTTATGAGAAAAATGTGAAGTCAATTAGCCATATTTGAATAACAAAATTTCACCGAGCTCTTTGAAGTGCCACGCACGTCTATATATATATATATATATATATATATATATATATATATATATATATTTGTCACCACCCTGGTGATTAAAATAGAAAACACGAAAACGTTTTTCTAAATTAAAAAATAACTCTATATTACTTAATATATATTCTCAATATTTTTAATAGGATTAAAAAAATAGAAATACTATACGCACCAATTGTACACAAAAAATTGTGCACCAAAAGTAGGGCGTATGTATCGTTTACCAATGAAAATGTATAAAATATTCAATTGTAAGTATCGCTCCCTATTTTATCTCTTTTTGTATACAGTGTGTGCACAATTTTTTGTGTATATAGTTGGTATTCTTAGTATTACTCTAAAAAAATATGCATGCATGAATCATATTGAAAGTCGACTTAAATGATTATTCAATAACCAAATCTTCAAGATTTTTTTTTAGAAAATTGTTTTGTGTAATATATATATATATATATATATATATATATATATATATATATATCCAATACAAAATCAACTACCGATATTAGAATTGACGTCCGTTATCCACTACTAATAGTACCGAGCCGTTTGGTATAGAGATGGTATATACCCATTTTTTAGCTAGAATTTAAAAATTATACTCATCTGCTAGCGGACAGGATTAAAGAAATTTTTGTCTGCCAGGATTAAAGAAATTTTTACGAGCCGATTCTGCCAAGCTTTGTCTGTTCTGCGACATAATTCAAATTCCAAATTCCAAATTCCAAATGCATCTCTGATGGGGTGGATCCTGATCTACACCTCGTAGTTCTCTCTCATTACCATTCTCTCCGTGTAGATTAATAATATTTTTCGAGATTTTATTGCTTGAATATCATTTTTAATAGTTATAAAATATAATGCTCAATATATATTATTAAACAATCATTCATCCATTCATCTCCTATTTAGTTACGGAGTTTATTCTTCACGATGTTCATGGCTGAAGCCTGAAAATATCCTTTCAACAGTTGCAGTAGCAACGGACAAAAGTAAAACCAATTTCAACAACAAATAAAATTGGGAATACATATCATCATTTCTTTTCTTAACCAACATTTGAGCCCTTTTATATTCAAAATAATAATATTGTAGTAGTGTTGTAACCTTCTCAAATTTTTAGAGGTAATAGTAGTACTGTAGTAGACTAGTAGCCTTCTCAAAATAGTAGTACTATAGTAAACTAGTAGTGTTGTAGTCTTTAGAGTATTGCCTTTAGAGGTAATAATAGTATTATACTAGTGTTGTAGCCTTCTCAATTTTTTTTTAAGCCCGATGACCCCCTTGACCCATAAAATTTCAGTGGAGGCAAGTGGCCCCCTGTCCCTAACGTAGGTCCGCCTCTGCACCGGTACTAGTGTATACACGAGCGTGGTTAATATTATATAACACATTATTAAAATATTATTAATAAAGTATTTATGTTAAATAAAATTATTCTTATTTTAATGACGTGTATCGTGATTACACTGTCAATGTATCAAACTAAATTTTTATTTGATAGAGTTATACTTATTTTCGTTTCATATACATCCAAAATTGTCATCTAAATTAACTAATAGGTTAAATGACTAGTTTTTCCTTTTTCTTTATTTTAATCTCAAAATCTATCCGCTCGTCGAATCACCAAACAGTGAAATTAACCTACACAATGAATTAACAGTTACGCCAAAAAAGTTTGACGGTCGGGACCGCTGGAATATAGCTCCGGTGTGAGAATAAGTATAAACCAGAAAACGTCAAACAATGGATGTATGTAATTGTTTTAGTGCGTAAAAATAGACAAAGTGCCATGTGTCTGGAACTGAATTATGGCCCGTGTATTTATACCTTGACCACACCGCCTACGTCAATTTAATACGTTGTATATTTAACTTCGCTGTTTGGTAATTTGATGAACGGACAAATTTTAATGTTAACACTTTAAAATGCATATTTTTTATAAAATGGACTCGCATCTTGCAACTCTCATTTGGGAGTAACTATTGAGAATTGTTCAAGAGGCTTATTCACAGGCTAATTATAAAAACGTTTATTCCTTCCCCTTTCCTATATTAATTGTTTTCTCCACTTCCGGGCAAGAAAATTGTTTATGTTCTTTGACAAAAGCATCTTATAAAACAGTTCATGCACATCTACACCATAAAAATTTTAAACAAATAATCATGATTTAATTGCTAATTAATTTAGCAGTTATATATTATTCCATATATATATATATATATCATATAATTCCACCACCCCACGTCCAACACACGCATATAAAGTAATGCAAGTGGGACCATTTTTTTTAAAAATCTCCAAAACTACGTAGTTTTAATAAAGGAATGTTATTTAAGGAAAAATGCTAGACAAGGAAGACAAAGAGAATGTTCTTAATCCTTGCTCTCTCTCTCTATATATATATAGCCCCATTGACTAATTGTTCATATAATTCAATCAAAATTTTTTTATAGCTTCAATCCTTACTTTCAAAGTGAACCCCAACTGGGTATTTCTCAATTCTGATCAAGCGGCTGATATTTCTTAGTTTTGATCATACTGACAAAAGGGTTGTCCCAAAAAAGATGTCACTTTTGGAAGAAAAAAAAAGTGTTGTTTTGTAAGATAAAGAAAATGAGATGAGAAGTACTTGGGAATTGATTGAAGCAGTTCAAATTCAAATAAAATATTCTGATATTAAAGGTAAACATCATAAAGAATGGTTAATGTTATACCCGTTTGAGTTCAAATTTTTGATTTTTTTTTTCTTTTCAGTTTGTTCTTTTATAAAGAGTATATATAATTAGCTTTGCTGCATTTTCAGTGAATTATTCAAGGCTGAAAGAAAACAATGACAATTCATAGATTTCTTTTGCTTTTTCCCTTATAAAGCTAAAATCTTGCTTTTCTTTTTAAGCTAGTGAATATATTCTGCAAGTTTAAAGATTTTTCCCGGGTAGTTCTTGATTTTTCTTGTTACTTTCAGAATGAGTTCACATCCTTTAGTATTTATGCACATATGTTGTTTGATCATTTGCAGATAAGAGCACAAGAGAAAAAGGATTAAAATGGTTTCTACACCGGATACCGATGACAGTTATGATTTGGGTTATCAGGCTTCACCTTCTTCTGTGGATCAAACTGATAATTCACCCACAGAAACAACTGGAAATTCGACAATTAGTGGCGATTCTTTTAGGTACTGTAGAACATACTCACAGACCTCCGCAGAGCTCACTGATGACAATAGTTGTTCCGAGACACCGTCTCCTGTATGCTGGCCAGCCATGAAATCTCCTAATCAGGCTGTCCTTAGCAGACTAGGAATGAAGCACCACAAGCATTCCATGGTTGATGATCCTGACAATCAAGAACCAGTAGATTTAGGTAAGTTACCATAATCTTTTCCCACTTGTGATGAATTATAATTTCTTGATTGTCAGCTGTTTTCTAATGGATTTGATATGTTGACAGAACTTGAAATGATGAAGGAAAGATTTTCAAAGCTATTGTTGGGTGAGGACATGTCAGGAAGTGGTAAAGGTGTTTGTACAGCAGTCACAGTCTCTAATGCCATAACAAACCTTTATGGTAAACTTTACAAACAAACAAACAAACTAATTTTATTTTTTTAAGTAAATTGATTTTGTTTTCTTGATGATTTTATCTCACTGTTTGATGTGTGTGTGTGTGTGTGTGTGTAATTTTTAGCTTCTGTGTTTGGTCAACATTTGAGATTAGAGCCGCTGCATCTTGAGAAGAAATTGATGTGGAAGAGAGAGATGAATTGCCTTCTATCCGTATGCGATTATGTAGTAGAATTTATCCCGGGGTCACAGAATTTAAAAGATGGAACAGCTGTTGAGGTAACCATTTTCCAGTGAAATTTTGAAGTTTTTTTTTTTCAGTTATTTTTGTTTGTTTTGCTGCTTGTAACACAATGTAACAATTTTACTCAGGTGATGACAAACAGACCGCGATCCGATATTTACATCAACCTTCCTGCATTGAGAAAACTTGATGCAATGCTACTAGTAAGTCTAGGTCTATCTGCTAAAAATCACACTTTTGTTTCTTACTAGTGCAACTAAGGCTGTAAAATGAGTAAACAGTTTGGACTCGATTCGTACTCGCTTGACTAAAAGTTCAAGTCGAGCTCGACTCGAAATATAAATTTTGTGAATCAAATCTGAGCAACTCAATACTCGGCTCGACTTTACAGCCTTAAATATGCAACTCTGTTTTATGTTGTTCTCTATTTTTATCAGTCATCCACTTTTATCCTTCTTTGCTTTCCAAGTATGTGAAACAAATGGAGCCTTAAGGTGGTAGCTAAAGAGGAACATGGATTTTGTTTTAACAGGAAGTACTGGACAGCTTCCAGGATACAGAATTTTGGTATGCAGAACAAGGGAGCATTTCTGGAAATTCAACGCGTTCAGGATCCTTTCGAAGGATTATTCCTCAGCCACAGCGTAAAGAGGAAAAATGGTGGTTACCGGTTCCTTGTGTACCTCCTGAAGGCCTTTCTGAGAAGTCTAGGAAGCATTTGAGACGCCAACGCAATTGCGCCAACCAAATTCATAAAGCAGCAATGGCAATCAATAGTAGCATTCTTGCTGAAATGGAAATCCCAGATACATATATGGCATCCCTTCCCAAGGTCAGTCCACCTCACCAATCCCTCCAGTTTCCATTTCTGTTTCTTGAATACTTGGGGATTGTACAGTACAAGCCCACAAAACATGTTAGGTCAATTTAACTATAGGGTGACCCTATTCTAAATGTAAACTAGCTAACACTTAATTTTCTGTTGTAATGATGTTTGTAGTGTGGGAAAACAAGCGTTGGAGATTCAATATACCGCTACATGTGGCAATGTCCAACGGACAAATTTTCACCAGATTATCTTCTAAACTTCTTGAACATAAGCTCTGAACATGAAGCACTTGAGCTAGCAGACAGAGTTGAGGCGTCGATGTATACATGGAGGCGAAAAGCATGCTTGAATCATTCGAAATCATCATGGAACATGGTAAAGGATCTCGTGTCTGACATAGACCGGAGTGACAAGAACACGGTCTTAGCAGATAAAGCAGAGATTTTGTTGTTTTCCTTAAAACAAAGGTATCCTGAACTTTCACAAACAACATTGGACACAAGCAAAATCCAATACAATAAGGTAAAAGTTCTACTTTACATATGAAAATAGTAGTAATTTTCTTGAAGCTTAACATTTTCTGGTTAACAACTATCTTTTCGCTTCGTTTAGGATGTGGGGCAAGCAATTCTAGAGAGCTATTCAAGAGTTTTGGAAGGTTTAGCATTCAACATTGTTGCTTGGATTGAAGATGTGTTATTCATGGACAAATCTATGAAGAACCAAGATTTGTATGCAGTCTAAATAGCTAAGTTCCTATGAATTTTCTCGGCGTCGACAACACTGAAAGGAAGAAACTTATAGAGGGTTATAACTTGTGCAGGCTATTTTGTTTATCCCAGCTTTCTAAACTCCCCATTTGAAATTAATTTTTGCACCATAAGTAGTTTATTGCATAGGACTACTCAAATTAAGAATCTGAGAATGAGTTATATTTGCACTTGTTCACAAAGTGAAATTGCTTGATGTAATATGAGGAACAAATTTTTGGTTTGTATTCTCAATTTTAGATCTTCAAAATCCCACAGCTCCAGTTATTTTTTAACCATGTACAATATCCAAAGAGTATTTTATTATTCGCAGCCAAAATTTTCAATGTAATATGACTAATATATATATATGACTAAAAATCTTAAGGAAATAATTCATTATATTTATAGTTTGTATAGTAATAGGAGTTATAGAATGCAGTTTGATGGGCCAAGTGTTGTTTAGTAGTTTTAATTTGGGATGTAGTAATAAGGATGTAAACGAGCCAAACAGTTCGAGCTCGATTCGGACTCGACTCGAAAAAATACGAGCGAAACTTAGTTTCGTTAATAATATGATTCAAATCTGAGCATAAAAAATAATTCAAATAAAAATATGAATAGAATATTAGTAAGGTTATACTCGACTCGTTTAAGATTCAAACTATTCGAATTCTCAATTGTGATTCGATACATACTCGATTAAATACTCGATACATTCTCTTATAATATAATATATACAAAATTAAATCAAATTAAGTTAATTAATTATTATTATTATTATTATTTTGTTTTGTTTTTATTTTTATTTTTAATTGTGATTTTATATTTGTAAAATGTATTAATAAATATATTCTCTCATTTCTAAGTAAAATAACAAATTTAATTTATAATTATATTTATTATAAAACTGGTTATTATGTGAAAACTCGAATTCGATCTTATTTCGGATCCAATTCGAATAATAAATATTCGAGTCGAGTCAAATCTAATTCAAATTCGAGTAACTCTTTGTTCGTTTTACTTCAGTTCTACACGTTTACACCCTTACCCGTAAAGAACATTAAGTGGAGAAGAAAATATAGATTGATTGATTTATTTAAACTAATACTACAAAATCTAGTACACTTCTGACTTCACAAACAACAAAATCTAGGCCATATTGGGTTTCTTCATATATAAATTTGTATTTGAGAGAGAAAAAAAGTGCCCAAATATTTAAGTAGATGCCAAAGAAATTTTAAGAGTGCCATGGTTAATCTCTGAAGATATTTTACTCGGGCTCAATTGGTAAGATTGTAACAAGATATTGGTGAGCATGAAACAACAACAGATACTAACTATCCTGAGATACTTTTGCTCACATCTCAATTAAAAGGAGACAATTACCTCTATATATACAACAAAGCTCCGAACTGCACCTAATAGTGCGGCGTCCAGAAATGGATCAAAAGGGTTAGTAGTTGAGCAAGGCTCGACATGCATGCAGTCAGACAGGCTACGGATGAAGATATTCTTCACGTTCCTTTCGCGGCCCCCACACAACCCCAAAAAGATTGTGCTCACAATTCCGCATGTAATGTAGAGATTTGAAGTTCAAGATACCTGTCGGAGGGGCTTCCACGATTAGAGACCAAATCAAAAATGAAGTTATAATTTTGTTATCAGCTGTCCTCGTCCACCGAACCAATATAAGTGAGGTCCATCCGTCTCATTCTAACAGCTCCCTTAAGCCAATGGGATGCCTTCGGGTTAGCATGGTCACTGCTACCAATTACAGCAGTATTGCTCGAAGATGGACCAGATCCTGCTCCATCCTCTAAAAGGGTCCAGGGGTCGATCTCCAGGTCAAGGTCCTGCTGCAATGGAGAAGGCTTGTTCTTTCCTGATACGTTAGCGGCATTGCGTACTGAAGTAATAGGGTATCTCTGGGGTAGGTTATTGAACCCAGATACTGAGATACTAGGTTGAAGAGAAGCAAGGGCAGAAGGAGAGACAGATGGCAGCTGGCAGGAGATGGAGCACCGGACGGAAGGAAAAAGAACTGGCATTGCAGTTTGGATACGCCAACGAATTGAGTCTGGTAGTGGCATGCGGTCCAAGTCATTCTGCATCCATGAGCAAAAGATAAGACATGCTTTGGGTTTTGATCATTTTGGCATACAAAAATAGCCCAAATGACATGAAAAATATACAATGTACACATTATATATAAAGGAAAAGCAACTGAAAAATGACTCTCTGCCAAGCTAAATCAAATTCCGAAATGATGCTTACACCCACTGAACCAAGCTACTTGTCATTTATGATATGAAAATTTTTAAACGACCATCGAAATACGGCACTTACGAAGATATTAGGCCGGCACTCACCTATAAGTGACTGGTACCACAAAAACAAATCAAATTCATATCAACCTATTGAGCTAAATATTGCTTTCATGGAATCTCAAACAGGTTTCCTTATGGATTCAACAGCATGCAAATAATAAAATTGTCCTTCATAAAACTATTAACTAAACAATGGCATCAAATTTTCAACTATAGTGATCTTTACGATGTTGCTTTATTGACGGAGGATGTCACTGGGTGGACTGAGTTTACTTTTGGTAGGCGGGAAAGGGAAAATTAAGGGGAAAAGTAGGAATCCATCTTCCACCAATCCCCCACCACATTATTTTATCCCAGAAGTCCTCCTTTCAAACAAGCAATTATCTTAACTTTCTTCACTCCTTACTATCCTATAAACACAAGGAGCGGTAGTTACCATTTCCGAGTATGCTCATCAGCTCTGTTATTTCTTCTAAAAATAAGGGACATAAAAGTTAAAACATTATCATATATAGTAGTTTGACAAATAGCCAACCTGCAAACTCTCTGCCACTTCACGATCAAAAACAGTAAAGGCACTGTTACAATCAGTGGTTGACTTGGAATTGGATTTCAATTTCAGCCAACTTGGCTGGAATCTGCTCAACAATCCGTGCAACACTAACAATAAATGATCAAAGAGACTTTCGCCAGATAAATCTACAGAAGCAGAAGAAGCCTCCATCTGCATCTCCACCTCCCTCTTCGACGAAGAACTCAATGTTGGATGAAAGGACTGGTCTAGATCCTCATGCACAACCCTACTTCCCAGGAGACGAAGTATCACAGCGGCAAGCATGTACCTCATGTTACGGCCTGATGGCTCCCTGGAAACACAATATATGAGTGCAACTACGCAAGTATCGAGTAATTATATGTAGTGCTTATAAGACCATTTACAGCAACCAAAGTCATTATTGAACGAAACAACGTGAAAGAAAAGCAATTTAGCAAGACTAAGATCTCCACAGAAAACTAGTCGATGATCCTAAACATAATTGAAAAGTAACAAAACAGATTGTGTGATTACCCATCTGCACAGACAAGAGGAAGCAATCTGAGGAGGAACTGCAAACGCAATGACATAGAAGCTCGCAGTGCTTGAGAGGAAGGAATCACAGTATCAGCTGGTACTGCTGGTCGTCTTGCTAATCCAGGACTACCACCTCTAGTACCCTTTCGGTTATTGTTTTTATTTGCAGATCCTTCAATTCCAGAAGTAACTGTACCTGGTTGCTTACTTGCTCCACGAGTAACTGCGTTTATTTGCTGCTCAATATTATTCATCTGCTTGATCAAATCACTAGCAAAAGTATAACGTGAGTCCTCGGAGCTTTGATCAATACATGGGAGAACTAGTTCAATTAAAGCTCTCTCGGTTTCATGCTGCTGACTGACAATTACATTTTTGACATCTACTGCTTTAGATGATCCTCTGCTATACCTTTTAGAGTCAATTCCTTCATCAATTACTTCACCTTCTTCTAGAGAGGTGGCTTCAAACTTCCTCTTATCTCCCTTGTTTTTTGCAAAATCAAAACCAGAATTGCACAAGCCCCATGGCTTCCAAAACTGAGCCTTAGTTGACAGACCTTTACTTTCAGCTATATTAATAAGACGTTGCCTAATGGATTTCCTACCAAAAAGAACATCATGGCCTCCAAGGAACCATTTAGCTTGCAACAACATTGAATCCTCAAGTGACCTTCCGAAAAGATGTACCACCTCTGAATAAAGGGGAGCAGCATCAGGTCTGACCAGCAATCTTGTCAGGATGATTTCAATGAAGTTGTTCTCATTTTCAGAAGCAGCAACTTTATCATGATTTGGATAGAGAGAGCGTATAGCCTCAACTAAGGAAGTGTCATGCACCTCCAGCTTTTCAACGAGGGCTTGCTCATTCAGAAGAAGTCTGAGCTCAACCCACTGCCAATGAAATTTCGCAGGTTGCAGTGTATCCAAAACATTGACAAGCTTATCTAGAAGCTTTGCCTCATTTTCTGCACGATGGAGTTTTGACTCACCATGTCCAGTCACCCGAATCCCATCATCCTGTGTAAAAAATGACTGTGGCAATTTACAATCAATAATGGCATTCAGAAAGAGCCTTGCTCGGAGAGGAACAAATGCCAAGGCTTTTAAATGTGCATCTGATCCAGTCAATTCTAACACTGCTGCAAAGTCAGAATCAGTAGCATCTGCAGCTACAAGATCATAAAATCCAGGAGTGTCTCTTAGACACACGTCACGAAAAGGCAGGTGCTTTATGACATCAGTGATGGCCAATGTTAAGGAGTGATACAACAGGTGGATGTCATCTCGAGCAACAATGCTACTGTTAAGAATATATGGCCTCCATACAACAAATGCAAAAATGGAATAGGCAGGTGGAAAGACCAAATTAAGAGGAAGCATTCGCTGCATTCTCGACATAGCTACTATAGAAGCTTCGCCCAGAAGCTCCACAATAAATCCATCAGAAACAGTTCTGCAGTTCCCCACAAGAACCCTAAACCAGTGAACAGAAACCTCGACCAAGTTATCTGTCTTGGAAGTTCCCATAGAACGTGAGCTCCCATTAGAGTTGGACCTCATAGTCCTCAAAAACTGAATTAGATCCAAACCTTCCTTTAATTTAAAAACTGTTACCATTCTCTCTAGGGTAGCAATGCCCTGAAGAATTGCCCCAACCACAAGTGCAGAAACAGCCGAAGATTTTGCAGCCCTTCCAAAAACTAATTTGGTAGAATTGTTAAATGTATCATTAGATAAGTTCACATTGGAATCATGTACTTCAGTAGCCATTTGAAATTGACCGCGGGGATTCTTTCCAATAGCAAAAGCTTGGGCAACGGCCGAGGAAGCTTCTGTTGCAAGAGCAATCTCAAAGACCCGGCTTTGACGCTCTCCTAGTGCTTCTTTAAGTAGGGCTAGGCAAGTTATATGTATGCGTAAAATGCGCCGAGCAAAGCTTAATGAAGCACTGTTGGACTGAAAACTTGGAGAATTTCCACTGGCTGTTAGTTCAGGTATTTTATTAGTTATAAATTGTCCGACATTACTAACAATTGCAGAAACAGCAGAGGAAACCAAAGTAGGGTCGCCTTCTTGTGCAGCGCCACCAGTTTGTCTAATGCATTCCATTAGGCCCATCACAATCTGTTGAGCTATCTGATACCCATCATCCAATTTCTCCAAGGAAGGGTTTCTTATCATACCACCAGCATTGAGTTTTCTCTCTTTGCCGTAGAAGTAGTGAAAAGCTTCGTCAACATGTTTTTGCACTATTTCCTTCATGCTAAAACCAAGTCTAGATGCTCGGATACCCGTAATTTTTTGACGTAGAAAGTCATCTAGATCTTCAACTCCAGCTGGAACTCCAAGTGGAAACCCAAATTCTCCATCACTTGATCGTCCATATTCGAGTTCCGAAACAAGTCTTTTGTCACATGTCTCTTTTAGACTCTTTTCCCATTCAATAACACTAATCACATTTCCATATTTCTTCAACAGGTGCCGAGCATGAACTAGGGAGGCCGAACCTGAAACCCTTCCATTAGAGGCCAAAATAACTGCAGCACGATGCATCAAGGCCGACAAGGTTTCAGGAATAAGATCAGTTGCAACAAGCATATTTTCGTACCTGAAAACAAACTCATAGTGAAATAAGATCAGGAAAAATTACAATTATATGATCAGATTGTCCCAAGAATTTACAGATACAATCCTAGCCATGGAAAAAGATCATGCATCAAAGAGCATGCATATATAAGATCAGTATTGTCTAATCCAAAAAAGAGAGAGATATTGAATACTTCAAAATTGTAATAATTATCTTCTGGGAGTAGACCTGGCAAACGGGCCCAAAGCCCGCGGGCCGGGCCGCCCGTCAAAAAGCGGGCTTTGGGCCGCATTTTTTTGACCCATAAAAACCCGGGCCTTTTTTGCCCGGCCCGTTCAAAGCCCGGCCGCGGGCTTTGCGGGCTCAAAAAAGTGCACAAAAATAGGCATAAACCACCTTCGGCCCGCGGGCTATGGGCTTACTTTTTTTGGCCCGTGAAAATCCGGACCGTTTTAGCCCGGCCCGCGCCCGCCCGCCCGTTTGCCACCTCTATCTGGGAGAAATGCCATAATTAGCTAAAGCAAATAAGTTACCGCTAAGGAGTAAATGATGAAAAAATCCTTGTGGGTATATGCAAAAGGAGAAAACGTACTACTAATTTCTAGAAAATTGTACCGAATAAAGAGGTGGCAACGACTTCTATTCCCTATAAGGGCAAGAGTTCAAGCTTCTAACTGTACTATTGATTTACAGGCACCACCCTTGGAATACATATTCTAGCCTAAAGATCAAAATTTCAGGGTAAACTCTTCCACGTGTAATGAAGACATTTGGGGATGACATTAGTAAAACAAATTTAATAAGGGCTAACTTTCGTTACCCTTGTATAATTGGGAAAATAACTGAGATGATGGATCTGCTGGTATAACTACCTTTAATCAGGAGGTAGTTGCAGATGGAAATATTCAGATTGAAACAAAAGAACCAAGAGCTATCAGAGACATATCAGCTCAAGTATATCTAAAAACTTGCAGCTTATTAAAAACCAAAGGTACAACTAACATCATGAACCCTCATTAAATGTTTGAGCACAAATGCTCCTGAGATTAGAAAGGAACACCCCAAAAGACTACATCATTAACATACATATTTACTTTCTGGTACGTTAGACACAATTATTACAACCGGAGCTATATGAACCAATCAATTAAACCAGTGAATGGGGATGTCGCAATTCCACGGAAAATCAGGAATTGGAGAACAAGGTGTATAAAAGAATTGGATTGTTATATCCAAGATAGAATCAAATTTGACAGCCAAAAATTGGCAAAAGCATACAAGTAAACCAAGTTGAATGAATTGAATTAATTAGGTATTGAGTAGGATAAAGATTGAAGAAAAATGAGATGATATAGAAAAATCCAGAATAAGTAGCAGGCATCTGAGAAAGATTTGTGAACGTACCTTCTAAGGGATGATAAAAGAAAAGTCTCCCCTATGGTACAGACATGGTTTTCCACATTCCTTGACAACATGAGACTGTTTCTCCCTCCATGTATTGAAGGGATATTAGTAACCTTTGGTAACAACAGAAGAAGAAATCTGGCTGCTGAAACGGTATCAGTACAAGCATCCATCAAGTACATTATAGTTGATAACTCATCTTCTCCTAGCTTCCACCGTACAGAACTGCGGTCATCAACAGTAGGGAAAGATCTATTGTTTTGGCCAACCTTTACAGTAGTCTTTTCAGCCTCTTCAACAAGCTGCCTTACAGTAGCTATCAACCACACAGAGATCACCCTCTTCTCTACAAATCGCAGCTGCTTTAGAGCTTTTCCAACTGAAACAATATCTCCAGAATGAGGTAGTTCAGTCCCATCAATCGATTTAGGAGCATCTCCATCATTACCAGATCTGTGGTGAGGGCAGCTTATCCTGCCATCACAAAGGTGACTTGTGGATGCTCCCTGGCTACCTTCAATTCTAGTAGCTGCTAATTGTGCAAGACTCTGGGTTTTACGCACATTCTTTTGCCTACCCCTTGAGGCTTGCTTGGCTGGCTTGATAGGAGAATCCACCTTGAAAGTCTCCAATGATTTGGGCCCCTTTCTCACCCACCATATGTCTTCATCATCTGATGGATTAGGTGAATGTCCCAGAAGATAGAAGCTCTTTTCTTCACTTAATTTTAGCCGTTTTACCCTTTTGCATTCTTCACACCCAGGTGTTCCTTCCCCCGGATCATTTCTAGTGCCGGTTGACACTAATGGCCTCTTAACAGTCCCCTGAGACTCGTCCAGTCCTGTATCTGCTGATGTAGAAGACAAATTTGGAAGCTGCAACAATGCTGAAATAGAAGCCTTTAATTCTTCCAATTGGACGACCTTGTTGACATTTTTACCAGATGACAAGCTAGAAGCAACAGGTGACCAGGTATAACTATCCCTGCCAGAATTTAGATGCTTTTTTTGCTTCTGAGATAAACTATTTGCACTGTTTATACTTCTGTGTTTATTAATAAGCCCATGAAGTACAAGCCGACGTTCATTCGAGTAAACATGCATAGCTTCTGCAAGCACTGCCACTTCAATGACTTGTGCTTCTTCTAAAGCATCACAAATATACGGATCAGGGAGTTGCTTTAAAATTTTATAGTGTCTTTTACTTCTGTCCCGATCAGCCATAGACCCCTCCCAGTCCATAATTCCACTGACAATCAACTGCCTCACATATGCTTGAGGATAGAAAATCCCGGACCGTGTGAGTTCAATTATGAGTAGTTGAAGACGCTTGAAACCTTCTCCGTTATTTGATTCATGTTGATCTATCCAACATACAATAATATCATGTATAGGACCAGGGCTTTGAAAAGCATCTGATAAATCTTTTCTTTTCCCATCCAGTCTCTTTAACCTACTTTTAAGCTCAAAAAGATCCCCAGCAGAAGTCCTGCCAGAAAAATTCAGTAAGCCAGTGCCTCTGGCAAGACCATCGACCCCTGGAATGCTATCCCTCTTGCATCGCATTGAACTTCGCATTTTTGTCACAGTAAGCTTCAAAAGCCGAACTGCAATATATACTTGAGAAAGGTCCCTTCTGCCAGTAAACTTCAAGCCATTAGATGGACCATCCCGAAAATCCCTGAAATCGCATGTTGCCCACTCACAAATGAAAAACACAGAGCAAAGAAATTGCAAGCTCACTGTCCCAATCCACTTAAGTGATGACCATAAGCATAGGCTAACTTCTGCTGTCCACCTTGTATCAACAGCTCCATCACAAATATCTTCAAAGAGAAACTTATATGCCACAGTAACATCTCCCTTTATAAGAGCCTTATCCAATGCTTGAACAGCTTTAGCCACATTGTGACCAGGATGGCCAGGTCTTGCAGCGCATGCAAGATTATTTGCCCGTTTCTGAATTGACAAAACAACACAATCAATGGATAAAGACTGACCCTGCACCTCAAGCCCTTTACCTGGAATATTTTGTACCCTCCCAGCATCCTCAGATAAGTTTGATGAGAAACTACCATCATTTACTACATGAGATACCACACAAGATGGCAGGGGAAAGCAATCCAAAGCAACAAAAGTATCAGGCACAGCCAGTATCAAATATCGAAGCATCTCCACCAGAGCAGATGTAGTGTATGCCCTCCGTGAATTATCCACAAGATCGGAACCGCCAGGAGAAGGTTCACGGATGAAATGAACAGCTACTCCTACCAGAGTGTGAACATAGGACTGAGACAAGACGGCAGTTTCTAAGACGCCATATATGATGGGTAATAACAGCTGCAATATCCCAAGCAATTCTTTTTCCTATAAAGGAATAAATATGAGCAGAAAAAAATAAAAGAAAACAGATCATTACCTATATTAGCTTAATCGATTGTCAGAGAACAAGCCATCTAGTCATGTTCAAATAGCTGGGTTTTGAAGAGTGGATAGAAAAGTTATACCTGCAGTTGTTTGAGAACCCAATCGATGATGAGAGAAGGAACAAGAAGACCTTCTGCGTGATGCCATTGTAAGATTCGCACCACATACCACCATTTAAAATGCAAGGAACGCTCCTCATTATCAACAATAGCTGATGTTGGGTCGCTCTTGTGATGCACGGACCCTGCATAAAGAAGTTGTGCTGATCGATCCCTAAGATGTACAGTAGAATGAGAATTACTTCTCTTGGCAAATTCATCCATAAGGTACTGCAAGTAATTGATTACATCTTTTGTCCACTGCTCTGAGCGGGAAAACTGAGTCTTGTCAGGCGAACCAGAAGATAAACTGGAAGAAGACCCAGGCCGAACCTGCAAGATGAAACCATAATCTGCTACCTTCCAAAACTAAGAATAGCCAACTATTAATAAATAAATTAATAATAATACATTAAACACAATATAAGTATCCGAACCTAGGGACTATATACCTGATTAAGATATGTTACTTTGATGAACCAACTTGCCCTCAATAATGGAACATTATTCCGGATAAGGACTTCAAAAAGGGATGCCTTCTTATAACCATGAGGAACATGATCGGCCAATGAACGCAAGCGTTTATGCGGTTGAGATAAACCCTACATATAAGAATTCAGAATTTATTAATTCACGAAAATATATATTGACATGTAGAAATTGTAATAATCTTTTTCACAAAGAAGTGCATCCAAATTAGGTCAGAAAATGCTCACTAGAATAGTATTTCATTGTACTTCATCAAGATATTTCATATTTTCACTTTTTTGTTTTATTTATCTCACGGAGGGCGTTAGAAATAATTTAAAAGTGGTTTAAGACTTGAAGCAGCCAATAGGAATCCATATGTCAGACTGGTATTAGTGTAGTGACAACACAAATTGTATCGGTTCTTGATTTCTAGATTTTGATTTTTCCAAGAGTATCTTCTTCCATATGAACCCTCTTCTAACTGCTGTGCCAAATTACAGAATATTTTCAGGTAAATCTTATCCACAATTTGAACTTCTTATTGAGCCCCCTCGCTTCCCCAGACAAGAACTTTCTCCCCTTTTCTCAATTAAAGCCAGACAGAAAAGTGGACAGAAAGTACATGAAATTACTTTAAAGTTTAGTCTTGAAAAGGGCATAGGTAGGTGTTTCCATTTATCTATTAGTCATAACTATGTGCAACTGGATTACAACGCCAACTAGGTTTTAAAAGAGCTCTGCGTAACTACATGCAGCTACTGCTAGAAATGTTCTGAGAAAGCCAGCATGCCAAGATCATATCACATAGGGGTTGCAAAATTGGAGTTTCAGGCTCTATCCGCATCTCAAATAACAAACTATCTCAACCTTAAGCTAATCTTGTTATTTTATTTTTTATTTTGATGAGAGAAAAAAAATTATTAATAGAAGACTGGATACAATAAATGGGAGACAAAAAGTCCACCCTTAGCAGACTAAAAGATAAAAACAAGAAACCACTTAAAGAAGAGCAGCCCTCCAATCTCTACATAAATCAGTAAAGCCCCCAAAGCAGAAGCCCAAAGAGAGACAAGAAAAATACCCCTATCATTCAATAGCTTTAAGGATAAGTAACTTTCACTAAACAACCTAACATTACGCTCATTCCAAATTTCCCACAAGATAGAACAGAAGGCACACTTCCATAAAATTTTGGCATCCCTCTTACTTCTAAAATATGGTCTTGTTATAATTCTAACAGCGGCACAGCACTACTTCTATTTCTCACAAGAACATTATAAAACTTGACTATACACCAAAATATTCTTCTCAACACTTCAATTAGAGAATACATGTAACATGCAAATAGTGTTGCCAGTTGCCACCAGGCACATGGTCTAGAATTATAGTCATTGATTGGGATCGCGGATCACCTTTCCTAACTACTCATCAAGTGTTTAATAATGTACTCTTAAAATTTTAATTTTGAAAGACCAAAAAAAAAGATTAAATAGTCAATACTGAAAATCTAATAAAAGTCTGACCTCTATCCATTTCTTCCGGAAGTCTTCCCCGCATGGCTTTTGTTCGGGAAAGATACCAGGTTTAGTTAATAAAGTACCAGAAAGAGGCACTCCATAAACTTGGCCCGCCTGTAACATTGAAAACATATATCACAGTTCAGTCACTATTATCGGATGTCCCCGAAGGGGCCAGTCACTGCTATTAAATCAAACTAACTTCTATTCAGATTGATAGTGGGATAATACAACATTTTAAGAATGTAGGTCCATTCAATACAAAAAAGCACATGCGAAAAGGAGAGAGAAGGTTTTGAGCACCATTCAATATAAAAGCATATGGTCGCATATGGTCCAGTCAATGCCTGTTTCTACAAGAACAATGATGAGGAAGGATAAGAACATCACCTTGCGCTTTTGAGCACGAGATTCATTTATGGCCCTGTGACATTTTTTGATCGACTGCAAACAAGCATATGAATTCAAAGAAATGATTAGAACTAATCGTATCTTCTCGAACATAATGGACTTCCAAATCGTTCAAAATCCAGATCTCTAGCTACAGAACTTAAAGATAATTACCTCTTTGCACTTTAAAATTACAGGTTTCGTGAAAGTTTGAACCTGTGATAACGAAATCTCTCTAGCTTCCTGACAAAGTTTTCAAGTGAAGTGCACAGTAAGATAACAAAATTACAGAATAAGATGATAGAAAGATTGTGAATGACAATAGCTTGTATTAATTGTTAAAAACATGCATAGTTACTATGTGTGATGCATAAGAAGGGTTGGAAGTAGAACGATCACTTGTTATATTGCGGGTTTGTTCGAAAGTTAAGGGATGATGATGTTACTTTATGGCTTTGTCTAGGATTATGACTAAGACAAAGACAAAGGTAGAGTTCCTTCACACATGGAAGGGAGTCAGGATGCATTGGAGAAGTCAGAAGATTTAGTATAGGATCCCGCATGCTTTATGGTGGACCATCTGGCAGGAGAGGGACAGGCATTTTTAGAGAATATTGAAAAGATTACGACTTACATTGGATCTCTATTTACCTTGTATTTTTTGTAGGAGGAATTTATCCTAATTCTAGGGTTTAATTTTATTGATTTCCTAGGAAAGTTTGCCTTTTAGACCATTTGAGGGTGAGGATTGTGATAGTTGTTTAGGACTTTCACTAGTGCAGACTGTGTGTTTCTGTATCCACCTGCTTCTTGAATACTCCACATGGGACCTTTTTGGTGTCGTTTAAAATATATTACTAATTAAAAGAATAAGAAATCAAAACATTCATGTATGCAGTAGCTTCACAGAATAACTATATATCCTTATAGATAAAATAGATATATTGAATAGTTGTTATATTATTACAAAGAGTACTAAAGTCTTATATATAAGCTACAAGTTGAGTAGTAGTCAAGTATGTGTGGGCAACAAGTATACTTGGTGACCAAGTAATAATAATATACTCTAATACTCCCTCAAGTTGGAAGTCTTATATCACGACTTACAACTTATTACATAAATAAAAGACTCAAAAACAAATACGAAGATTGAGACCATCTCCAATTTGCATAGAAGAAAAAAAGATTGATTTATTTTTACGTCCAAATTAAATTTCTCACCCTCGTCATATAACTTTACACATCCACTCTTCAAGGATATCATGTACCGGCAATAACAAAGAATAATCGTCTCCCATAACAAATGTGAAGGACTCTTTATCCTTCAAAAACAACTACGAAGGACTTCCTGAAATAACAGAGAACTCTCCAGCCTTCCATCACAAAATTAAAGGACACATTCCACCCAGAAATCTCGGCCCCATGTAATCCTTACTTTCCAATAAACCATCCATTTATATATTCAACTAGATAAATAACTACCAAGGACAAACCAATTTAGTTTCACAACAAAAACAAACAATAACCGTAGATTTTTATTTTGTTTTCTCTAAAAAAAACTGCAAGAAGAAAATATATCCGCTGCCAACTATGTGTTGTCGACGGCGAAAGCAAGACTTTTAGTGAGCCTCTAGGGTCAAACTAGCTTTGATACAATGTTAGTGATAAAATAGGTGTATTGAATAGTTTTTATATTATTACAAAGAGTACTACAACCTTATATATAAGCTATTAGTTGAGTAATAATCAAGTATGTGTGGACACGAAGCACACTTAGTGACCAAGTAATAATAATAATATACTAATAATCCTGAAGTCCTACATATAACAATGTTTGTAAAATGTCTTGAACCAATTTCCATGTTAACCATTGTCCGCAATGAAACTTACAAAAGAGTTCAAATATCATTTCTGTAGAAATTGAGAAGCTTATTTCATTCAAGTTAGTTCTTTCTATTACATAGATTAATATATATACATTAAACATCCGAATTACAGTTATGGTAATTCTTAAATTACAGTAATGTGTACATACTGATTAAGGAAGCTACAATTATGGTATATCCTGTCATATCTTCTAACACTCCCCCTCAAGTTGGTGTATAGATGTCTCGCATACCCAACTTGAAACATAGAGGATGAAACATCTTACTACTAAAACCCTTAGTCAAAATATTAGCAAGCTGATTTTCTATTTTGACAAAAGGTAAGCAAATAAGACCACTAGTTAATTTTTCTTTGATAAAGTGCATGTCAATCTCAATGTGCTTCGTTCTATCGTGTTGTACTGGGTCGTTTGCAATACTAATGGATGCCTTATTATCACAAAATTACTGCATAAGCCTATTAGTTGTAACACCCAAATCTTCTAACAAGGTTTGACGCCACATTAGTTCACATATGCTCAAGGCGATAGCTCGATATTCCGCTTCAGCACTAGATCTTGCTACCACGGATTGTTTCTTACTACACCAATTAACAAGATTACCTCCAACAAATGAATAGTAACCTGATGTAGAACGACAATCCTCTATAGAGCCAGTCCAATCTGAGTCGAAAAAGCTTCAACTCTCGTATGACCATGTGATGCAAACAATAACCCTTTTCCGGGAGCAGACTTGAGATACCTCAAAATTATGTAAACAGTTTCAATGTGACAATGTCGAGGATCATGCATATACTGACTCACTATTCCCACAGCATAAGATATATCAGATCTAGTATGAGAAAGATATATCAATCGTTCCACCAAACGTTGATATCTTTCTTTATAAACCGTAGGTCCTGTGCCACCTACTAGATGATGATTAACTTCAATAGGAGAATCAACAGACTTACATCCCAACATGCCAGCTTCTGTTAAAAGATCAAGGACATACTTCCTTTAAGATAGCAAAATCCCACTAGTAGATCTTGCAACTTCAATACCAAGAAAATATTTCAAAGGACCAAGATCTTTGATCTCAAATTCTTTGGTCAAACTTACTTTGAGATTAACTATCTCTTCTATATTATCCCTTGTCACCACAATGTCATCAACATAAACAATAAGAATGATAGTCTTTCCGTTTGTCTATTTGACAAATAGAGTATGATCCGCTCTACTCTGCTTGTATCTAAATCTTATCATTGTTTTGTGGAATCTACCAAACCATATAAAGCATTTCGCGGTTTACAAACCTTACCCTTGGTGGCAGATGAAGCAAAACCAGAGGGTATTTCCATATATACTTTTTCCTCCAAATCACCATGAAAGAATGCATTTTTCACATCCAACTGTTGAATATCTCAGCCGAAGTTTGTTGCACATGAGATTATGGCTTTTGTTTGACTGTATATACCCATTTGGAACCAACTGGTCTTTTTTCGTAAGGAAATGAGACTAGTTCCCATGTATCATTCTTTTTCAAAGCATTCATCTCCTCTATCATAGCATGTTTCCATTTCTCATCACTCATTACTTCTTTTCATCCCTGAGGTACAGATATTGAAGACAAGAAAGAAACAAAAGAGAGAGAGGATGCAGATAATTTATCATAGGCTATGAAATTAGAGATAACATGTTGAGTACAAGCTCTAACCCCTTTCTAAGAGCAATAGGAATATCAGTATCAGATGAACAAGTAAGATTAGGATTCTCACCATTAGCATTATCAAGAATAGGTTCTAAGCAGGGTTGGAGTAGTGGTGCAGAAATGGTGACCTTATGCTTGTCTACACCTGGCAAATGGGCAGGGCCGGCCCAAACGAGTCGGCCTAGAAGCGGGTCGGGCCAAATTTGGGCCGGGCTAAAAAGGCCCAGCTCTTCGTGGGCTGGAATTATGAGGCCCGTGGCCCGAGTTGGGCCGGGCCGGGCAAGCCCGTGGGCTTCTTCCTTTCTTGTTTTCATGCTACACAATTTGTCAATTTAACTCGAAGTAAAAGAATAAAGACTATATACCTACTTGTGAGGGTTGAACACAAGACCTCTAAGTCATTAAATAAGAGTTTAATCCAACTGAACTACAACTACTTGATGTAACCTGTGTAAATGTTATGCATAAGTAAATTAAGTCTATTTTGTAGTGCTTTCTTTTTATTATATCTATATATAGGTTTTAATTTTAATAATATTCTCACACCACAACCTAATATTTGCTTTGATACTAATATTAGTTCAACATCCAGTGCTAACCCCAACTATTTCTTTGAGTTATTATTATATTAGTATGAGATAAAAGAAAAATAATAAAAAAGTGGCACTTGTTTCAATCCTCTATAGCATGGCACATAACCGAATATCTAAAACTTTTGAAGCACCACTTATCATACTTCTTCAACAAATTTGAATTTATAGCACACTAAATCAGACCCTCAAATCTCCTTATCTTATCTCTTTCAATTTTTTATTTTTATTTTAAATCTCCTTATCTACTGTGAATGTAGTAAAACTATCTAAAATTTCTATTAATCTCAAAATTTTATATTATTTAAAGTTAAATAAAAACATTTTCCAATATAATTTTTAAAGTTAAATGGAGAATCTTTTTATAAATGATATTGATGTTTGAGAAACTTATGTATTGGATAGAATTAAATTTTAAATAATTTAAATTGAATATTTTAAATTATGATTCAAATTTAACTCATTTAAAAAGACAAATAAATTAAAACTAGATATTGTACATTTTGTTTAAACGGTTGTCTTTTTATTTTTTGTTCTTTTATTTAAATGCATGCATGTTAAAACAAGCAACTGTTGTAGTTCAGTTAGATTGAACTCTTATTTAATGACTTGGAGTTCTTGTGTTCAACTCTCACAAGTAATATTGTTTTTTTTCTTTTAAAGCAATAATTCACGAGCGGGCCAGGCTAGTACAGGCCGGGCCAAAAACGGGCCGAGCTAAAATGACCCAACTTTACGTGGACTGCAATAATAAAGCCCATAGCCCATTTTTGCGAGCGGGCCTGGGCCTCTTTTGCCAGGTCTATGATTGTCTCTTCGAATATAGATTCTCAACTCAGGCTCATTCTGTAACTCCCCCTATGTAGAATTATCAGAAACATCAACAGGAACAAGGGAAGATGGAACATGAAAAGAGGGTATAATAGAACTTGTAATGCCAGCCTCAGGAGGAAGTTTCTCCTCATCAATAACATCCTCCCCCTGAAGAGAGGGTGAAGAAGAATAAAAAAGTTTCAATTCCGAAAAGGTTACATGTCGAGTGACGAATACTTTGTGTGAAGGAGGATGATAACATTTATACTCTTTTTGGGTTGGAGAATAACCAATGAAAACACGCCGAAGAGACTTGGGATCTAATTTTTCCCGAGTGGGAGATTTATCATGAACATAGAACAAACAACCAAAGACTCGAGGCGAAGGAGAAAGACTTATCGTGTGTTGAAGCAAAGAGATTGGACTTTTGTTCCCAAAAATTCTAGAAGGAAGTCGATTTATCAAAAAAGGAGCAGTCAAAACAACATCTCCCCATAAAAATTTAAGGGTGTTTATAGTGAACATAAGAGTGCGGGCTACCTCTAGTAAGTGACGATTCTTTCTTTCCGCCACTCCATTTTGTTCTAAAGTTTTGACACAAGAAGTTTGAAGAATAATATCTTGCTGAGAGAGATAAGATGCAAAAGCATTATTATTACTATATTCACAACCATTATCACTTTGGAGAATTTTTACTTTAGCTTTAAATTGGGTTTGAATCATTTTATGAAATTCCTGGAAACAATCAAACACCTCATCTTTGGATCGAAGAAGATAAATCCAAGTGACACGAGAATGACAATCAATAAAGCTAACAAGCCATCTATGACCAAAACAGGAAACAACTCGAGATGGTCCCCACACATTAGAATGTATAATATCAAAAGATTCGGAATATCGACTGTTAATAGTAGAATAAACAGAACGTTTGTGTTTTCCTAATTCACATGGTTCACACAAAAACTGAATTTTATTACATTGTTTAACTAAAGATGGAAACAAAGACTCTAATACAGAAAAAGAGGGATGTCCCAAACGTCGATGCCACTGATGGAGAGAAGTCAGACTTGAGTCAGAAGTAAAGTGAAGAGCCTGAGTAGGGAACATATTTGACAAGGGAACATCTAAGTAATAGAGACCACCAACTGCACTACCACTGCCAATCTTCTGCCCCGTCACCAAGTCTTGAAAAACACAATGAGATGAGAAAAATGTTACTGAACAGTGTAAGGATTCAGAAAGACGTTGAATAAATAACAAATTTGCAGTGAATGAAGAAATATAGAGAACAGAAGACAATGGCAATGCAGAAGTACAAACTACAAAACCTCTCCCAGAGATAGAAGAGAGGGAACCATCAGCTGCGCAAACCTTGTCTTTTCCAAAACAAGGGGCGTGTATGAAGTAAAGAGGGTGGAGGACCCGGTCATATGCTCGGAGGCACCTGTGTTAATGATCCAACTAGAGCAAGTTGACGAAACATTAAGAGCACAAGACTGTATACCTGACTGGGCGTAATGAGAAGAAGTGAATTTTGAATAGAGTTTTCGAAAAACTGATATTTCCTCAGGAGTAATTGCAGAAGTAATGTATGAAGCACTGGAGGTATCAACAGGAGGTGTTGTAGTAGTCACATAGGCCTAAGATCCACGTCCACGACCACTACCAAACCTACCCCATCGTCCTTTAGGACGTCCATGAAACTTGAAACAGCGATCCCGGGTATAGTTCTTTTCTCCACAGTAATTACATTCACAGGATTCCTTCTCAACAGGAGACTGAATAGTGGAGCCAAACTTAGAAAATGAAACAACCATGGTTGATCGGTCAACAGAGTTTATAACCATCACCCGACGCCTACTCTCCTCTTGTTGGACTCTAGCATGAGCCTCTCTCAGTAATGAAAAAGGTGTCTAACCAATCAACTGTGCTCGAACTGATCAAATTAAGAAATCACAACTCTATCTTCACTCACAAACTTTTGAGAAGCAGCAGCATCGTCTAGGCATTTGGCTGAAAAAACTCGATAATGATCAAGTTCCTGCCAAAATGGATTAACTTCTGCAAAATACGGTGCCACAGAATTCTCCCATTGATCCAACTCAGGGATTCGTTTACGAATATCATAGACCTTAGACATATAATCAGAAACAGAGAAGCTTTGAAATATAGGCTCCCAAAGTTCATATGCAGTATCTAAGAACATGTAACTACTCTGCATACTGGGTTCCATTGAGTTAAATATTCATGTGTTCACCATGGAGTTATCAAATTTCCACTCTTCCTGCCATCTTGGGCCAGACCCGGTCTCTCAAGCATAGTGGTTGTTCCATTGATGAAGTGTTGCATACGATTAACCTCAATGGACATGCGACATGCTTGAGACCATGCTAAATAGTTGTTTTCATCCAGTTTAAAAGAGTTGAGAGTCAATGTTGAATTAAGAGTATGACTCCTAAACAAGCCTTGTTGTTCCATTCCACTGTTCTGAACCTTACCACTTTGTTCCGCCATAAAATAGAATAATTGGCTCAAAAAAAATTGAGTAAAGTAATTCCAAAAAGAAGGTGTAAATGAAGCTTTTAAGGAACAACAGTAAGCACCAGTTGCATCTCAAGGCCAAACGAACCAACAGTGTTAACAAGGGTTGTGAAAAACTCAACAAAACTCCTTAAGTCCACTGTATATGGCAAGAGGAGAGACGCGACCAAGACGGAACAAACTTCGTCGGAAAAAACTTGCCGGAAAAGGTCACACACATAGGTCAAAGTCGGTGTGTGGCGTCAGAAGCCAAGCGCGTGCGGCGGTGGGTCGGAAAATTGAAAACTCTAATTAGGTCGCCTGGCACTGTAGAACCCTATTATGATCTCAATTTCTCCAAAAAAACTGATCATGCAAGGTTTCTATGACAATCTCACGTTCGGCAGTTTGAAAAAAAGGAAAACGAGGAAACAGGTCTGTTAATGGACCAAGCTTTGATACCATGTAGAAATTGAAAAGCTTATTTCATTCAAATTATTTCTTTCTATTACATAGATTGATATATATACATAAAACATCCTAATTACAGTTATGATAATTCCTAAATTACAGTAATGTGTACACACTGATTAAGGAAGCTACAATTATGGTATATCCTGTCATATCTTCTAACAATTTCCAATTAAATGACTTGGTTGCAATACAAAAACTACTTTCAAAAAATCAACAAAATTCAAAGAGAGTGACGTACGGTTTAACAATCATAATTTAGGAATGATTTATATTCATTACTATAAATGCTTATTGATTACTATCAGCAAAACTGCAGTGACGCAGGACAAGCCCGCAAAACAAGTTGGACCCATACCAAATCTTTGGAAGTCCATGTCAAATAGTCCAACAAGGCGAATATTCTAGAATTCAATTTCATTTAATTTATTTTAATTTTATAAGTTCAGAAGTTATAACATTAAAGTTCTAATTGGTTTCACAATTTAGTGGTTTTATTATTTGATGAAATCCTCTCTTTGGAGGGAGACAATAATAATATAATTTTCAAAAGTATATTGCCGCCTGCATCAAGTTCCCATTTCTTCTTAAAAATCAAGTTTAAGGAGTACTTAATAGAGGGAGAGAGGGAGGGATAACAGGGTCAAAGCATAAATATTTGGTGAACTATTTGGATGGAACAGAAGAGCCGATAAAAGTGAAACGAGGCAACTTATTCAAATAATCAAATTCGCTTTATTTTCCTCCTTTTCTTTTGGCTTCATAAGGTGTACCTGGCTCCATTATAAATTTCTCAGATTTTTTGGGAGGTTTTACTCTTAGGAGTTAAAGTGGATATTTTCTGGGAAGATTTGAGTGTGGGGGGGGGTTTGTTGCTTGGGGCATAGGGTCTTTTTCCTATGCTTTATATACTTCACGTGTAATTGAGATCGCCCTTTTTTGGCTTTAAATGAAAGATTTACTTGTCCATATATATATATATATATATATATATATATATATGATGGATCGAAAGCATACTTCTTAAATAGCATACCTCTCTTAAATAAAACTACGTCGTTTTGATGATTCTTTTAAAAAATAAAATAATATTAAAAGAGAGTGATCCAACTTACTTTCCTTTTATTTACAAAAATGTCACCCGCGGCCCCACTTGTTTTTAAAAGAAATATCAAAACAACGTAATTTTAATAAAGGTATGCTATTTAAGAGGTATGTTTTAGATTCGTTATTTATATATATATATATATATATATATATATATATATATATATAAGCATACCTCAAGCCCCTCAACAGTCTCCCTGTATCCAGATAGCACATATTCCCTGGTGAGAGTCTCCTCAGGGCAATTTGGAGTTGGTGGGTTGAAATCAGGTGGCCCAAGTCTGAGAAAAGAAAATTGACGATTCAAGATATAGTAATAATACTAGTACTGAGACATAAGTAACAATAATAGTAATAATAATAATACATTTGAGAATATGAACTATCATCGATTCGTCACTATAGACAAACAAGTTCTAAACCTTGCTAAAAATATATATTCTGAACATCATTCCACTTAACAGCAAATATATTCAAAGCAAGCTAAAAAATGCTGCAAATTCATTCCATTGATCTAGTAGTGGAAATGAGGGAAAGAAAAGTAAATAGCACCGTTTTAGTCACTAATATCAAAAGATTAACACAACAAAAACTTGGGGTATTCAGTTGCAGAAATTACCGTGAATTCAAGGTTTCTTTCTCACACCTTAATTTATATGGTGTAACCTGTATTTGCCGCCTGCAAGAACGAGATTAGTGTCACAATTATTATTTTTCTTTATTACTTTACTTTTGTAAAGGAAAAATATTTGATCACTAAGAATTGCAAACATTTTCCCATATATAACAATATGTCAAACACGGTGAAAGATACAGTAAAGGGACACATAAGTTTATTCAAAATATTTCAAGATTTAAAATATACAAATGACAGTCATTATATAGGCTGGGCTCATAGCTATACCAGAATAATGCATTAAATGCAATGATGGTATTTAAATTTGTCATAACTTCTCAAGTTTTCCCTTATAGTTTATATGAAAGAACCATATGCCAACGTAATTTTCTTCATTGATGAAGGCTAAACTATGAACTCTACTAATAAATGAACTTTAAACTATGCCACAGGACAATTATATGAGGGAGCATATTTCTTTGTCTCTAGAAATCAGTGTCAGCAAGCATTTTAGAAATTTATTTCCGTGGGTACAGCTATATTATAAATCCAAGTTACCTGGCAAGCTGCATGCCCCTACAGTATAATATTCTTTCTTTCTGAACACTTATGAGTGTATATAGACTAATTGATGGGGAACTGATTTAGGCTTTAGAATGGGTTGAGGAGTTGGGGAAGAAGCGTGGAACAAAGGAAGGAAGAATACACAATCAATACATGCTAAAAATTCTTTTACTAATTCTCTGCTTTAGGGGGTTAGAACCCATTATATAACAAACCTATTAAACATCCTAAACCTAAACCAAAAATAACTCTAAAATAGTAACTATGATGTTAAAGTCAAAATAAATTTAATTCCATAAAATTCTCATTGATGGAATCTTCAGCATGGTTTTTCAAAGCCTTTTAAATTAGTCCAACTATGTTTTGCGAGATTATCCTGCATCACTATCGTACGTGTGCGTGTGGCATGAAGATACAGACAAAAAGAGACTGCACAAATATAAACAGCAGAACTGAGGGAAACATTAACCTGGGATTCAGAGAAAAGTTGGATGGGAGTGAAGATGACTCGGCTCGGGACGTATCCCTGGCTGATGCCACACCAATTGTACTATTAACCGCACCAGCGCCGCTGGCAGAATGATGCCTTTGCATGTCTCCCAGTTATCACCTGCATACTTCCTCCAGCATTGACGCACTACAAATTGCTATGCGATTGAAACTGCATTAAAAGTTGCTAAACATAGTTTTAAAAAATAAATTAACTAAAAGTAAATCACAACAAAGTAATCATTCACTAAACTTTGCATAATAACATTCTTCACCGATCAAAATGCATGTGTTCAAATTTCCGTAAGTGGATTATTTGGGAGGTATAAAGTAAGAAAGTTACTTAAAACATTATAGTCTCTATTCTATAGGAAACTTATCCAAGCTTCAGACAGTAAATACGCTCATAAATTTGACAAGGTTTTGGATGTATATATGAATTCTAAACACGGAAAAAAAAATTGCCTAATAATCACATGTTGCAATTGTATATTATTTTCTACATATAAATTAAACATGGTTACTGACCTAGAAAATTACAGCCTACTAGTTTCCACTAAGAACTGACCAAAAATACTAAGTAACGTTGATCCATAACAGCCACATAACCTGGTTGGCTGGTAGTTAAATAAATACTTAGGAAGCTAAATTTGAACCCTAATAGAAGGAACTTGACCAGGTAAAATAGGAAATATATAAAATTTTAACCCCTACAGAAAAAGCATACGACAGTGTCATTTCCTGACCTTATTTTATTACCTGCCAAACTATATATTAATCCCTCCACCAGACAAGAAAAAAAAGAAAAAAACACTAACCCACACAACTGTCTTGGGGTAATTTTCAAATAAATGAGCCGTAATAACTTTTTCATGCAAAAGGAAGCATGGCACAAAAGTTAAGGTTACTTACGCAAGAAAGTAAAACATACCCACTAACGTTCATAGAAACATGGGGAAAGCAGTACCGTTAACTGATTCAAGAAATAAAAGTCAAACTACAAATACTTCAGAGCCAAAAAAACTCATCCACGTAGTTGCAACCAGTTTGAACTGAGCTGAAAACACATTAAAAACTCAAAAATAGCACAGCATTTCCTATATTAGACTTTATCACTTCAAAACCTCAAAAGTTTCTATAGAGCTATGATTGACAAGTTTATACTATGTTCAATTTGGAAAATGCAATGTTCCACAGAAATAGTAAGATAAACCAAATCTTTAATTCACCTACACCTAATACATCATTCCTAAAGGGAACCCAAATTTTGATTCAAAATAAAATTGCTTGATCAAATCCGTGTGATCTTGAATGCCCTAAAAAGTAAACACCATAACTCAAAAAATATCTCCTTCTTTTGAAACAATCACACCAGTAACTAAAGAGAAAAAAATAGTGTACCACCAAGCACCAGCCCAAAACTCATCACCAATTCAAACATTCGAACACTATAGAAAATTAAAAGAACAAATGATAAGCCAATACAATAATCAACTCTATGGCATAATTTTTATAATTCCTGATGAACCCAATTCACAACTAGACATAAAATCTCGCATAGACCAGTTTAAAAAGCAAATTAAGAAAGAAAAAAGAGAAGGGAAAAAAAAGACTTTTTTTTTTCTTCAAGCATACCTTGAAATTAAAAGCATACCATAAATTGAATATGCACAAAAAATGAGCCCTGATTCTGTACTTTGGTGTATGAAGTTTCAAGTAAGAACTGTAACTAGGGTTTTTGAGGGAAATCAAAATTTAAGGAGATGATGTGAACTTTGAAGGAAAATGAGATGAAGATTGAGATTTGACCGGGAAAATGTCAAAATTTAGAAGTATTTAGGAATTGAAGGAGAGCGAGCGAATCGTATATCGTATGTATCGTATATATAAATATAGATATACATATAGAGAGAGAAAGTAAGCGACCGAATACTCTTCTTTGGGCTTGGTTTGACTCTTTACTTTTTGCTGATGATGCGCCTCCGGCACTCCGGTGATTGGTAAATTATAAATTTTATTTTTTTCATGCTTCACGTAATAATATTGAAAATTTTCTTAATATAACCCTTGTAAAATGTATTAGGGTCGGATAAAAACCGAATGCATCTGAATATGAATGGAAAAAATTATTTGATAATTGATATGTCTAAATCATTTAAATAACATATTGTTATTATTTTTCTCCTCTAAAAAAATTTAAAAAATTATTGTAAATTTATTTAATATTACTTATATAATAGTTAATATTATAAAAAAAAAAAACTCATCCAGTCATTCAGTCCAAAAAATTGGACTAAGTCATACGGTTCAAAATCGTCTGAATGGCTGATCGGTCCAGCCGTTCAGACGATTTTTATTTAAAACAAACATGCTGAATGGCTGAATCGGACAACCATTCCGCTGCAATCAAACAGCCCCTTAATTGTATTAACAATGAATGGCATTAGAAAATATAAAATGGTAAAATTAAGATTCTCAAAGTAATACACTCCTACTTAAAAACATACGACCTAACAAAGTGAAAAGATCATCATAATCTAATCTATTGAGTTTAGTTTGAGTGTTCCTGGTTAAGTGGATTTATATATTGGAACAATTACATATTCTATTACATTTTTAAAAATAATTACAACAATAGTTCACTCATAAAATATTTACACAATTAATACACTTTTGTATTTATTTACAATATTAGTGCAATTAAGAATCCTTAATTTAGAGAATTAGTATGCAATTAGAATTTATTAATTTATGGGATTAATATTGATTTATTTATTAAATTAAGTAATTAATAAGTAAATTATATCGCACACATTATCTTTCCTTAATAAAAATCACACTTCATTCGTCTTTGTCAGTTTTCTCCTCCTCCACTATTAACAGTCTCAACTTGTTAATGTCATCCTCCGCCTTCCTCCACCATTAACGCCCTTGTCCTCCACCCTCCTCCACCATTTATGTCATTCTCCACCATTAACTTAGACAGTCCACATCCTCCACCATTAACGCCCTTCTCCTCCGCCCTCTTCCACCGTTAACGCCATCCTCCACCATTAACTTAGACAGTCCCAACTTGTTAACGCCATCCTCCCCCTGCGATTTTTTCATAGTACAGTTACTGTAATTTTTTTATAATACAGTTGATAGCCAAACATTCATACCAAGGTAACCAATTCAATGTTATTAGGTTTCTAATTTATTTTTAAAAAATCTATTATAGTTTTTTTTATTTAATAGTGCAGTTGGTAGCTAACACTTTATACAAATGTAACAAATTACGTTTTATTGGGTTACCAATTAATTAAAAAAAATTATTGTAGATTTTTTTTATAATGCATTTGGTAGCCAAACCTTAATACAATGGTAACCAATTCAGTTTTATTGGGTTACCAATTAATTATAAAAAATTTATTATAGTTTTTTTTTTCATAGTGCAGTTGGTTGCCAAACCTTAATACAAATGCAACTAACAAAAACTAAAATTGTTACATTTGAAAGTTTTGGTTACCAACTGCACTGAAATTTCTTTTGGTTAACTACAAAAATTAAAATGGTTACCTTTGTATAAATATTTGGACACCAACTGCACTAAAATTTATCTTTTTCTCCTTTTAATTTATGGACTAAATCAACCTTCGTCACAATGACAGCTGTGGCCGTAATGGATGAGGAGATCGGCGTCCATGGTGTTGAAGCGGCGGCGAAGGGGAGGAGGAAGATGACGTTGTCAAACTTTTAATATTTGAATTTTAATTATTATTTTTGAATTTGAATTTGAATTTGAATTTGTTGTTAGATCAAATATATTTGAATTTGAATTATTAATTATGTTAGTTATTTCTCTTTAATTTTAGGTTTCCTTATTATTATGAATTGAATCCTAATTACATATTAATTTCCTAAATTAAGGAATCCTAATTGTACTAATATTGTAAATAAATATAAAAAGTTTATTAATTATATAAATATTGTATGAGTGCACTAATAGTGTAATTACTTTCTAAATGTTATATATTATTATAGAGGACCCTTATATATTTTGGGTATACCCAAATATAAACACGTATCGACCACTTTAGCGTGAATTAGTTCAAGTAAACATTGAGCTTTTGAATTAAAGTTGACAAAATCCCTAAAAAAAGTTAGTATTACAATCTTAAAAAATATACTTCATCCATTTCACAAGATAGTATTTACGAAATTTTAGAATATTATTTTTATTGTCTTACAAACTACTCCCTCTGTTAATATTATTTGATAATTATTAATTTTTTGAAGTCAACTTAAGATATTTTTAGACTGAAAATTGATATAAATTTTTTTATTTTTAACAAATACAGTGATAAGTACTGTAAATTATCTAAAAACATTACTTTTTATAAGTTTTATTGTATCACAGTTTTTAATGTCTCAATTTTAAATTTAAAAATATCTCATTTTGATTTTTAAAAATTAACAATAACCATATAATTTGGAAATCAAATGAGTATAATATAACTCTATACTTAATAATGTGGTATAATAATTATGACAATGTAGTAATTTTTATAATAATGTGGTATTATAAAAATGGTTGACATCAAGTCAAGTTATAGTTGGCATAAACTATAATACCACGTTATGACAATATTTTCTTTACCCAATTACAAATTATAATGTTAATTTAATATTCTACAATAATTTTATTTTATAAAAAAATTATTTATTTACTTAATCGTACACTAAATTTTAATTTTAAAAATATGTTTAGAATTTTATTTTATTCACTATAGACTATAAATAACTAAAAATTAAAAATATAAGAAAAATATATTATAACTATACGTATGGAGTAATTTTTCTCTGAAAAAAAGAAAGAAAGAAAAATGAGTCAAAAGCGAATTAAATAAATCACAAGCTGAGAATTTCAAAACGACTTCATCATCAGCGTCCTTTTCTGTTTCTCTGTCAACAGTTTAATTTCGCCGACCGTACGCCGGAAAGATTAATCAAAAGCTTTTCCGACCAACTCTGATCCCTCTGCGTTTCCATTAACTCTCATTAGGATTCATACGCTCTAGTAATTTGCTTTTTCTCATCATTTCAGAATAATCATCAAAAGGTAATAAGCCATTTTTGATTTGCCAATTTTTTGTTTAACTGGTTCATTGGTCTTTATTTTTCGTGTATCATTCGAAGTTTTAATTTTTAATAATATAGCTGCAATCCTTGGCTTCACCGTTTTCTTTTTGTGCTTTATGAAGATTAAATCTGTTTGAGGTATCATTTTTTCGGTGTTATTTTGGCACTAGTACTCCAGTTAAATGTTATTACGAGGAGTCATTTTTATTGACAAAGCAATGTAGAATTTTGTAAGCACATAGTAATAATGCAGCACTTGGTGTGGTACTAATAGTAGTTGTGATTTTGGCATTGATTTCTCCCTCTTATAGTAAAGTCTGATAAAATGAAAAGCATAACTGGAATCAGTCCCAGGCGGCTGATTTTCGGGAGGGGATTTGGCAAGTCCAAGTTATCTAGTCTAGTTCAATCACCTTCTTGTTCTTTCTCAACGTTTACCTATTTTTATGACTGAGATTGGCTGGCCAAATAACCTGAAGGTGTCTTTGAAAACTGCTGTTGAAGTTTAGGGTCCAAGCAGGTATGTTTTGAAATATGGGTGTCTCTAGGGTTATAAAAATGTAAAGTTCCAAGAATAAAATGAAAATTAAGAAAAGAAAAAGAAACTGGAGTTGGTCAGTTGGGGTTAAAGCTGTGCAGTTTCTCTCAATCTCAAAGCCCTAATAGTCTCTCCCCTCGATACATAACAGAAAGTTTCTTTTTTCTCCCCAAATAATTTCTCAAGTCCCTTACTTTTATCCTGTTACATCTTTCTCTCTCTCAATTATTTTTTCTGATATTTGATTATCTTTATTTACCCTATCCTGATATGTCATTCATGCTATATATATAGTGTAAACACATTTATGGGTCTATGTTTATATACAACATTATTTTGATCAAACCAATATTGAGTTTTGATGCTTAGGTGGTGAAAAAGTTGCGATGAGCACAAAACATGAGGCTCCCAAGAAAGCTTCCCATCCTCAATTGGTCAAGTTGGGTACGGCTTTCAAATTGGTAATTTCTTTCTTACTTAACGGTTTACACTTACAAATATTTGTATTTACTCTTTTTGTTTGTGGGTTTGTATGCTTATTTGAATCCTATACTAATATTGATGTTACTCACCCATCCAAAAATACCAAATAAAAGTTCCATATGTCATTTTAGGCAGGGTAAGTTATGTAAACTACCAAATTAGACATAAATATTTTTTTCCCAATATTAAACTGTAAGTTTCAAGTTTGCAATGAAAGAAAGAATCGAAGAAAATTAAGTTTGAATATTTCGTTGACAATAGGATTTTTGTTTTATGAGGGAGTATTAAATTACATAGCATGGATATCGTCTACGTTAAAAATATGTACCCAGCGATTCATGGATCCACGAATCCACCGAAACCTTGAAATCTATATTCCCATGTATGGTTAAGACGAAATGCTTTTCCTTTTCAAGGATAGGGTGCTATAGTATTCTTACTTTATAACAGCTCCTCAATATCTCCCCCCCCCCCAATATTGTATGGGTAGGACTGGCCATTTTGATTGTCTAGATATCATTGCATATTCCATTAAATAGTGACATTGTTGACGAGCAGCTTGAGTTTCCTTGAAGTGAGGCCGGAGGCGGTATTATTTATATGGATTCCTTATTTCAAAAGTCTTGATTAAAACCATGACGACTTTGTAATTTCATATCATCCTCGTGTATTTATGTTATCCTCAAATTCTTGGTACTATATAGTGTTTTATGTGCATAACTTCTGTAAATGAAGTCAACTTACTATGTTAGGAGGTAAGTATTAATACTTAACTTTAAATCTTGGCTTTTTTTCAATTTATAGTCTCATTCTTTCAAGAATGCCAATAAATTTAGTGCATTATATCTTAATCTTGTTTCGTGATGGTTTATTCCATTTTCTGTAAGCTTTAAATACTAATTGATGTGGAACGTAACACAAAGACTGGAAAATATGAGGGATTGTTAGGAGATTATTTCCTATTATTATCTACAGTAAAATGATTATAATTAGGTTATTTTGGGTTAGGTAATAATTACGTATCTTTTAACTATAGGAGATGGTAATAGTAAGTAGGAGTTTGTTTCTGTAAGATTTCATCAAGCTCCATTGATATGAACAATCAGAAGATAAACACTGTGAAATGAAGACAGAGCTAAGAGAAAATTAATTCTAGATATTTTCATTATATTGAACCCTATCAGCTATTACATGTATATATAGCATTACATTTACCAACCGTACACTAACTCTAGTTAACAGTACAATTCCCAATATTTAACTCTCTGATCAAGTATATTAACTTCAGTTAGAAGTCTGTTACATAAGCCTTGTTACTGTGTGGTGCACCTTCGTGAATTGATATGCACCTTGCTGTCATTGTCAAGGCATGTGCCAACTTGCTTCTCAGCACAATGGGCCTTGTTGCTGCTGCATATGCATGTGTGCTATGCCCTGCAATTGGGCTTGTATTATGTCCAGCTCCAGCTGATGTATCTACTGCTGAAATAAGAGCATTAGCTCTATTAGTTTCCTTATTAAATTAGGTAACCTAAGCCCTATAAAAATTAAGGTTTTTCTTATGTTGACTATAAAGTGATGTAATTCCGTCGTTGGAAAATAAAGTTGAATTATTTGAAGTAAAACTATATGCTTTTCAGTTCAGTGGAGAATCAAATTATGCAACTTGAGCATGAACTATCAAGTTCATTTTGAGGATGAACAAATCAGAAACATTGATCGTCCTTCTTGGCATGTACCCTATACCTTTGACTTTTTGTTGAGATTGCAATAAGAGTTGAAATGGGATGATGGAAGACCTGATGACCTAAAGACTAGGTCTGTGGAAGCATCCAAATGTTACGCTCCATATATTTAGCCTATTAGGTATGAACAAACATCAAGTATTTTACACAAGTTGGCTAAGCCAGTTGAAAATTTTGAAGTAGCAAAAAAGAAAGAAGAAATTTATGCTATGCTAAATTCTGAAGAAAGATAAGTTAGGGTTGTTGAGCAGCTTGTAGAGATTATCAAAGCGCCATCTAAGACAAAACTGAAGTTGAATAACTCGACAAGAATGATGTGATATAGGTGCAATTAGCTCATTTCAACAAAATGCAGCCCCATAACACATCTATGGTCTAGTATAGCCTACAAGACCGTATTGACAACAACCACCATACTCCGTTGTCCCAACATTTTGGGTAGTGTACACTCTATCCCACTTGCTTATACTAATTTTTGTAACCCTTTTATATATTTCTCCCCATAAAAATCATTGCGACATAAATCAATCCTTTGCACACAAACTGTGGAATTATTATGCGGCTTGACTGTGTATTCCTCTCAGCATACCGATGCCTAAATTTATTAATGGACCCCCATATGTCGTCTTTCTAACTCTGAAATGCAGAAGGTTATTCCGATTATTCATTCATGTCTCTTGCTGCGTGTGGATATTTTTTGTCATTAGTATGTCTGGACCTATAAAGCTTAAAAGCTTATGTGTGCTTGATACTTGTATGCAGGCTGAACAATGGGTCAAAAATATGAGTAAAATCTTCAGAGGATGAATCAACTAAAGTAGTATTAAAGGGTCGACCTCATAGGTCAGTACCTGCTCCTTCATGTGATCATGTCCATGGCTAAAATGCTAAATTGCATAACTATTATTAATTTATTTTATTTTGAGATTTCTGTAGGCTTGGATTAGGCGCAGCGGTTCCACGCGAGTCCCAAGTTGCACCTTCAAATGACACAGTTGAAAGAAAATTGCATCCGAAATTGGATCCTGAAAAAAGAAAAGCTGGTAAAAATGCTGAGGAATCTTTACAGACAACGAAAAAACAAAAGTGAATTCCCGCTTTCATATTAAAAAGCTTACTTTCCTTCCTTTTGGCGTTTTTTTTTTTTTTTTTACATTTAGTTTATTGTTTTCATACACTGCAAAGGAAATTATATTATGTTATTATGATGTTATATTTTGGTTGGTACTGATATTACATGCCAGTAAAATTACTTTTAACTTTGAAAATGATTCAATTTCTGCATTGCAAATTATTTTACTGAATGCCAAGTTGTAGAGGCCTATTCCAGATCATAAGATTCAGAATTTGTAATCTGAGGTGCTTGGAAGTCTTTGGAGTCGAGACCTGCTGTGTTGCAGCATGCAAAATGTTGGTTAGTATTGAAATCCTTCAACATGGTTTGGATACTGAGTTGCAGAATATCAAAAGATGATCTATTAATTCACTACTCTTTTTGTTTGGTCTTTGCAGCAGCCTCCCAGAAAATTATAAAACGGGCAGAATAAAATTAGAGAAGTAGAAAACTTTGCGCTCATTTTTGGATAAGCAGATTATAAGCCAGAGTCCAACAGCCTACCCGCCTTTGTGCATTACAAACTTGCCTTCACCGTTGCGTCTACAAACTTTGAAACTTTTTTGCGCCTTTGGGCTGTAAATAAGGTTGTCAAATGAGCAAATAGTTCAGGCTCTTGACTAAAAATTTGATTCGAGCTCCCACTCGAAATATAAACGATTTAAATATAAACAAATTTTAAAGTTTGATAAATTACTCGAAACTCTTCAAATTATAATTTTTCGTTCAAAAAGTTCAAACCGCTTAGGCTTGATTCGAGATTGGACTTGATTCGGTAGCTAAACGACCCTCAATCAAACCGATAAATTTTGTGAATCAAATCTGAACAACTCAATACTCGTCAAACTTCTGTTACTCATCAAAGCACATTCCATGAATATTAAAGATCCGGCAACAAATCTTTCATTATTCTTTTATCTACAAACAGCAGTCACAAATCACAACTTTTGTAATTACAACATCAGTAATTATGTAAAAACAAAAAACAAGCCGGTTATTTTTGGATAAGCAGATTATAAGCCAGAGTCCAACAGCCTACCCGCCTTTGTGTATTACAAACTTGCCTTCACCGTTGCGTCTACAAACTTTGGAACTTTTTTGAGCCTTTGGATTGTAAATAAGGTTGTAAAATGAGCAAATAGTTCGGGCTCTCGATTAAAAATTTGATTCGAGCTCCCACTAAAAATATAAACGATTTAAATATAAACAAATTTTAAATTTTAATAAATTACTCGAAACTCTTCAAATTGTAATTTTTCGTTCAAACTACTCGGGCTAAATTCGAGATTGGGCTCGACTCGGTAGCTAAACGATCATCAATCAAACCTTATTTTATACCGGATAAATTTTGTTAATCAAATCTGAGCTACTCAATATTCGGCTCGATTATGTTCATTTACCCCCTTTAGTGCCGTAAACTCTTAAAACTTAAAAGTAGTCTATAGCTTAGCGTTTACAAATTTCCAGTAACAAACTTCTGTTACTCATCAAAGCACATTCCATGAATATTAAAGATCCAGCAAGAACTCTTTCATTATTCTTTTATCTACAAACAGCAGTCACAAATCACAACTTTTGTAATTACAACATCAGTAATTATGTAAAAACAAAAAACAAAAACAAGCCGTGTGCACACTCGGTTACAATACACACTAATCACACCAAACTCTACAAAGAAAAAACACCTCCAATTTAATCGAGTCAAGTCCATGATCCAAACGGGCAATTGCCATCGTCTTGAAATTGCTAACCATAATCAAAATCTTGTCTCTGCACAAGGAGCAGTTTCATAGAAAATCGATGTTCATAGTCCACGTTGTAGCAGGGATCAACATCTTATTACAGCTTTCCTGCTAGGAAAACTATTGTGTTTGTTTAGTGTAAACTGAACAAGAAAATCCTAACTTTTATTTCCATATGATATCAGTAGATAAGGTCAGAAAAAGATGAGTCAAAACCTTCAAGGAAAGCTCCGAGAGAGAAGTAGATTTGGGCTAACCCATACGCAAGAAATGCCTAGATAGCTTTCCACCAATCCTGGTGTTCAAGATAGATCATGGTTTGAGAAGTATGAAATATTTTACAAGCTGATGGTATTCTCCTCGTCTTTGATCGGTTCATCTAGAAGCATAGAAAATTTATTTTCCATAATCTATTTATCAAAGCTCAAAATGGTGTCTTCCACCACTTCTTCAAGAATTAACTTTTCCAACTCAATGACAATATGGTCTGTTTCAAAACAGAAGTTCATCCATGTTCCTGGTTTTGACATGTCTTTTCCTATAAGCTGATCTAAAGAATGGGGAGCTGGATGCTGAAGAATATGCCATTCAACTCCTTTCCATACCTCATTGATAAGATTCATCCCTTTCGGGACTGGCCTAATGTTCTGTTTAACAAATGAGCGGCCGAAATAGCGTTCACATACCTCTTTAAGAACTTTGTCTGTGCAGTCAAAGAGGAGCTTCTGGTCATGAGAAGATCGGCTGGAAAATAACTCTACTTCGTCAAACAAAGACGGGTCAAGAAGTTGGTCTGAAGATAGCCAACTCAACAGATATTCATCCCAATTCAAACCTGAACCTAGAAGTACGGCTTCTACATATTCAGATGCTGATTCCTCATTCTCCATGCTAGTTCTTATACAGATGGCTTGATCAACATCAGAAGAAACCCGTTCCCGTTCTTCAAAATGGATTTGCAATTGTTGGATTCCTGTTGCAATTGAAATGTTTCAAGTAAATTACTTTAGCACTAGAGAAACAAGATTTACAAAAATCACAAGATAAATTATAGAAGACTCTAGTCATGAAAGCCTACCAGTTTTTGATTTGGTTCTTGAAGGGCTGATGTCCTCTTCGGAAAATAATGGTTCAAGAACAGATATGGGACTTGGCCGCTCTGCTCTATCAACGCAACTGCCATAATTTTCAACTTCCCTGGTGACTGAGGGGCTTGGCGGGGATAGCGGTGGAGAAGACAAGAACACATCATCTTCAATTAAATCCTGCAAAATAAACAACGTGAAGGTTGTTATACCATGTGAAGACTGAAGGAGCATGGCTCCCTTCCACGGAAGGATTATTAGTTTCAATTTCGGCAGTTTTTAATTATAAGGGATAATTAACAAATTAATAGTAATTTTGGCATATAACCAGTGAGCAACAATACTTTTAACCTCCGCCAAAAAGAAAAATTATTAAAAAAACCACGAAACAGTAGTTTACCTCTTTCACACATTTGGGAGATCTTTCTTCATCATAAACTTCAGCAGTATCACAAATCTGGATCTCTCTGCTAAATAAAGTGCTACTTGATTCATGAGAAACATCCAATACTTGAATATCTTCCTGGAACTCAGAATTGGTTGTTCTTATGGATTCCAGAGCTTCTGCATAAATTTTAGAGACTGCTTCATCAATATAGTAATTTGCATACAAACATAGTGGTCAAAAAAATGTGTTGCTCCTCTTTTTGGTAATGGAGAAACAATACCTTCGTAACTCTTCTCGTCTGTCGTAAAAGACACGGTTCCTTCAACTAAATTATCAATATCTGTATTTGAGTTAGGAGATTGTACTTTCTCATCAGGCTTGTCATCAGAAATTGATGATTGACTCTCTGAGTTTTGTTTTGGCGGACTTAACGGAATGACATGGTTGTCTTGGATAATCTGCCACTTGTTCTCATTGACCATGTTAAAATTGCTGCGAGGAGACAATCTCATCTGTGCAGTTACAAAGCTGTGCTCCCTATCCTTCGGAAGACTGCCGCTAGAAGTACAGCTATACTCTGGGAGAGAGAGAATCCTCCCCAAGGTCTTCGGTAACTGCCTGCTCATTAACTCTTCCTTTTCATCCCCACCGCTCAACAACTCAGAGAGATGTTTCTTGGCTTCTATGTATATGTTAGGAACCCCTTGCTTGGGATTGTCAATCGTTTCGTTCACCATAGTTGTTTCAGACTCCTTTGACTTGCCAATCTTGTCTCCCCTCTTAATGCCAAGGAGAGATTTGGCATATCTTTCAGTATAGAAATGGTTTCTATTTGGCGAGCTCCATCCACCATTTCCCTCACCAACACCTTTCTCATGACTCTTCAAGTTTTGAAACTCAGAAGGAAATTTACCATTGCGAGAGATTCCATGTCGCTCTTTTCCCATAGCATGCTTTAACTTCCTTTTAATTTCATTCAAAGAAAATTGGGAAGCATTCCTCTCACTATGTGGTTTATTATCCATGGTTTGACGAGATTGCACTGATGTGCTAACACTGCTTTCAGTACCAGAATTTCGCGAGGTGGCTGGTCCAGGCTTCAAAATTACAATTCTACTTGAAGGTTGAAAATTTTCATTGTCCTTCAAAGAATGACTATCCTGCGATTTGCTTCTTCTCCTGAAAAAGCTGCGATGTTTCCGATTTGTTAGCTCAACCGGTCTTGGTTTACTTTTCTCTTCTTCTAGCAAGTTGGATCCTAATAATGAGCTGGTGTTTTCGTCTTTATTTAACTGAGCATCCTCCATGCATTGAATGTGCTTCACCAACAGCGAATTTGGATTGTGTAGAAGTTCAAGAAACAATTCTTTGTTTGAACTTATCGTCTGCAGTGCATCAATGAGTTCTTTGGAATAGTGGGTTTTTCCATCCTCTGCAAGATTCTTATCATTACTAAACCTCTGACCGATAAACACCTTAATTGCTGCACCCAATTTTTCTTCAACAAGAGAGTACACCTGATCCGACTTAATGTCAACATCATCACGCCAATCATGCTTCAAACAACTACCTTTCTGATTTAATCGGCAAAGCTCTTCTAAGATAACTTCCAAATCAAGATTTTTTGAGGTTTCCAGATTAGATGAGTTTTCAGCCCCATCCAAATCAATGATGTGCATATCACAGGATTTGCTGCGATGTTTTTTAGTTTGTTTAGGTTTCTCTCTAACGTGTCCACCATTTTTTGAATTCAACTGGTTCAGTTGTTCATCAGCACTATTCATACTCTTCTTCAGACCTTGCTCACTGAACATCTCTTCTTCCATGAGTTCCTTTACACTAGACCTTAAACCATCAGCTTTTGCCAGTCCACTTTCTTCAAAATCCTGAAACATTTTACCATGTTATGAAAGCAGATATGAATCTCAGAACTAATTCATTAGTTGGTGGCCTAAAGTTTATCAATGTGCATGGTGGATCATCTCAAGAAAAGGAACGTTTACCTCAGTAATTAAGTTCTTTTCGTCGTAATAGGTCAGCATCTTAAGTTCAGTTTTAGGATATTCAGCACCTGTAGAAACTGAGAGAATCAACAAATATAGAATATTTCTTTCTTAATACACTCCGAAACTGCATTTGCAAAGTAAGTGATAGAAACTGTCTCTTAACATTAAGGCATAATGAATGCTTTCAAGTAACTTCTTTGATGTTGAGAGTAACAGTCCAAGATTCATTAATCCTAAAAAAAAAAAATAGTTTTTACAGACATATTCAAGAAGTACACATTTCTCATGAAAAACACAATCTTTCACGATTCCAGGAAACAGCATAGCACTTGAAAAGATTTGAATATAATAAAAGTTATGTTCTGTTTATATTGGACAAGAGTTCTTACCAACAGTGTGCCTGCTCCCACGCCTCCTATCCAAAAGAAGCTTTCTAGTTGATCTACCATGTCGAAAGTCGAATATACTAATCAGACCCCACATACAACCTGCCTGATCTTTTTCCAATCGCACACGGTGTCTTCGTGATCTCTTCCCCATATTCATTGGTGATTCTATGAATTTAGCAGGCTCGGAGATGCATGCAACTGTCCCAAGGAATACAGTAACATTTACCTTATGAACAATAAAGAGATTTAAGGACTTATTAGTCAAGAACAAGGCCATCTTATGTTGAAATAAAAACTAGGTATGCTACTTTGATAAGCTTATTGTGTGCATTCCATTACTAAAACCTTTCGATCAATGCCCCCTCCCCCCCCCCCCCCACCGAATCTGTAAACTACCAAACTCTGAGCTTCAGGAAACAAATGGTATAATAATTTAAAAAGAAGTAGATAGGGACATCAATATTAAGAGGAGAAAAATTAAACTACAAATTTCTTGCCAAATACTAAATGTTCCGGAAAAAAGGAAGGCTTGATAAATAATTACCTGCAAATTCAGAGCCCTTGATATCTGAAGGACCAACAAGAGCAAACTGCAACCAAATGTGCTTTCATCTAAATCAAAAATTCCAATTTGAAACCGCAAGCTTTACGACAGAGTAAAGCTCAAGCAACTATAGCCTCCTGTGTGTGGCAAAGAATCAAATTTTCCCCTTTTCTCTTTTTACTAATAAGCTTCAACCAGTGCTCCATATTCTCTGCCAGAAAATCTTCCCTTTGGGGAAAACCCAATTATGACAAGTAAAATCCACTCAATATTCCAAAACTATGATTTAGTCATTACACAATATTCCACAATAAACTTCTATCAATACTCCAATTACTTGAAGGATGTGGCAAAATCTTAGAAAGCAATTGATCTTTGCCTTGAAGGATATTAAACCCAAATCCCAAAAGCAAACCCCAAGCCTTAGTCCATCATGAAGCCAGATACTTTAATACCCTTTGCACCTTCACTAACTTGATAATTCTCCTTCAAATGGCACACATTCAACTAAAACCCCCCAAAGATCTTGACAATTTCCCACTTTAAGTTGACAAAATAATCACAGCACATAAAATTCTTACCAAAAAATTGAAGCTTTTTCCTTAAATTCTAATACTTTCTACAAAAGAAAAACCCAGGTAAATCTTTAGCAAATTTAAAGCATTTACTCATCACAGACCCAGGAAAATGTGGTGAGCAGTTCTGTACTTTTTCTATATGGACAAACTTTTTCATGTACCCAAGTCAAACATGTTAACATCCTAGGCATTTCCACCACATACCAAATAAGAAGAAAAAAAACCCCAAAACATAAACTCTTTGGGTATCTACCGACCAAAAAGAGAGAACCGGATAGCTAAAACACTGACTTTCGTATTATAATTGATGACTTAGGAGAATGGCAGCCCTTAAAGACTTGGAAAAGTGGAAGAACGGAGGAGAGAGAAAGTAAAAGTGAGTGGGGGAGAAAGATTTAGGAATTGAGCTAATGGAAATGGAAGGAAGGGAGGAGGAAGAGGAAGAAAAATAGTTGGTGGGACTGGGACCATTGGCAAAGCTTTTTTTCTTTGCTGAAGGAAAAAAAGTATTCTGTTGTTTCTTGTTCTTCTCTCCAGTTCCACGTTTAAGCATCATCAATCTCAGCTTTAAAGCTCTCTCTCTTCATTGTTTTGATAGTATAGTCCAAAGAAACGTATGAGCATTAGTGTGTGTGTGTATATATATATATATATATAGAGAGAGAGAGAGAGAGAGAATTGACTACATTTTTGTTAAGATACGGAGTAGCTTTTCTGAGAGGGTGAAGGGAAGGGTATAACTGAAAAACAATTGTGATTGAGAGGGTGAAAGAGTAAAACACTTAAGAGGAAGGGAATTTTTAGAATTTGCTACTCTTTTGTTTTCTTTCCTTTTATTACCCCTTTGTTTTCTTTTCTTTCTCTTCTTTTTATGTGTAGCCAAAAAAAAAAACAATACTACTTTGTATAAATTACAAAGTGCAAATAAGCAAATAAATGTTTTGAAATATGAATATATAAATATTTTTATAAATTTATGATGTAAATTAGTGAAATAATCCATGCATTTATAGTGGAGTACATTTTCTTACAATATTAAAATATTTATCCTTTAAGTAATTTTCATTAATGAGCTTCCTCAAATTATTACCCAAAATTCTAGGCCCCTATTGTAACAAAAAGAATAATGGATTAATAAAAACACAAATTTATTTCCAAAAGATAATATTAAAACATCATAATAATGCATTAAAATTGGAATTTTTTCCTTTATATCACTAAAATTTCACCTGTTAGATTGTTTTGTATAAAAAATTAGATTTATTTTATTTTGAGTCTTATTATGTATTGTAAAAATTTTCAGTCGAATTATGATTGGACGTATGTGTATATATACGAGATAGGTACGAATTAAGAAAAATCTTATTTTAATTTATTTTATATTGTTATATACTTTTTCTCGTTAATCATAATTTAAATTCGTTAAATATTTATTTACATGTATATCGTTTTTTTTTATGTACAAATTTAATATCCAGGCACTGGCATGTCAACGGTAATAACCATAAAAAACATTTTTGGCTCCATTATTGTTATTCTATTTGGCAGAAAGGACTCAGGAGCATGCTGCCATGCATACACTCCAAGCCTCGTTGAAGGATCTTGTAATTATCAAATAATATATATATATATATATATATATATATATATATATATATATATATATATATCACATTTCTTCTAAAAACACTCACTTTGTTTCGAAATCAAAGTTTTTTTTTTCTTGCAAAGAGTAAGTAATTAAACTAAAATTTTTATTATTTAAATTATTTTTAGAGATTAAATAAATATTTGTATAAACCTCATTTATTTATAATCGAGCTTTCTTTCTTACACGTTTTTTAAGAATTAAGACGAGTAAAAAAATTCAATTTTTTTAATTAAATAAATATATGAAAAATATAATGCATAAATATTTTTTATAATTTTTAGAAGAAGGTGTATAGAAAATATTATTTTCACAATAAAAGTGTCGCTATAATCTATAAATCGTATAGCGATAATTTTTATCATCACTATACATCTACAACAATTTGTTGTGAAAATAAAAAAAAGTACTCTGAATTTAACCATTCCCTTTCTAAAATAAGACCTGTTTATGGGGTAGGTGGACTTCCAACTACTGTACATGGTGCAGGTCACGTGATGTTAGTTAGGCACAAAGCCCTTATAAAATTCAGGTAGGCCCACCAAAAAATAAAGAGGTCTAAGACCCACTCCCCAACTCTAAAGGTGATTTATCATCTAATGAGAAGGCCCATAAGAGACAAACAGCTAATCTTCCACCAAACTTTGTTTTTTCATAAATATCTTTAATTATGAATAATAACAATAATATCATTAATGATTACAATATTTATTTAATAATGTTTTTTATATAAAATAAAAATATATATTTATTAAATTTAATTTTTTTTAAAAAATTTAACTATTTTTACGCAAAGTACAACTCACAAACGATACAAAGTAAGACTAAACTCCTTCAAACTCTATAAAAATATATAAAATTGTACCAAAAATTGTTATTTATGGTCCCCATAAAAAAATAAAGAAAAATAAAACCCTTAAAATAAGGGGGTGTTCAGCAGTGGCTTATAAGTTGGTCAAACAATTTTGAGTGTTGGGAGTTACTTATTTTTTAACTTATAAGTTAGTTTTTAAGTTAAAAAAAATAAGTTAGTTTGATCAAATGTAATATCTATTTTGTCCCTCTTTTTATTAATGTTCTTTTTAGTAATCTTTATATTATTCTAATTTATAAGTTATTATGAGCCAAACACATTCATAACTTATTTTAACTTAATTTATGACTTATAAATTAAATTAATGCCGAACACTTTTATTTATAAGTCAATTTATATTTTAACTTATAAGTCATTTAAAATAAGGAGTTTTCGAAGAGGCCCCAAGTGTTGTTTGTTCAAATGACAATGATGATCAACCTAATTATATATGGTTTAGGTGAATCTAATGGACAACCAACTGTTTTATTTTCAGTCAAAAGTGTTAAGAAAAGAGTAGACCACATACAAGGAATATAGGAAACCATAAGAACAATTTAAACTAATTACACCAGTTAGGAATAGGATGAAACCTTTTCCATGGTTGTGATATATGTAGTTTGAGATGCCTTGACATGTCCTTTTTCTTTTTCTTTTTGCTAATTAATGCCTTGACATATCCTACGTTGCCTCTTTGTTGCAATTTTATTTAATAATTTCAACCATAATTATAAATATATATGAAAAAAATATATGTACACAGCTGTGCAGTACACAGTCTACTATAACGACGGTTTTTTGGGCTATGGCTACGGTTTCACCCGTCATCATAACTATTTTGGGTTACGGCGACGGATGAACCGTTGCTATAGTTCAAAAAATCTGTCACCATAGTCCGACTGTATAATACACAACTTTATATATACATATAACCCAATATATATACATATATAAATATACATGCACATAAATAAGGTTCTTAAAACTTTTAACAAGATTATATTTAATGGATTTGTGTTGGTTCAACATTCTCTTATTAAAAAATATTCACGAAATACAAATTATTATTAACTATTTTCTTATTTAGATCTCTGGGTTCTAGTTTATTAGTAATATTTTATTGTGTTCTAATTACACAAAAAAATTTAAAATAATAATTGAAAAATAGTACATTTTTAGAGATTTTGGATGCCAATATTAAATGACCTTTAATTTCACTTTGTTTGTTCTAAAAGAGATTAATTAAATAAAATTCGATTAATATAAAATTAATTTTATAATTAATTAATTAATATAATACTGACATACTGAGAAATCTAATCTCGCATGTTTGTAAAATTAATTTCATACTCCGCGTTAAATATACTAATAATTATTAGTGGGGGGAAATGGTGACATTTATATGTTGACATTGAGAGAGGAGAGAAGTGGACCATCACAACCACAAAGCATTCACTGCCATCTAATTCAATCATTTCACAACTAACTTTATATCTCCATCCAGTCGGCACCAATGGGTTCCCATCAACTAAACTACTACACAATTCTAACCTAATTTTGTCTTCAAACCAAAATTTATTCAAAACCCAAAACAATTTTTTACCATTTTTGTGAGAAATTAATGTCATGGTTGGTTAAACATTTTTTTACCCACCAAGATTATGGCCCACTTTGGTTCAACTTAATTTTTAATGAAAGTAATAAGATAATTAATATTTTTACGAGAAAGTGAGACCCACTCAATATTCATTCATGTAAAAATATTAATTTTTATGTGCGTAAAAATCATTATTTTTTGACGGAGTTGAAGTAGTAAACAAAGACTAGCTAGAGATTTTAAAGAGAGACTGACATTATTTAACTAATTAAGTTCATGATTAGTTCACCAAAAGCATCTCTACATGCAAGACTTACAATTTATAGATAATCCACATTTTTGTCACATGGTTAGCTGAAAGTAGATAATCAGATTAGTTCAAAGTTCAAACACACAAATCAACCATTTAACTAAATACAAAATATAATATTATCATATATAAAAGTACACGGTTTATTTGTTATCAAGTTATGATCATCTTGAGCATGTTTTTCTAACTTCTAAGCATATATATAATCAATTCTTATGTGTGTGTGTCTATTGAGTTTGCTTCTTATGCGGGTGGTCCGCATGCGAACCAACTTTAACGATTTTATCGCTAAACTCGTTGTCATAGAGTCTAAACTGGGTTATAGAGCGACGGTTCAGACCCTATGGCGACGATTTTAGCGATAATTTTGTCTGTCGCTAAAGGTGATCCGCATGTGGACCACGCACATAGGAAGCTCTATGTGTGTGTGTGTGTGTATATATATATATATATATATATATATATATATATATATTGGCTATATGTATATACACAGCTGTGTATTATATAGTCGTCTATGATTACGATTTTTTTGAGCTATAGTAACGGTTCACCCGTTAGCCCAAAAAATCGTCGCAATAAACGACTGTGTACTACACAGTTGTATATATATATATATTTTTCCCTATATATATACGGTCCGGATCTTAAGCTCACCCCTTATCCAACTCACCCGAGCTCACTCCCCTTTAGCGATAGACCCGGCGACGGTTCGGTCATACAACCGTCGTCTATACGTTTAGCGATGGACAATGTGACGCCCCCAAAATTAGGTATACATCACCCATCTTGAGTCGTCAGATACATAGTACAGAATACAAATACAACTTAATAATACAACTGTCGTGTACAATACGACAAAACATAAACTGTGAGTTTGAATACAAATATTATCTTCTAGAGAGTATTCATACTCAAAAGGAGTCCTCATTACATTTATTAACACACCATTACATAGAATAGTGAGGACTACTAACTAATACTATCATTCGGACCATCACTCCGTACCCCGACTTGTCCCAGCTACGTTCTCATTTCCTGAAGAGAACAGTGAAAGAAAGGGTGAGCTCAACTAGCCCAGTAAGAAATATTATGACTAAGATAATGCAGAATAAATTATCATTAGCCTTCAACAATGTTAAACTGATAAAATATAATAGACATCAAGTTTAACTGTAGCGGAACAAGCAATCCATTAAAAGAGTCAAGTAGAAAATAAACTCTACTATCTTTTATGATTTAAAAAGTTTTTCAACACTGTGATCGCTGAGACTCAGCTTAATAAAATAATCCACATCATCGAATCACCCCTGCACTACGGCCAAGGATATTCGTGTATTCATTAATGGTCATGATCATGCCAACAACTGTCCATCAATGCACTACGGGCCAATGAGGACTTTTACCACATCATTTGTAACATTACGGTCATGATTATACCGAATAATCCCTGGTCATAATCATACCAAGTCCATCTATGCAATACAGGCCACAGATGACTTTCAACATTTTATAAACATGAGGATGATGACAATGATATAAGAATTCAATAAAACAAGTTCAAGAATTAATTTATCCAGGAATTAACAACGTCCAAATTGTCAACATGATACTGCATTGTGGAGTAAAATTCAAGAATGCTTAGAAGAATATTTTCTTGAAAAGATACTGGATGAAACGCAACTATCAAGGATATTCCACAAATTTCATGGAGTATAGAAGTCAAAACTTAACCAACTGAGTACAATAAAGAATGGAATAACAAAAGAAATCACCATGCATGCGATAGACCGCACAGACAGGTTATTCCAATAGAATAATAAATAATGGAACCAGGTCCGGCGTAAACGCACAGACAGGATATTCCGACAGAATAATAAATAATGGAACCAGGTCCGGTGTAAAACACACAGACAGGATATTCCAACAGAATAATAAATAATGGAACCAGGTCCGGTGTAAAACACACAGACAGGATGTTCCAACAGAATAATAATAAAACGGAACCAGGTCCGGTGTAAAACACACAGACAGGATGTTCCAACAGAATAATAGAAGAATGTCACCAAGTATAGGGTAGACCGCGTATACTGGTTATTCCAACAGAATAATAACAAATGGAATAACAGAAGTTCTCTTCATGAATATAAAAGAAATAATATTCCCTACCTTAAAAGAACTGGATATTGAAAAAGTGATGTAGCAGAATACTTTTAGTCTCTCTCTCTCTTATTCTCTCTATACTTTCTCTCTCTATAGCTTGAATGAATTCGTGAAAAATAATGAAGCCCTAGGCCTCTATTTATAGAAAAACTGAGGGTGGCTCTTGGTCTTAACGAAGGGTCAAATGACTCTTGGTCTTAACGAAGGGTCAAATGACTCTTGGTAATATTGAAGGGACAACTACTATTGACGAAAGTAATTACTATTGACCAAGGTAAATACTATTGACGAAGGTAATTACTATTGACCAAGGTAAATACTATTGACCAAGGTAAATACTATTGACGAAGGTAATTACTATTGACGACGGTAATTACTATTGACGACGGTAATTACTATTGACGACGGTAATTACTATTGACGAAGAGACTCTTAGATGATGACATATGGCCCCCCATAAAATAACCAAACTTACCACAACGTCTCAATTATTAATTTAATAATATAACATATTATACAGACGATACTATGACAATAATTTAAGAGATATGATGCAGCAATTACTGTAGCAATAATTGAGTATAGCTGAGTGACTTCTCACGTAAGCATCAATAATCAATACCGTGTGCTACTATGCAACCACGCGTATTACTGTACTTTTACTACCGAGTAGTTCAACAGTTTTAACGGTAACACTTCAGCCGTTATTTTTAATAAAATATTTTTGTCGTTTTCTCAATCCGACAATAATTCCGTTGTGGGGTCCACCAATGATTGTGCCGTCGTACGAATATTCCTCGACAAAAAGAATATTCTCCGACCAAACGAATATTTTATAACAACTTGCTTACTTTGCAAAATTTATAAATATTACCCACAACTATAACATTATATCAAATTAACTCCATAATATTCAAAAATGATATTTATAGAAAATTCATCTTTATTTATAAAAGTTGGGGTCTTACAACCTCCCCTTCTTATGAAATTTCGCCCTCGAAATTAGGGTACGTACCTGGTATGTCGAAGAGGTAAGGATACCTTGATTTCATTTCTGATTCTAACTCCCAAGTCATTTCCTCAACATCGTGGTTTCTCCACAAAACTTTGACTTGAGGTATAACCTTGGAGCGTAGAATATGTTCCTTCTTATCCAAGATTTGAACAGGAACTTCTTCATACGTCAAATCCTCCGCTATTTCGTCCGGTTCTAACTCAATAATGTGGTTCGGGTCTTCCACATATTTGCGTAACATGGATATGTGGAAAACGTTATGAACACGAGACATACTTGGCGGTAAAGCGAGTCTATAAGCCACAGTTCCTACTCGATCGAGGATTAAAAATGGACCGATGAATCGAGGATTTAGCTTTCCTCTCTTTCCAAATCTCGTAACTCCTTTCCATGGAGCAACACGTAAGAACACATGATCTCCTACATCAAATTCCACGTCCTTTCGATGAAGATCAGCATAACTCTTTTGTCGATCTTGTGAGGTTTTTATACGTTGTCGGATCGTTTGAATCTTTTCTGTAGTCATACGTACCAACTCCGGTCCCAACAACGTTGCTTCGCCCACCTCATCCCAGCATACTGGAGAACGACATTTTCTTCCATACAATGCTTCGAATGGAGCCATGCCAATACTTGCTTGATAACTGTTGTTGTAGGAAAACTCCACCAATGGTAAGAACTTGTCCCAACTTCCCTTGAAGTCAAAGACACAGAGTCTTAATAGATCTTCAAGAGTTTGAATAGTCCTCTCTGATTGTCCGTCCGTCTGAGGATGATATGCTGAACTAAATCGTAACTCCGTGCCCATAGCTTTTTGTAAACTAACCCAAAATCGTGAAGTGAATCTTGGGTCTCGATCAGAAATTATGGATACTGGCATACCATGCAGTCTTACAATCTCGTTTATGTACATACGAGCAAGACGTTCAAGTGTATAAGTTTCTCGTATCGGTAAGAAATGAGCAGACTTGGTCAATCTATCAACAATGACCCAAATCGCATCAATACCTTGAGAAACCCTAGGAAGACCGGTAACGAAATCCATGGTAATGTGCTCCCACTTCCATTCTGGAATTTCAAGTGGTTGCAATGGACCTTTTGGTACTTGATGCTCCGCTTTGACTCGTTGACAAGTTAGACACCTTGAGATAAACAACGCTATCTCTCTCTTCATATTGCTCCACCAAAATGTATGACGAAGATCATGATACATTTTGGTACTTCCAGGATGGATTGCAAACGGTGTGTTGTGCGCCTCCATCATGATTTCATACTTTAAATCAGGGTTGTTAGGAACACAAAGTCTGGAGTTGACTCGAAGTATTCCTTCTTCATCGATTCTTGCTTCCGGCATAACACCTTCTTGCACTTTCTTCCTCATACGCATCAGCTCCAGGTCTGTAGCTTGAGCAGCTTTAACTTTATCGATTAAAGTCGGTTCTACTCGTATATTCGCCATCATCACATGGGTCCCTGGAGTCTTCAACTCTATCTCCATCCTTTGCAAGTCACACAAAATGGGCCTTTGCGTTGTTAATATTGCACTTGTACCCGCATATGATCTTCTACTCAATGCGTCAGCTACCACGTTCGCTTTTCCAGGATGGTATTGAATGGTATGATCATAATCTTTCAACAGTTCAAGCCAACGTCGTTGTCGCATGTTGAGTTCCTTTTGAGTGAAGAAATATTTGAGGCTTTTATGATCCGTAAAGATCTCCACTTTCTCCCCATACAAGTAATGCCTCCAAATTTTAAGTGCAAAGACAACAGCTGCCAACTCTAGATCATGAGTAGGATAATTCCTCTCATATTCCTTGAGTTGTCTTGATGCATAGGCTATGACTTTTCCATGTTGCATGAGAACGCATCCCAACCCTTTGCTCGAAGCATCACTGTAGATGACAAATCCCTCCGAGCCAGATGGTATTGTTAGAACAGGTGCTGAAATGAGTCTCCTCTTGAGTTCTTGAAAACTCTGCTCACATTCTTCGCTCCAACCAAACTTTGTATCTTTCCGAGTCAGCTGAGTTAATGGAGTAGCGATTCGAGAAAATCCTTCCACGAATCTCCGATAATAACCAGCTAAACCAAGAAAGCTACGTACCTCGGTCACTGATTTAGGTTGCTCCCAGCTTTGAATAGCTTCAATCTTTGCCGGGTCAACCGATATTCCACGACTTGATACTACGTGCCCAAGGAATGCTACCTCCTCCAGCCAGAACTCGCATTTCTTCAACTTGGCATAAAGCTTGTATTCACGAAGCTTTTGGAGTACCAGCCTCAAGTGTTGCTCATGATCTTCACGGCTTTTGGAATAAATAAGGATGTCATCAATAAAGACGACCACAAAGTGATCCAAATATTCCTTGAATACCCGGTTCATCATATCCATGAAGGCAGCAGGAGCATTAGTCAATCCAAAGGACATGACTAGGAATTCATAATGCCCGTACCGAGTTCTAAAAGCCGTCTTTGGAATATCCTCAGTTCTAACCTTCAGCTGATGATATCCAGAACGAAGATCGATCTTTGAAAAGAATTGTGCTCCTTGCAACTGGTCAAACAGGTCATCAATACGTGGCAATGGGTACCTGTTTTTGATGGTGACATGATTCAACTCCCGATAATCAATACAAAGTCGCATACTTCCATCTTTCTTCTTCACGAATAGAACAGGAGCACCCCAAGGAGAAGTACTAGGACGAATAAAGCCAATGTCTAACAATTCCTGCAGTTGGATCTTTAACTCCTGAAGTTCAATAGGAGCCATTCGATATGGGGCTTTGGAAATGGGTTTTGTACCGGGTTCAAGATCGATACAAAATTCAATTTCACGCTCTGGGGGTAGGCCAGGAAGTTCTTCAGGGAATACGTCAGGGAATTTATTAACAATAGAAATATCATTCAAAACTGACGTATTTTTGTTTAGATCTGTGACATGAGCTAAGAAAGCTTGACATCCGTTTTTCAATAAACGAATAGCTTTATGGCTTGAGATGACAGCGATTGATTTTAATGGTTTGGTTGCTTGAATTCGCATAATAGGTCGATTAGGAATATGAAAGCTAACAACCTTACGAAAACAATCAATTTTTGCATAATGAGTAGTTAACCAATCAATCCCTAGAATCACGTCAAATGCAAGTATTTTTAATGAAATCAGATCGATAGGTAATGTGTGGGTACCAACTTGAACCAAACAAGACTTATAAACAGTGGAGGTAATGAAGGTTTCTCCCAACGGAGTTTCCACAGATAAGTCAAAGTCTAATTTCTCCGGAATCAAATTTAATCGATGAGCGCAAGTAGGAGAAATAAAAGAATGGGTTGAACCGGTATCAAATAAAGTATAAACTTCTTTAGAGTTTATGATAAGCTTACCCGTGATGACCTCATTCGGGTTCCTTGCTCTCTGGGAGTTCACAACAAACGCTCTCCCTTGCACAACCGGTTTTGACTTTTCTGGGACGGCTTTTGGTGCCTCCATCCTAGCTGAATTTGTCTTCGGTAAACGACAAAATCGGGCTAAATGACCTTCTCTTCCACAATTATAACATGCTTTGGACGGCATCGCGCAGTTTGGACTGATGTGCCCCTCCCCTCCGCATTTGAAACATATGATAGGTGGTCGTTCTCCTTCCTTAACGACAGGTGCTGGTGCTGACGTCTTTCCATCATTGTTGAATCTCCTCTTCTTGAAATGTCCATTCTTATTGTTTTGGCCCTGATTACCACCGAAGTGGTTACCATTTCTGGCCTGTTGATTCCCTCCACGCTTGTTGTCACCGCTTCGATGACTGCTCTCACTGGTATTATCATTTTGCCGGCTGCTCTCTTTTGGTTGCGTTGTCTCGTTATCGCGCTCCACCAACTGAGCCCTATTTACAACATCTGAATACAAACACAGTTTATGAGAAACAAGATGTTGACGTATCTCCGGCTTCAAACCTCTTAAAAACATCCGCGTCATTCTTTCTTCATTATCCACCAGGTGGGACGCAAACCGGGATAACTCCGCAAATTTTGCCTCGTACTGCGACACGGTCATATTATTCTGCTCCAATTTGATGAACTCCACCTCCTTCATGTGACGAATACTCTCGGGAAAGTATTTGTCGTTAAACAGCTCTTGGAACTTCTCCCAGGACATCTTCAGTGCGGCAGGTTGAGTACGCTTTATCGATTCCCACCAGTAATCTGCCTCTCCTCGCAACATAAAGGCGGCAAAGGGAACCTTTTGCTCCTCGGAGCAACCCAAGACATCAAATATCTTGGTGATCTGCTTTATCCATGTTTCAGCTACAAGTGGTTTTGGTTCTCCCTTAAACTCCGGTGGTCCCAGCTCCTTAAACTGTTTAGCGGTGACCGCCAGAGAGTTTCCAGTATTTCCACCTACGTTGTGGACAGGAGCCGCTTTCACCTGTTGTTGCATGAATTGCATAAAGCCTCTGAACATTTGATCATTCATCATTTGGTCAGTGTTGTTGTTTGCATGAGGATTGACACCTTCCTGATGCACATTATCCTGATTATTGATATGTGGTGAATCAACAGTCGTCTGTGCTCCATTGCTATTCTCAACATTCTCAGATGCCATTTTCAGATACTGCCACAAAAAAAAAATTAATTGATATGTCATATATTATCCTTATATTATGACCGACCAATTAAATACCATGCAAATAAACTTAGGTATGTCATACTAGCGAAGGAATTTCCCGTCTCTCCCCTCCTAGTTCTATTCTCACATCTTAGCCAGGGATCATATCCCTAAGCTCTGATACCAACTGTGACGCCCCCAAAATTAGGTATACATCACCCATCTTGGGTCGTCAGATACATAGTACAGAATACAAATACAACTTAATAATACAACTGTCGTGTACAATACGACAAAACATAAACTGTGAGTTTGAATACAAATATTATCTTCTAGAGAGTATTCATACTCAAAAGGAGTCCTCATTACATTTATTAACACACCATTACATAGAATAGTGAGGACTACTAACTAATACTATCATTCGGACCATCACTCCGTACCCCGACTTGTCCCAGCTACGTTCTCATTTCCTGAAGAGAACAGTGAAAGAAAGGGTGAGCTCAACTAGCCCAGTAAGAAATATTATGACTAAGATAATGCAGAATAAATTATCATTAGCCTTCAACAATGTTAAACTGATAAAATATAATAGACATCAAGTTTAACTGTAGCGGAACAAGCAATCCATTAAAAGAGTCAAGTAGAAAATAAACTCTACTATCTTTTATGATTTAAAAAGTTTTTCAACACTGTGATCGCTGAGACTCAGCTTAATAAAATAATCCACATCATCGAATCACCCCTGCACTACGGCCAAGGATATTCGTGTATTCATTAATGGTCATGATCATGCCAACAACTGTCCATCAATGCACTACGGGCCAATGAGGACTTTTACCACATCATTTGTAACATTACGGTCATGATTATACCGAATAATCCCTGGTCATAATCATACCAAGTCCATCTATGCAATACAGGCCACAGATGACTTTCAACATTTTATAAACATGAGGATGATGACAATGATATAAGAATTCAATAAAACAAGTTCAAGAATTAATTTATCCAGGAATTAACAACGTCCAAATTGTCAACATGATACTGCATTGTGGAGTAAAATTCAAGAATGCTTAGAAGAATATTTTCTTGAAAAGATACTGGATGAAACGCAACTATCAAGGATATTCCACAAATTTCATGGAGTATAGAAGTCAAAACTTAACCTACTGAGTACAATAAAGAATGGAATAACAAAAGAAATCACCATGCATGCGATAGACCGCACAGACAGGTTATTCCAATAGAATAATAAATAATGGAACCAGGTCCGGCGTAAACGCACAGACAGGATATTCCGACAGAATAATAAATAATGGAACCAGGTCCGGTGTAAAACACACAGACAGGATATTCCAACAGAATAATAAATAATGGAACCAGGTCCGGTGTAAAACACACAGACAGGATATTCCAACAGAATAATAATAAAACGGAACCAGGTCCGGTGTAAAACACACAGACAGGATGTTCCAACAGAATAATAGAAGAATGTCACCAAGTATAGGGTAGACCGCGTATACTGGTTATTCCAACAGAATAATAACAAATGGAATAACAGAAGTTCTCTTCATGAATATAAAAGAAATAATATTCCCTACCTTAAAAGAACTGGAGATTAGAAAAGTGATGTAGCAGAATACTTTTAGTCTCTCTCTCTCTTATTCTCTCTATACTTTCTCTCTCTATAGCTTGAATGAATTCGTGAAAAATAATGAAGCCCTAGGCCTCTATTTATAGAAAAACTGTGGGTGGCTCTTGGTCTTAACGAAGGGTCAAATGACTCTTGGTCTTAACGAAGGGTCAAATGACTCTTGGTAATATTGAAGGGACAACTACTATTGACGAAAGTAATTACTATTGACCAAGGTAAATACTATTGACGAAGGTAATTACTATTGACCAAGGTAAATACTATTGACCAAGGTAAATACTATTGACGAAGGTAATTACTATTGACGACGGTAATTACTATTGACGACGGTAATTACTATTGACGACGGTAATTACTATTGACGAAGAGACTCTTAGATGATGACATATGGCCCCCCATAAAATAACCAAACTTACCACAACGTCTCAATTATTAATTTAATAATATAACATATTATACAGACGATACTATGACAATAATTTAAGAGATATGATGCAACAATTACTATAGCAATAATTGAGTATAGCTGAGTGACTTCTCACGTAAGCATCAATAATCAATACCGTGTGCTACTATGCAACCACGCGTATTACTGTACTTTTACTACCGAGTAGTTCAACAGTTTTAACGGTTTTAACGGTAACACTTCAGCCGTTATTTTTAATAAAATATTTTTGTCGTTTTCTCAATCCGACAATAATTCCGTTGTGGGGTCCACCAATGATTGTGCCGTCGTACGAATATTCCTCGACAAAAAGAATATTCTCCGACCAAACGAATATTTTATAACAACTTGCTTACTTTGCAAAATTTATAAATATTACCCACAACTATAACATTATATCAAATTAACTCCATAATATTCAAAAATGATATTTATAGAAAATTCATCTTTATTTATAAAAGTTGGGGTCTTACAGACAACATATAACGTCGCTAAAAGTATAGATGACGGTTGTATGACCGAACCGTCGCCGGGTCCGTCGCTAAAGGGGGGTGAGCTCGGGTGATGTAAGACCCCAACTTTTATGAATAAAAATAAATTTTCTATAAATATTATTTTTGAATATTATGGAATGAATTTGATATAATGTTATAGTTGTGGGTAATATTTATAATTTTTGTAAAGTATGCAAGTTGTCATATTATATTCGATTGGTCGGGTAATATTCTTTTTGTCAAGAAATATCCGTACGACGGTACAATCATTGGTGGACCCCACAACAGAATTATTGTCGGATTGAGAAAATGACAAAAATATTTTATTAAAAATAACGGCGAAAGTTTTACCGTTAATACTGTTGAACTACTCGGTAGTAAAAGTACAGTAATACGCGTGGTTGCATAGTAGCACACGGTATTGATTATTGATGCTTACGTGAGAAGTCACTCAGTTTTGTTTATTTTATGGACCCCCTATTTTGCCCATTTTTTAAAATAATTGGTAGACATTTTTAAAGGTGGGGGCCACATGTGGCCCCCACATGTGGGGCCCATATGTGTTGAAAAACTGATTTTAGAAATGGGGGTGGGAGGAAGTTACGTATAGGGGAGGGAAATTATATATATATAGGTCTGAGTTGTGTGTGTGTATATATATATATATATATATATATATATATGAATGTGATATGGGTGAGAGTGATGTGTGTGAGAGTGACTTGTTGGTGGAAATTAGTGTGTGAGTGTGTGTGTGTGGTGGGTATTATATGTATAGATTATGTGTGTGGAGATTATATAAGATATATATATATATATATATATATATATATATATATTATATTTTGTTTTACTTGAGATATAACATCCGTGGTTGCTTAGTAATTCATCCGTGAAATCATCACTCAGTGCACACGGATCAAACAGTACCCCTTTAATTCTCCTATAAATAGAAGCTCATTCATTCATTATTTTCTTACAAATTCACTGAAACTCTAGAGAGAGAAGGAAAGTATTCTGCTACTTCACTACTCCGATATTAAGTTTCTTTTACGGTAAGGGATATTATTTGTTGTACCCGTAAGGGGTATTATTTCTTTTGTATTCATGAAGAGAACTTCTGTTATTCCATTATTTATTATTCTGTTGGAATATCCTGTCTGTGCGTTTTACGCCGGACCTGGTTCCGTCTTTATTATTCAGTTGGAATATCCTGTCTGTGCGTTTTACGCCAGATCTGGTTCCATTATTTATTATTCTGTTGGAATAACTGTAGACACTAGAAATTTTCTGTATACCTGTCACTAACATTGTAGGAGAGCAGATTCGTCTTTTAAGAGGCAACCCTGAAAGACGATCCATATCCATGCCGGATACTACCGGAAGTTCAGCATCAACCCCGAATCGCAATCTGGGAGTAACAATTCCAATCTCAGAGATAACCCCGAGGCATGCAGATCAATACCGAAACACACACCGGAGAAGACCAATTAATCTCGGAGATAACCCCGAGGTATCTAGTCTCAGTCCCAACCATGGGAATAGCCACCAACCTTGGTGATAACCCCAAGGAATGCAATTTCGGCAATAACCCCAAGGAATGCAATTTCGGCAATAACCCCGGAAATGCTTGTTACAAATGCAACCAGCTTCAATCTCGGCGCTCACAACGAGATACATTGTACTAGCCCGGCGATAACATCGGGAAGACAGGCACACCTCAAAGATGACAATGAGGACCTTCAATAAATTGTAGCAGTCCAATCTCAGCGAAGCTAAGCAACGTCTGCTTTATCAGCCCAATTCGACGATAACACCGGTGAGGGGCAACATCGTCATCTGACCAACACGATGCCATACCACGTCATCTCAACATCTCTACGCAACAGTGTCCCACAAGACTAACCAATCCCGAGTGACTATTGTAAGACCCCAAATTATTAATAAATGAAATTTAATTTCCTCTATTTATTATTCTGAAATAGTAAGGGTTGATTTGATTAATGTGGTTAGTTATGGGTAAAATGCGCAAATATTTTAAATAAGCAAGTGGTTATAAAATATTCATTGTTGTCGGGGAATATTCGCTTGGTCGTGGAATATTCTTACTGTCGGAGAATATTCGTACGACGGCGCAGTCTTTTGTGGGCCCCATAACGGAAAGCGATTGGATGAAGAAAATGACAAAAATAAGTTGTTTATAAATAACGGCGTAGTTGTTACCGTTAATACTGTTGGAATACACAGTGGTTAAAACACAGTAATACGCGTTGTTGCACAGTAGCACACGGTATTGCACCAATTATTGATTCTTACGAAGGCACTACTCAATAATTGTTACAGTAATTACTGTTCAATATTGTATTTTATTGATTCAATAATTGCTGCGTTGATATTTTATATTACTGTTGTTTTAATAATTGTCACTACACAATATTTTCTATTATCGGAGCAATAATTCATATTATCTGAATAATATTATTAGATAACATTATTGGCAATGTCTAGAAAGTTCTGTCTAAGGAGAGGTTTGGTCATCTAATTGCGCGCCAGTAAGGAGAGATCCTTATTGGAAAGCCCCCTCTTTCCTGGGAACGGCCTGGTTGCCAGTATTGTGGTTCTGTAATATTATTTGTGTATAATTAATTATTAATTTATATGATGAGAAAAATAGTGATTTTATGTGGATATAGATGGAGAAAATTTTTAATGTGACAATTATTGAAAATTAATATTTTATCTTTTTCTGATAAAATAATTCATTTAAATATATTATTTTAATAATATATTGATGGTGGTATTTTTACAATGAATGTGGGATATATGAGTATATGAGGAGGAAGAGTATTTTTGTGGCATTAAATGATTAACACATGTTTTGTGTGTTGGTGGACACAATTTTTGACCGAAAATTTATTATTGACTGTAAAATCGCCCGTTTATGGATTTCGGTCAATTTTTGTTTGGAATTTAGAAAAATTTTCTTCTGTAAAATTGTAGAGAATTGAATTTCCTATAAACACTCGCGAGATTCGAATTTTCTGATAAAAGGGCTATTTATTATGAATTATTGAAGTTCTGAAGTTCCGAAATAATTGATTTTTGGAAGTTTTATTTATTATTTTGAAGAAAAATATTTTTTGGCATTTAAGTGGGCTAACATGTGATATAAATGGGCTGAAATCAGATGTCTAAAGGTGGGCTAAGGAAAATTTGATAAATATATTATTATTATATTAAATTTTTTACTTTGGTGTTCTAAGCATTTTCCTATAAATAGGGTGATTAGGTTAGAATTGAAAATCACACCAGAAACACAAGTTTCTCTCTATTTCTCTCTCTATATCGAGCGTATTCTTGTGAGTATTTGATACTTTGAGTGTTGCTATACGGTGCAAGTTTCCTTCAGCACTATATCTAGTATTCCAGTCAGAAGTACCGTCTTTCCGAGGTAAGGGATGTTATTTCTTCTTAAATGATATTATTTTCTTCAATATCATTATGCCGAAGTATTGATCTGAACTTTTTATCAAATTTAGAACTTTTCATGTCGGGGTTACTATTCATGAGTTACTATTCACGAGTTACTATTCACGAGTTACTATTCACCGAAAAATAAAATTTTCTTCTTTTCGTCCAAAATATCTATTCTGGATACTAGCTTTGATTGTATCCATGTTTTGATCATTCTTGAATTTTACTCCACTACGATTATTTATGAGGTATTTTTGGACATGGAATAGCTGAAATACGAATCCTTAATATTTATTCTTTTGTTTCACTGGATTCATTTTCTTTAAAATATTTTTCATCATCCTCAGTCTTAAATGATGATATAACTGAATATCTTTGGCCTGTAGTGCAAAGATGAACGATTTTTGATGAATATCTTTGGCCCGTAGTGCAAAGATGAACAGGTGTTGAGATGAACATGACCAACTGATGAATATCTTTGGCATGTAGTGCAAAGATGACTATTTGATTCAAGATATTTATTGATTGATGTTACAGGGATAAAATGTTGATGATGGGCTTTTTAATTCATAGATAATCGTAGATTTCATTCTCTACGTAACTCTTCTATGAATTATTATTTTCCGCTGCGAATATTGATTTAAAACTTGTTGTCTATTGTATTCTATTAAATTTTTCCCTGTTGAAGACTAACGATAATTTGTTGTATATTATCTTAGTCATAATATTCTTTACTGGGCTAGTTGAGCTCACCCTTTTCCTTGTTGTTCCATTTTCTTCTCAGGAGGCGAGAATGTAGCGAGTACTAGTCGGGGTGTGGAATGATGGTTCAAGTCAGTTATTTTTGTAGTCCTCACTATTTTGTAAAATAGTGTATCAATAAGTATAATGAGGACTTAATTGAGTATGAATACTGTCTAGATGACAATATCTGTATTTAAACTCACAGTATATGTGTTGTCGTATTTTGCACGACAATTGTAATAATAAAGTTGTAGTTATTTTCTGTACCATGTATTTGGCGACTCAAAATGGGTTGGATGGAATGGACCTGTTTTGGGGGCGTCACAACTATTGTGCGGGGTAACGGATGAAAGTTGAAGCTTGAAGACTGGAGTGCACCGTCCCATCTTCAATGACTTCGCACAAACTCTAATCCCATGCCATCGTACAACTCTCGACAACGGCGGTCCGAAATAGGTCCTGTATACCTCAAACGGATGCCCGGATTGCACTTCTGAAAGTCCGAGTGGACATTACAGTTCCTGAGTGCACGTACTTCGAGATGACCCGACCCGAAAAACCCGGGTTGCCTCTGGTCTTCCTGCGGCACCCTCTATAAATAGAGGGCTTGGGGTGGCCATTTTGTAAGAGAAAACGGCGAGGAAGCCCTGCCCAATTTGCTCTGTACTCACCCCAGATTGAGTGCTTTCTCATTTTAAACACTTGTGAGCTCACATATAGCTTATTTTATACCTATAAAAGCCAGTGTTTACCCACTTTAAAGATATTGAAGTCTTCTTTGGCAGTCCACTGTAAGCCTTCTTTCACACTTTAAGTTTTTCTCTTCATCTTTGCACACACCCTTCTACACGTTGAGAGTCGTGTTGCACACTTTTGCCCGGACATCGGTCCGTGGTTTATTTTTAGTTTGTATATACATATATATTTATATATATATATATATATATATATATTTATATATATGGACTAACATTATCGAGTTATGCCTCGACTGAGCCTAGACTTCGGTCTGGAGCGTTTAATTTCTTTTGTATATATATACATTTATATATATGAACTGTGTGTCGAACTCTGTTCGATGAGCCTAGACTTATGTCTGGCGCGTTTAATGGCTTTCTTATATATATAATTATATATATGAACTGCTATCGAACTCTGTTCGGTGAGCCTGGATTTCACATCCGGTGCGTTTACTGCTTTAATATATATATATATACTTATATGTATTAACTGTTGTTGAACTTTGTCCGATGAGCCTGAATTTTATATCCGGTGCGTTTACATGCTTTTATATATATATATATATATATATATTTACATTTCGTCCCACCTGGAGTTTACTTCGTGGTAGTTGACCGTTTTTACAGCTTTCTGTACATTTCGTCCCGCCTGGAGTTTCCTCCGTGGCGGTTAATAGATTTTACAGCTTTATTTATATTCCTGATCCCCCATGGATGTGCTCCGTGGCTGGTGATCATATATGTATATATATATATTTACGGTTTTTATATATATTCCTGCTTAATGCTTTTATATCAATTGCGGCATCATGTGAGCCTAGGAATTATGTGATCACAGATTCAGTCCCCTGAATCTAGATTCGGTTCCCGTGATGGACCTTTTCAACTGCAAGCAGCTTGTAAATATATCTGTGATGTTTGAATTTTCTCAGATGGTTTTCATACCCACGAGGAATTCAACATCTTTTTGTACATTATTTTCGTACGGTTGCTTCGCATCTGTCAAATAAAATCAATCCAACCGAATACGGAATAAAATGGGAGTGTAAAAGGTCTCAATTACTATTGAGCACCAGGATTTGAAAAACCTCTTTTATAAAACATCACTGCCATATCTTGCTTAAAATTGAATTTTTACATAAAATTCAAACCCTGTGTACATAGGTGCGAACGAGACCTCGCACTACTTCCAAATAATAGCACATTGACCCACACACACACACATTCAGATAACAGTTTCTTGAAAAGAGGCAGTCACCGTGGTAACACGGATGTCGGGGGGTGCCTAACACCTTCCCTCCGCATAACCAAGTCCCCGGACCCTAATGAATCTCGGTTTCACCAACCCGTTTAGCAGTGTCACATCACTGAGTCAATGTGCAAACCTTTTCTCGGTTGTGTTGGTACAACCAGTCAAAAAACCAACTGGCGACTCTTATAGTCCAATCGTCGACATTATACATATCGGACCTTTTTCACTTATTTTTTCAAACAAATCTCACCTAAAATGAGAACACCAAAGAACAAGTAACGGAAAGGGACAATTAAAAATTCCGACGTCGACAGGTGGCGACTCTGCTGGGGACTCCAATAAGAGGACTTAAGCCGCTATTTCAATTTTTTCAAAATTGTTATCTGGTTGTGTGTGGATGTTGCATTTATATTTTATGATGAATGTGTACGAATGCATTTCCTTACTTAGTGCTTCGCACTATAAATTAGTTGTGATATTAGTGCTTCGCACTATAAACTGCTTGTGATATTAGTACTTCGCACCATATCTGCTTGTGATATTAGTGCTTCGCACATGTCATCATTTTTATGCGGTAAGACGCGATGTATGTGAATGTATGTTATGTGGTCCCTACACCAGGAGGCTATCCCGTCGGTGTTTGATTATTGGACTCGTGAGAAGACTAATTCTCCGAGGCTCAAGAAAGGCACCACCCAAATTCGCTCCAGTTGAAAGACCGGATTAACTTCCCGTCAAGTAGATTGCGATGATTTGGGAACCTTCATGCCAAAAAGCCGCGAGAGTAACCTAAGATAGGTCAGCCTCTGATAAACCCAAAATGGAGGAAAGTCTCTTCATGCTCTCATTTCAATTACTTGTAATTATCTTCCATATCTATCTCCATGTAATGAGAAATATGAAGAAATGTGTACACATACATGCTACAAACAGCTGACATCCGTTTTGCAGGATAAAATTCCTAAACTGGACATATCACATAGCATGTTATTATCCACCTTCCCTAAAGACTAAACTATGCAAGTCTTTTGCAGGGAATCAATCGGACCTACCACCCGTTCAAAGTCCAAAAAGGCAATAGGCCTACAGTCAATCATGTCGTCATCCGACCAGACTGAACTTAATCCAGTTTCTCGCAAAGATTTCGACGGATTAAGCAAACAGATTACAAATTTGGCTATTCTACTAAAAGAATTACACCAGTCTACACAGGGTCAGAAAATACCCGTACATGTTGAATCCTCCACACAAGGAGGAACCCAGGTCATTACAATACCTGAACTGTAGTTGGATCCGACCAACAAAACTCATGATGCTGCCCATCCCACTGGAGATCCAGACACTGGTGACATAAAAAAGAAAGTCCTCCAAATGGAAGAGACTCTTCGCGCTATCAAAGGAATTGGAACACACGTGAGTGTTTCATATGCCGATTTGTGTATTTTCCCTGGTATTCATTATCCAGAAAAATTTAAGACTCCTGACTTTGAAAAATATGACGGGTTAGGAGATCCTTACACACATCTAAAGGTGTTTATTGGAGAACTGGGATCTTATGCAGAGGATAAAAAACTCAGAATGCAACTGTTCCAAAAAATTCTAACCGGAGAAGCCCGTTCGTGGTACACAAGATTAGACAATTCAAAGATCCATAGTTGGGAAGAGCTAGCACATGCTTTCCTCACCCAATATAACTTTCAATCTCAAATGGCTCCTGATCGGTATCAAATTACCAAGATCAAGAAATAGTCTAATGAGTCTTTCAGAGAGTATGCTCAGAGGTAGAGATGCCTGGCTGCCCAAGTTAGTCCTTCCATGATAGAATCAGAGATGGTCATGACTTTCATAGACATACAAAAAGCACCTTTCTATGAAAGAGTTTTAGCCGGCATCGGCAAACCATTTTCTGAAATGGTCAAACATGGGGAGATGGCTAAAATGGGATTGAAATCCGGAAAGATTCAAGACCTAGCTGCACTCAAAGCTGTTGCTAATTACATCCAATATGGAAATTATGGAAACAACCCCCGGAGGGTCCATAAAAAGAAAGAAGAGGATGTTTCCTTGATACTACAGGGTCAAAAGGCAGTCAAAATATGCCTATCCAGAGGAGAAATTACACTCCCTTTCAAGCACAGTCTTCAAACCCTCCAGTACCAAAAGGTGGAGGAGTCAAACGACCTCGAGTATTCACACCCTTAGGGAACACCCTCGAGAACATTCTCAATCTTCTAACAGTACAGAAGAAAATCAGGCATCTGCTTCCACCAGCCAGCCCTAATGGACGGGGTTTTAATGCTGCTCGGAAATGTGCTTATCATGCCTGGGCACCTGAACATGATACTCAGGATTATTGGGCCTTGAAACACAAAATTCAAGACCTGATAGACAACGGTGAAATCGTGGTTGCCAAACCCGATCAGCCTCACGTTCAAGACAACCCTCTTCCTCAACACAAGGAAGAAGAGGTCAACATGATCAATTGGAGCAGCGGACAGAGTTCCAATTTTAGCTGTGAATCCTCCCAGACCCCCAAAGATGGTGATGACAGATGGGATTATACTAAGTTCCAATTCACAATGGAACAAAAGTTGAAAGCTCTCTGTAAATAAATTGAGCAATTGGCGGAACTGGTGACTTATCAGCATCAAGTGACTCGTCAGCTAATCAGCCAGGAGCATGCCAGTCTCCTACCTATTGTCATGAATATTCCCTCTTCACTTTCAGAAAATGAAATGCTGGAAGACAAAGTGACGAAGAGAGCGAATGCTAAGGCCCGTCGGGATTTTGCCAACAAAAGAAAATTCACATATTTGGGCCAACCTATGGAGGAAATCCTTCATATGTTAATCAATGAAGGAAGGATTAGTTCCTTTCTACCTCCAATCAACCCCCGTTCAGGACGATACAACTCTGAGGGAGTATGTCAATATCATTCTCAATCTCGCGGTCACAACATAGAAGAATGCTGGGCACTCCGCCACCTTATTTAAAATTAAATCGACAGTGGCGTATTGCGTCTGGCAGATAACGACACTGTGTTACGGGAAAGTGAGGATTCATGTCCCACTAAGTGGAAGAGTGTAGTAGCAGTCATATCTGCTGAAAATGATGGAGTTAACAAATCACTTGTCATGCCAGTAATTCAACTCAAGGGAATCAACAATCCTTTGAAAGTGGCCGCTCCCGAGCCAATCAACTTGCCGTGCAGAGCACAATATCCTATTGTTAGCTTGCGCGCAGTTCCATGGAATTATGGAGAAGGTGAAGGATCCACCTCTTATATAACTACTGCAGTGTCAAAGGAGAATCCACTATATCTTCCCCAACGGGTAATGAAGCCTGTCATCAAGTCTAAGGGGAAAGTACCCATTGGGAAGATTGAAAATTTCCTCCGCACTATGGGTCATAACGAAGCCAAGGTGGTTTTAAGCTTGAAAGAAGCTCCATAACAGATATCAATCTTGGACTTGGTCCTGACTTCTGAGAATCACCGGAAGGTCTTGTTAAAGGTTTTAGAAGAAGCCTATCTACCTACATTAGTTGATATGGAAAAGTTTCAACATCTGGTTGATCACATTTTCAACAACAATATGATATCCTTCACTGATGATGACATACCGTCCGAAGGGATCGGTCATTGCAAACCGTTGCACATTGCGGTCTTGTCCTCCGGATATATAGTGGCTGGAGTTTTAATAGATGGAGGTTCCTCTCTGAATATCTGCCCATACGCTACCTTGGTGAAAATGAATATCAATCCCAATTGAATTTGGAGTAGCCATACCATTATCAAAGCTTTTGATGGAGCCCGCCGTAACTCGGTCGGAGTAGTTGAGCTGCCAATTGAGATTGGTCCTCATACATTCTGCATATCCTTCCATGTGCTCAAGATAGATTCAAGATACAACCTGCTCTTGGGACGACCATGGATTCACATGGCAGGGGCAGTCCCCTCCACTCTTCACCAACAGTTGAAATACATCATCAATAATAGCCTGGTCACAGTCAACGCTGAACCGGAGATTCCTCAGCACGGGGACATGCCACTCATCAATACCAATAAGGATGTTGAGCCAATTAGTTTTCATGCTTTGGAAATAAGCAATACCTAATACCATGCTATTGGAACGCCACTGCCCGAACCCCAGATTTTTGCCGAGATAATGTCGGCCACGCAAAAAATGATGTCGTTGGGTCATAAACCGGGACAAGGGTAGGGTAAAGATTGCCAGGGTATCAAGTACCCTATTCGTTTAACCAAGAAAATTGGGACAGCTGGACTAGGCTATTCTGCCAGCTCTAGTCACAGGAATCCTCATAAGCATCATCAGATTCCTTTAGCTTCAACCATGCGGCGTTTATCTTCGCCTTCAAGCTCCGAGGCCGCACAACCTCCCGTAAAGGTGCCAGCCAATATAATGGCAATGTTATTACCCAAGCCGGTACCGGTGAAGGAGAAAGAAATCTTTGTTCCAGATCCCGCAGTGGAGGAAGAGGAATGAAGAATCAAGCAAGACGTCATACGGATGATGTCCGGTATACGCATCATCGTTCATGATGAGCATACCAATAAATACACCCCAGACGATGATTGCCCAGACGTAATGGTTATCATTCGGGACAGGGAAGATGATGATAATCCCTCTATCATTGCGGTTCACCCGAAATTTGGTTTTGCATTGGTCGTCAAGGGTAAAGCGGGCGAAAACTCTTTCTGTCCTGTAAATATAATAACTGCTTACTTTTCTATACAGTATTAACAGTTTATTTTGCCAGTATATGCTAACACTGTGTATGATCAACACATTTCATATATACTAAGTGAAAGCATATTTTGTTTCAGGACTCTGAATTTAGATGTGCCGGTACTTGCTGATACGGTGCCTCTTCTCTACAAGGATTGTACCTTTGATGTAGATATGAATTCAGCCTTGGTGGATATACAGGATGAGATTGAGGTGCCTCCAGAAATTCAAGAATGGGTCAAAGACAAACCCAAACCCAACCTTGATCAAACCACTCCTTTCAATCTCGGAACCTTAGAAAACCCTAAGTTAATCCAGATTGGTTCAGACCTTACCCCAAACCGACGGAATGACATGGTTACGCTACTAACCCAGTTCCAGGATGTGTTTGCATGGTCTCATGAGGATATGGTGGGTTTGTCCACTGACATTGTCCTTCATCGCCTTCCCATTAAAGAGGGATTTAAGCCAGTCAAGCAGAAGCTCAAGCGATTAAAACCTGAATGGAGTTTAAAGGTGAAAGAAAAAATTGTGAAACAATTTCAAGCTGGCATCATAATAGTGTCTACATATCTTGAGTGGATATCCAACATCGTGCCCGTACCTAAACCTGGAGGGAACGTGCGAGTTTGTGTGGATTACCGGGACTTGAACAAAGCTTGCTTAAAAGATAGCTTTCCCGTGCCATTTATCCACATTCTCATTGACAATACTGCGCAATACGACACGTATACTCCTTTGCAGATTGCTTTGCGGGGTATCATCAGATGATGGTTGCCGAGGAAGATCGTGAAAAAATTGCTTTCATCACTCCTTGGGGAATTTTTTGCTATAGACGGTTGTCATTCGGCCTCATCAATGCTGGAGCTACCTATCAACAAGCTATGATGGCTCTTTTCCACGACTTAATGCATAAGGAGATCGAGATCTACGTGGATGACATTATTGTCAAATCCCAGAAGGAGGATGACCATATAGACCATCTCAAGAAGTTGTTCAACAGGTTGCGTAAGTACAACTTGAAGTTGAATCCAGCTAAGTGCGCCTTTGGCGTTAAATCAGGCAATTGCTAGGATTTCTAGTCAGCCACAAAGGGATAGAGCTAGATCCTGCCAAAATTCAAGCCATCACGGAAATGCCCATTCCTCAGACAGAAAAGGAAATAAGGGGATTTTTGGAAAGAATCAACTTTATTAGCAGATTTATCTCTCAACTCACAGCAACCTGTGAGCCAAGCTGTTAAGGAAGAACTCCTCCATGAAATGGAATGAGGAGTGCCAGAATGCTTTCCTTACAATCAAGAAACAGCTAATCAAAGCTCCCATCTTGGTACCACCTAGGGATGATGTTCCCCTGTTTATGTATCTGTCCGTAAGTGACAATGCCATGGGCTGCCTGCTGGGACAGAAGGATGATAGAGGCCTAGAACGAGCTATCTATTACCTCAGCAAAAGATTCAGTAGCAGTGAACACAAGTACACTCTGATCAAAAAGACGTGTTGTGCTTTAGCATGGGCTGCCATGAGGTTTCAACATTACCTCCATGGGCACACAACCCATCTCATATCCCGCGTGGATCCTCTCAAGTACGTGTTTAGTAAACCCATACTGAATTATCGGCTGTCCAGATGACAGTTGATCCTACAACAATTTGACATCGTATATGTGATTCAAAAGTTCATCAAAGGTCAAGGAATTGCGGATCAACTGGCCGCCGCACCATCAGGGAATTTTAAACCCTTGGAAACCTACTTCCCTGATGAAGGAGTAATGACAATTCAGCAACACCATCAGTACGATACACGCTAAACATAGAAGATGTATTTCGATGGAGCTGTCAATATGGAAGGTTCTGGAGCTAGAACAATTCTAGTATCTGATACGGGGGAGTAGTATCCCGTTGCCATCAAATTACAGTTTGTCAGCACTAACAATATGGCTGAGTATGAATGCTGTCTTATGGGGCTAAAACTTGCCCATTCAATGGGCATCAGGCGGGTAACTGTCCTTGGAGATTCGGAGTTGGTAATCAGACAATCTACCGAAATCTATTAAACCAAGGAACTACATTTGCTGCTTTACCATCGGCAGGTTTTAAAGATGGCTTTGGGATTCAAAGAAATATCCTTTCTACACATTCCTCGTAATAGGAATGATTTCATAGATGCGTTAGCAACTTTGGCCTCCTTGATTCGCATATCAAACAAGGAACACTTGCCAAGCGTCACAATTTCCCTGCACAAGCCCCCAGCCTATGGGAATTACGTTGGAGAAGTATCGGATGAGCTACCTCCCATCTAACATCCTTGGTATCAGCATATCAAGGAATATCTGCGAGATGGATCTACACCCGCTGAGGCGAGCTCGACTGAGAAAAGGCAGATCCATCGATTTACTATAAAATTCTACCTGAGTGGAGATGCGCTCTACAAAAGAGATGCAGGACTAGGTCTCCTCAGATGTTTAGACAAAGATCAAGCCCAAAGGTTTATGGATGAAATCCATGGCGGAGTCTGTGGCCCCCACATGAGTGGCCCCCTCCTTGTCAAGAAAGTCATCAGGACAGGACATTATTGGCTATCTCTCAAAGCTGATTGCAATGACCATGTCAGGAGATGCTATCAGTGCCAGATTCATGAGAATGCTATACACACCTCTCCACGGGAACTTCACAATATGAGTTCACCTTGACCCTTCTCAATGTGGGGAATGGACGTTATCAGGCCCATTGAGCCTAAAGCCAGTAATGGTCATCGATTTATCTTCACCATGATCGACTACTTCACCAAGTGGGTAGAAGCAGCCTCCTTCCCCAAGGTTACTAAAGAAGTCATCATTGCTTTCATCAGAAACAATGTCATTTGTCGATATGGACAACCAGAGGTGATTATGGCCGACAATGCCAAGAACCTCAACAACAAAATGATGGAGGAATTATGCAGTAAATTCCACATCAAACATCTCAACTCAGTCCTCTATCGTCTGAAGATGAATGATGCTGTTGAAGCGGCTAACAAGAACATCAAGAAGATTATGCAAAAGATGTCCACTAATCACAAAAATTAGCCTGACCTATTACCTCTGACTCTGTTAGCCTACAGAACCTCAATGCCCACCTCCACTGGGGCAACCCCCTACGCATTAACCTATGGGATGGAAGCAGTGCTCCCCATAGAAGTTGAGATAGAATCCCTCAGAGTATTGATTGACGCTCAGTTGGATGAAGACCAATGGGTACAAGATATGTATCACCAATTGTCTCTAATAGACGAAAGGCGAACTGCGACTATCTTCCATGGTCAGTTATATCAGCAAAGGATCGCCCGATCCTACAACAAAAAAGTCCGGCTACGGCAATTCAGACAACATAACTTGGTTTTGAAGAAAATTCTGGACAACCAAGATCAGGCTAAGGGAAAATTCGCTCCTAACTGGGAAGGCCCGTTTATTGTCAAGGAAGTATTGACAGGAGGCGCTCTCAGGTTGCAAGAAATGGACGACGATGAATTTTCGCAACTCATCAACTCAGACGCCGTGAAACGTACTATGTCTGAAGAAATTCGCAAGCACCCTGGTGTGGAACCATCATATCACCAGTCCTTCTAGTTCTTTAAATCTTTACCACAAATAACTTTTCTACACTTTGCCCCTCAGGGAAACATACCTTTCAAGCCAGCAGCCTGACTTTCTCCTTTGCGCTTATGCAACTTAGGTCATCCCACCACGGATTGAACCTCTTGCGTATACAGTTTGGCTACCTATACTTGGGATCAAACTTTTCACCTGCAGTTTATCCTCAACCTAGGATTAAACTTTCTCTTCCCTGCACTCTGACCTGCACACGGGATTCCGCTTTTCATCTTGCCCTAAGGGGCGAACTACGTCGACCTGATCTCCTCTTCAATAAGAGTACGTAGGCAACCATTTCATATGGCTCGGTCGCAATAAAAAAAAAACAAAACAAAAACATTCCTACACCATTCTTGCCACATACAGCGTTGAACCTCTTACACCAGGTTCGAACTACGCAGACCTAATCTCCTCTTCAATAGGAGTACGTAGGCAGCCATTCATGGTGCGGTCTCACCCCCTATCAAAACACAAACCCTTGTCAGTTGGTACTGGGATCATCCTTCAATCCACTACATTTTATTCGGCTTCAGACCAAAGGGGTGGAATTACCTGAACTCCTCCCAACTAGGATACACGGCGACCATCTAAGCTGTGGTCATACCTTGAAGAGCAACACCAATCCATAAGAGATGGAATTAACTAGGCTTCTCCTAAATAGAAGTACTGGCGACCATCTGTGGTGCGGTCAATCTCAGAGAGGAAAGCCACACTCCTCTCCTTATTTCTATACAGAAATCAGTCCCAAGACACCGAAAGATGGTAGGGATACATCCAGATCGATGATCCATTCTGAACTATCCAGAGACAACTCAATGTCTATCCACCCAGGAGAAATTCAGAATACATCAAGATCACAAGCCCTGAAGCAGCAGGCAAAATATCAAGCAAGTAGCAAAGCATATCTAAAAGGGAAGTGATCCAAAAATATATTTCCCTGTCATATATATAATGCTATTTGATATACACAATGTAAACTGTACATGACAAAATGGCTAAGCTATTCTGTGCAGAAAAATACAAGATCATCTACAAGTCAGGGTATATGCGAGCTAACAAGCCCAACATGGCGTCCCTCTCAGAAGATGGAGGTGAAGCTGTGGTCTCTTGTATGAGAATATCCACACGACCCAACAGATCTGTAACCATCTGCATGGTGACCATATGATCATCAATATATGCGCTCATATCTACGATCATGCCAGTGGTAAGGGACCTCACTGCAGTACTATCTGTGATGGCTACATCCCGGGCAGATATGGCGATATCCCGCTCAACTATCACTGCATCTCTGGCTGATATAGCCTCATCCCGCTCAACGACAGCGGCATCTCTATGAGCCAATGCCTCGTCTCTCTCCAAGAGAGCGGCCTCCCTCCCATCAAGAGTAGTCGACATCATATATCGAATATGATCTCTCTTAAAGGTCATCAGATGAAGACTCTGCTCTAAGTACTGTGCCGAGTGCTGAATCACAACAGTACTGGTACTTGGAGAATTCGAAAGAAATGCTGATAACCCAGCAGTGGGCTCTTCCTCAATGTAGGTATCAATGTCCTCCATGGGCTTTACATCATCTAACTCGCGCTCCGGTACTGCAAATACTGCTGCAGCCGATAAAATCTCTGTCTCCATCCACGCGGAATACTCTACGGAATAACAAGGATGACTGACAGAAAAAGCTGTTATCTCGCGCTGATCCCAGTAGGCGTATACCTGAGATCAGTCCTCTGCTGAGAGGTACCGAGAAGCTGAACGCTGACCTGTCGCCCTCTCAAAAGGATGAAAATCCTAGAACTGGTCGAACTGCGACATCACGGCTAATAGGTGATAAGTGGTCACTCCCCTCAAACCAGCCAGAGGGAGATAGTCTATGCCCGGAGCATGAGTAATGAAGCTGTATGGTGAGCTAAGCCCCGAACACGGCAATATGCTGAATGGATCTCTGATATCTGCCAAGAATGTGTACCAGGACAGAGCATCTATACACTCTGATGGCTGAAAAGAGTATGACATAGCTGCATCATGGGTGAAGCAGTACCCATGCCGTCTAAGAGTGCCAATCGGTCTCAAGTGTGACATGAACCATACATATAGCATGACCGAACTCCTAGTGAACACTTCTGTCAGATAAGTGCAACAGTAGGATGTCGACCGCAGGGTCTCTGCTACAATCATAGGTACAATGGTACGACCCTCCCTGAGAGCTCTCACGGCCATGACAACGCCTATATCTATCTCATCTATATACCGCGGCATATACACATATGACAATACACATAGCATCAATACGTCAACTCTGGCCAAACGCCAATGATCCTCTGATGCGGTGAAATCCCTAGAATGTCGTGAATAGCTATCCTCTGAGCCAAATCTGTCATACAGAAAACGCTGGGATATCACGTGGCCAGATGTCAACTCATCCTGTACCACTCTGCGCCTCAATCCTATGAGAGTCATGAATCGCTTGCTCATGTCTCCCAAAGCCAGATGTATGCAAGGTCTGTCTAAAGGCATCATCGTCAAACGTGCATACTCCTCCAGAGTAGGAGTCAACTCATGGGTGCTGAATCGGAATACCTGCCTATCCGGTAGCCAATGCTCTATCATCTCGTCCACAAATCCTGCGGGAACCTGAAAAGTCAAAAAGGTCATGATATGCTGCAATAAATGATCTACAATCACCCTGTCTGGTGGTGACATGCTATCATACCACAATCTCATACCCGATGCCACCACTGACGGTGGGGTATGATCTATACGGCTAACTGTCGAATAAGACATCTGTGCGGGCCGTGTCATAAGACCATCCAGGGGTCAATGCCGAATATCTATAGACATACATACATATACATAACATGATACATGTATAACAGATAATAGATGGCAATATGATATATGGAATGGAAAAAAATAGTGCATACATTCCTAAGTATATCATCATCTAATACATCATCTCTGTATAGATACAAATACAGGGAAATGGGGCACAGACGCCCTACTACTGACAGAGGCCTATCAAAAGATATAGCGAGAATGGGGCACAATCACCCAATATCTAACAGAGGCCTATTAAAAGATATAACGAGAATACACATCAGAAGAAGACAATGGTGTCGATATCCACATCATCAATCTTGTCCACCTAATGTAACTCCTCCTGAGTCACTGGATCTCTATCAACAGGGATGTCAGGCCTATATAAAAGAGGATCCGCGCCGGCAAAATCGAAGGGGTCACCTGAGGGGCCAGCGCCTGATCTGGAAATATCAAATGAAGCCGCCTTTGCCAAATCTCTGCCCAAATACCGGATAAATATGTGTGCCTGGTCCAACTGCCAGGTCAAACTATCAATCTGGATCATATGAGTCGGATCTCGGACACAAGCTATCCAATCCGTCATCATCAAGAATCCTAGAACCATATCCCCTATAAACTGTGTGGCGCGGGACTGTGCTCTAATAGTGCGAGGGGACCACCATCAATGGAACGTCTCCTGAGTACATGGACCCTCTGACAATGCAAAATCGTCAACCCCCAATAATGAGATATCAGTGACGGGTGACTGCGATACAGGCCAATAACACCTGGCAAGAGGCAAGATCGGTATACGAATCTCCTCTGTGGTGCTCCTAACAGCACGCTCTCCTAAATAGAGCTCCCAGCCTCCATCTGTGAAGAAAAGAACTCTCCTGGTGGAAATCACATACTCGACTCCAGTCGGGTATCCATCCTCAAAACCCACGGTCAGGTGTTCCCCAGAATAGGGAAGCCATGTGATGGTGTCGGCCGTCAGCAACTCCAGCTGCATACGGCAATGAGTGAATCCCTCAGCTACAGGGACCTCTGGCAGAATCGAATGATGCCATCGTCGTCCTCGTGGATAAGTGTCTAAACCTAACACACTCATGGGACACAAGCATGGAAGCCTCTCATAGGCCCAAAACTGTCAATACAAAGGCAAACATCTGCTGTCAATTAACACTCTTAACCTATACATGGTAAATGACAAGAGAAATACTCACCAGCAGAAATGGGTAAAATCCTAGCCAAGCCTCGATCAAACCCTGTGAGTGCATACGCATGCCCCGGAGGAAATAGGCAAAGGTGTAGGAACCCCAATCATACTCTCCAATACGGTCCACATCACGTGTAGTGCTGATCAAAGCGAAAGATACCGTGGAAGAGTTATCTACTATGAAGCAGCCTCGAATGATCATCAGGAACAATCACCGCAGAACGCGATCCCTGATTCTGACATCATCAGGCATAGGCTCACTCAATAGCCCACTCATAGCATCTACACTCAAAGGACCTGAACGGACAGTCCTGCCTTTGAGCGCCGCCACCGGAACTCCTAATAAGGATTTAACGGCAGTAGGGGTAATATTTGCCATGCAAGGCACTGGCTCCCCTCCGAACTCTATACCTGTGATAAATCGCTAATCTATAGGCGTCATCATCACCTCGCAATCCAACAGATGGAGTGACTGAGTCTAATGAAACCATCGCTCAGACAATGCCCTGAGATAATCCCAGGGACAACGACGGGGAAGGATGGAGAAGAATGCCCCAAATCCCCACTCATGCACTACCGCTCTATAGTCAGGATGGAGCGCCTGATACATGGAGTGAATGCTGAACCAGTTCTCTCGAGGCTGTGTAAAACCAGGAACCTGCATGAAATGCAGATCAACATCAAAACCCTTTAATCCTCATCAATAGGAAAGAAGGAAGATCAAAGTCTAACGCCATACCTCGTTAGCATGCAAATACATCGATGGATGTCTGCCCAAATCACCCAACAACTCTGGATTCACCATCTGAATGCTCGGAAGCTCCCTGCGAGGGACATGTGCAGCAGGAGCGGGATCCTCTATCGGAATATCCGCCTTCTCGTCCTCAACGTCTGGAACATCTACCTAGATAGGACGTATCACGGCCTCCACTAACCGACGAGGCTGTCTGACAAAATAGGGACGAGGCACTTTAGAAGCCCTCCGTCGTACGACAGAAGTGGTCCTATAGGAACTGCTCGGCTGATCCGGATCCATAGTATCTGGATAATAAGTCTCCAAATCACCTCAGAAAGGGTGTGGTATTTCTTTACCTGGAGCTTTCTAGAATGCATTTTATGACTATATGCATGCAGGCATTTACTTTAACATATAATAGAGTTAAAAATGCATGACTACCCAATACCTACATTTGGTAAATTTTTGCCATAGTCCCCTTTGAAAATAGGACTATCCACATGCATACAAGCATGTGTAGGTGGCCATTCAGTAGGACACCTGCCCCAAAGTCATATACATAATATATGCTTTAAAAATTAAAATCATCATGCATAAAGCCAACCTCAATACTAGGAGTACTTTGCCTTGCTACCTTATGCTCATTGGACCTCAAATAGGACAAAAAAAATAGCAGAAAAAGGTGCCAATTTGACTGTCTCAAAAGTTAAATTTTTTTACATCATTATGTTCAGCATGGTTTAATACTAACATTTACTATGTTGAATAATTTTTATCTAGTCATTTGTGCATACATAATCACTACTATGTGTTTAGATGCATTTCATGCGATAACTCAAAATCCAATGGACAGAAATGAGAGAAAATACAGGCATATGTTACCAGGATAGTGTAGAACACTCGTACGATGACAGAATTTGCAGAAAGCAGCCCGAACTCAGCAGATCTGAAGATGGCTCACGGTTTTCTCTATGCGAAGCAAGTTGAAAGTGACTTGTGAGACCAACCTGCTGGATTATATCATCCACGGTTGGCCGCAGGCCCATCTGCGGCTGCAGTAGGTGCACTTGCGGCACCCTCATGCGGGTCCCATCTCTTCGGCTCGGTCCAATTTGAGTTGCAAAGGAGTTCTTACAAGCTGAAAAGGCCAAACCAGGGATAAAAACGCTACGCGATTGAGCAGAATAGCCTAAAACCCTGGTTTTTCTGGATCCAACTGTGGCTTTCTTTTCATCCATTGGTATTCGCCCGAACACAGGGTTTACTATACCGATGATTTAAGTCTTTGCATACCACATTCGGCAATACCGTACAGAGATCCGATGCCGTTAGCGTAAGGTTGTCACCCCAATCTTTTCACAAAAGAGGTCCCCGGTGGGGGTTACAACGCATGCTCATCCGTTGACACACAAATCAACGAAGGTCAAGCAGCCTTGACGTTGTTTCAGCTGATGGCAAGTAAACCCATCGAAGCATGGAAAGTTGTTCAATCATTGTGTACGTTTATATTCATCACTCCCCACTGGATCCCCGACGGGGGTTACAATATGAAGTCATGGCAGGGGGTTACAACGTATGCTCATCCATTGACACACATATCAACGAAGGTCAAGTAGCCTTGACATTATTACAGCTGATAGCGATTTAAACCTATCAAAGCTCTGAAGCTATTCGAGATTTTCACACCCGACCGCTCGTATTCCCTAGCGGATCCCCAGCGGGGGTCACAATGCAATGTTCCGGTGATCTACATAACAGCGGAGGTCAAGTAACCTTGACAGTATATCCCACAGGATTTTTCAGCCGTTGATTCACATGTCGGTGAAATACACGGCAACGAAGGTTGGGCATCCCTGACAGCATTTGCTGTTGGCAATAAATCCAATAGAATCGTGACATGTCCTGACGATGCAAACCAGGAGATTGTCATCAAGGAGGATTGATGATGGAATATGTTATACACATCCTCAAGCAGATCAAGCTTCATCCCCATAGATCTCTCACACATAAGAGGTACATCTTCGGGATCAAGTCATAATCAAAGACACAGGACTTTGGTGATAACTCCAACATCAACATCCTAACAGATTCGGATTACACATCAAATCTGGTCATCGTTGCCAATCCCCAGTTGAAGCAATAGGGAGCCAACAATCATCCCTAGCGTGTTGGGCTACAACACCGTACACATGCATCGTACATTTGCATCATGTTGCTATCCATAGTACCATGTTCGTCTTGTTATGTTTCAAGTGTCTAGGATTCTTTATCCTACCCATGCATCGCCATGCATGAGTAAGATAAAGAGGGGCATCTGTAGACACTCAAAATTTTTTGTACACCTGTCACTAACATTACAGGAGAGCAGATTCGTCTTTTAAGAGGGAACCCTGAAAGACGATCCATATCCATGCCGGATACTACCAGAAGTTCAGCATCAACCCCGGATCGCAATCTGGGAGTAACAATTTCAATCTCGGAGATAACCCCGAGGCATGCAGATCAATACCGGAACACACACCAGAGAAGACCGATTAATCTCGGAGATAACTCCGAGGTATCCAGTCTCAATCCCAACCATAGGAATAGCCACCAACCTTGGTGATAACTCCAAGGAATGCAATTTCGGCAACAAGCCCGAAAATACTTGTTACAAATGTAACCAGCTTCAATCTCGGCGCTCACAACGAGATACACTGTACCAGCCCAGTGATAATATCGGGAAGACAGACACACCTCAAAGATGACAATGAGAACCTTCAACAAATTACAGCAGTCCAATCTCAGCGAAGCTGAGCAACGTCTGCTTTATCAGTCCAATCCGGCGATAACACTGGTGAGGGGCAACATCGTCATCTGACCAACACGATGCCACGCCACGTCGTCTCAACGTCTCTACGCAACAGTGTCCCAAAAGACTAACCAATCCCGAGTGACTATTGTGCGGGGTAACGGATGAAAGTTGAAGCTTGAAGATCGGAGGGCACCGTCCCATCTTCAATGACTTCGCACAAACTCTAATCCCATGCCATCGTACAACTCTCGGCAACGGCGGTCCAAAATAGGTCATGTATACCTCAAACGAATGCCCGGATTGCACTTCTGAAAGTTCGAGTGGACATTATAGTTCCTGAGTGCACGTACTTCGAGATGACCCGACTCGAAAAACCCGAGCCAACCCGGGTTGCCTCTGGTCGCTCCACCCTCTATAAATAGAGGGCTTGGGGTGGCCATTTTGTAAGAGAAAACGGCGAGGAAGCCCTGCCCAATTTGCTCTGTACTCACCCCAGATTGAGTGCTTTCTCATTTTAAACACTTGTGAGCTCACATATAGCTTATTTTATACCTACAAAAGCCAGTGTTTACCCACTTTAAAGATATTGAAGTCTTCTTTGGCAGTCCACTGTAAGCCTTCTTTCACACTTTAAAGTTTTTCTCTTCATCTTTGCACACACCCTTCTACACGTTGAGAGTCGTGTTGCACACTTTTGCCCAGACTTCGGTCCGTGGTTTATTTTTAGTTTGTATATACATATATATATATATATATATATATATATATATTATATATATATATATATATATATATATATATATTTATATATATGGACTAACATTATCGAGTTATGCCTCGATTGAGCCTAGACTTCGGTCTGGAGCGTTTAATTGCTTTTATATATATATACATTTATATATATGAACTGTGTGTCGAACTCTGTTCGATGAGCCTAGACTTATGTCTGGCGCGTTTAATGGCTTTCTTATATATATAATTATATATATGAACTGCTATCGAACTCTGTTCGGTGAGCCTGGATTTCACATCCAGTGCGTTTACTGCTTTAATATATATATATATACTTATATGTATTAACTGTTGTTGAACTTTGTCCGATGAGCCTGGATTTTATATCCGGTGCGTTTACATGCTTTTATATATATATATATATATATATATATATATATATATATATATATATATATATATATATATATATATATATATATATATATATATATATCTACATTTCGTCCCACCTGGAGTTTACTTCGTGGTGGTTGATCGTTTTTACAGCTTTCTGTACATTTCGTCCCGCCTGGAGTTTCCTCCGTGGCGGTTGATAGCTTTTACAGCTTTATTTATATTTCTGATCCCCCATGGAGAATTCCTTCGCTAGTATGACTTACCTAAGTTTATTTGTTATTTAATTAGTTGGTCAGAGTATATTGATAATATGTGACATGTTAATTAACCCTTATTTTGTGGCAGTATTTAAAAATGGCAGCTGAAAATGTCAACAATGGAGTAAATGAGACCGTGAAGACACCTCTACTCACCAACCAGGATAATGTAATATCAGGCGAAGAAGAAATTAGAGATATCTACGTGATAAGTGAAGAACTAATAGTTGCACACGAGCTAGTTGCAGAGGTAGCAGCTGAGAGTGAGGAAGAAGAGGAAGAAGAGGAACCTGAGGAGAATTGGTTAGAAAAAGTTTATGATCAAAACTTAGAATTACAAAATCATGTTCATGAGTTAGAAGAACAGGTTGAAGAACGGTAAGCGGTCGTGGAACAAAGGGATGCAACAATTCAAAATTGTGTTACCCGATATGTGATGCTCGAACAAAATCACGCTTTGGCAGAGTGTAAGATATTAAGGTTGGAATCTGAGAATTCAAATATCAAGGATCAGCTGAAAGAAGAAACAACTGAACGAGTGAGAATGAAGGATGCGTGGGTAAAAGCTGCATGACATGTTGATATTGTAGAAAGAGACGTCCGATCTAAAAAGGCTAAAATAGATGATATACATTTCTCTTTTTGGACATCAATTAGAAGAACCCAATATTGAGTTTTGAGTTACCCTGTACAGAGTGGTCAATCTCAATTCGATATGGATCTAAGATTGATAATTCAGATCATGAATCAGGAGTACGATGAAGCAGTTGAGGGTGGAATATGTCCTATAGAAAAGTTAATTCCAACGGTAGTGATGACACCAAATACTACCCCAGACGAGTCAAAGCCGGGTAGTTCAAGGGAGAGCGGTTGTCAGGACTTCCCAACAAGTGAGGAACCCAAATGAAGTTATCGCGGGTAAGCTAATCATAAATCCTTGTGAAGTTTGTACCTTATTCGATACCTGTTCAACCCACTCTTGTATTTCACCTAGTTGTGTTCAACGTTTAAACTTGACTCTTAAGAAATTAGACTTTGACTTATTTGTTGAAACTCTGTTAGGAGGAACCTTCGTTACCTCCACTATTTATAAATCTTGTTTGATTCAAATCGACACTTTCACGTTACCTGTCGATCTTATCTTTTTGAAAATACTTGACTTTGATGTGATTTTAGGAATCGATTGGTTAACTACTCATCATATTTTTTGTAAGGTTGTTAGGTTTCATACTCCTAACCAACCTGTTATGCGAATTCAAAGTAACCAAACCACTAAAGTCAATCATTGTCATATCAAGCCATAAGTAAAGAGCCCCGATCCTTTCGTTGTTGACTTCCTTGTGTGGAATGCACCGAAGTCAGACTTTTCATAAGAGATGTTGTGAATGACGATGGCAAGTTAATAGGTGTCAATGTGACGTGTTATCCAAGTCTTGGATAAGAGTCACAGTTTTGAATGATATTTCTATCGTTAATAAATTTCCTGATGTATTCCTGAAAACTTCCTAGCCTACCCCTAGAGCGTGAAATTGAATTTTGTATTGACCCCAGTACAAATCCCATTTCTAAACCCTCAAATATTTCTTCACAAAAAAGGAACTCAATATGCGACAACGACGTTGGCTTGAACTGTTGAAAGATTATGATCATACCATCCAATACCATCCTGGAAAAGCAAACGTGGTAGCTGACGCGTTGAATAGAAGATCATATGCGTTTACAAGTGAGAATATACGAACCCACGTGAAGATAACGAATATACGAGTAGAATTGACTTTAATCGATAAAGTTAAAGCCGCTCAAGCTACATACTCAGAGCAAATGAATGACGAAGGTTCAAGAGGGCGTTATTCTAGAAGCAAGAATCGATGATGAAGGAATATTTCGAGTCAACTTCAGACTTTGTATTCCTAATGATCCTGAGTTAAAGTATAAAATCATGATGGAGGCGCACAACACACCGTTTGCAATCCATCCTAGGAGTACCAAAATGTATCATGATCTTCGACATACATTTTGGTGGGGCAATATGAAGAGAGAGATATCGCTGTTTATCTCAAGGTGTCTAGCGTGTCGAGTTAAGGCGGAGCATCAAGTACCAAAAGGTCCATTGCAACCACTTGAAATTTCAGAATGGAAGAGGGAGCACATTACCATGGATTTCGTTACTGGTCTTCCTAAGGTTTCTCAAGGCATAGATGTGACGCCCCCAGAATAGGTATACAACACCCATTCTGAGTCGCCAAATACATGGTACAGAAAGCAAACTACAACTTCAATAATACAATTGTCGTGCAAAATACGACAACACATACTGTGAGTTTAAATACAAATATTGTCTTCTAGACAATATCCACACTCAAATAAATCCTCCTTACAATTATTCAAACACTATTTTACAGAAATAGTGAGGACTGCTAATACATCTTTCTAGAACCATCACTCCATACCCCGACTAGATCCTGCTATGTTCTCACCTCCTGAGAAGAAAAATGGAACAAAAAGGAAAAGGGTGAGCTCAACTAGCCCAGTAAAGAATATTATGACTAAGATAATATACAACAAATTATCGTTAGTCTTCAACAGGGAAAAATCTGATAAAATATAATCGACAACAAGTTTTAGATCAACAACTGCAGCGGAAACAGCAAACCATTAGAAGAGTCAAGTAGAGAAAGAATTCTACTATCTTCTAAGATTTAAAAGTCCATCATCAATATTTTATCCCTGTAACATCAATTAATAATCATCTTTAACCAAATATTCATCTTTGCACTACAGGCCAAAGATATTCATTTGTATCATCAGTCGGTCATGTTCATCTCAACACCTGTTCATCTTTGCACTACAGGCCAAAGATATTCATCAAGTAATTATACATCTTTGCACTACAGGCCAAAGATATTCAGTAATATCATCATTTAGGACTGAGGATGATGAAAAATATCTTAAAGAGAACGAATCCAATGAGACAGAAGGACAAATAGTAGGGATTCGTATAACAGTTTATCCAAGATCAATAATACTTCATAATAATCAATTGTGAAGCAGAATTCAAAAATAAAGATCAAAACATGGATACAATCAAAGATAGTAACCATAATAGACATCTTGGACAAAAAGGAAAAATTTTATTTTTTGGTGAATAGTGCCGTATTCGTGAATAGTGTCGTATACGTGAATAGTACCGTATACGTGAATAGTAATCCCGACACAAAAAGTTCCAAATTTGATAAAAACTCGTATCAATATTTCAGCATAATGATATTGAAGAAAATAATATCATTTAAGAAGAAAATAATATCCCTTACCTCAAAATATCAGTACTTCTGGTCGGAATACCGGTATAAGGCTGAAAGAAACTTGCTCTGATGAATAGAAACTCTCAAAGTATCTAAATACTCACAAAATACACTCAATAATCTAGAGAGAGAAAGAGAGAAAACTTGTTTCTGGTGTGATTTTCAATTCTAACTTAGCCTTCTATTTATAGGAAAATTTTGGTAGGTTTGACCTGTAACCTGATGGCTTTACCTGCTACTATTCCCACCCACCACATTTGAAATATAATTCAGCACATTTCTTCACCAACCACAAGTGGGGCCCACCAATTCTAGAATTTTCCACCAAAATGATAAACTCCGAAAATTCAACAATTTCTGAACCAGTCATCTTGTAAAATTCGTAATAAATCATACGTTCATTTTTAACGGTTCAAAATTTGTGGACATATACTCAACTTATATATGTATAACATATCCAAAAATTACCACGATCCAACGGTCGGATTAAAAATTATAACACCCGCAATATTTCTCAAAAACCCTGATTTGATTTTTAATACCTCCATTCCGATAAAAATACTGATAAAACACCTCAACATTAACTCCTTCATTTTTAACCACAAAAATATATCCCTCATTTATATCCACATAAAATAAATATTTCCTTATCATATGAATCAATAATTAATTATTCACAAATAATATTACAGAATCACATTTATGACAACCAGGCCGTTCCCAGTAAAGAGGGGGCTTTCCAATAAGGATTTCTCCTTACTGGCGCGCAATTAGATGACCAAACCTCTCCTTAGATAGAACTTTCTAGACATTGCCAATAATGTTATCTAATAATATTATTCAAATAATATGAATTATTGATCTGATAAATGAAAATACTGTGCAGCAACAATTATTGAAACAACAATAATATAAAATATCAACGCAGCAATTATTGAATCAATAAAATAAAATATTGAATAATAACTACTGTAACAATTATTGAGTAGTGCCTTCTTACGTAAGAATCAATAATTGGTGCAATACCGTGTGCTACTGTATTTTAACCACCGGGTATTCCAACAGTATTAACGGTAACAACTACGCCGTTATTTATAAACAACTTATACATGTCGTTTTCTTCATCCAATCGCTTTCCGTTATGGGGCCCACACAAGGCTGCGTCGTCGTACGAATATTCCCCGACAGCAAGAATATTTCACGACCAACCGAATATTCACCGACCAAAAATAAATATTTTATAACCACTTGCTTATTTTGTAAAATTTGCACATTTCACCCATAACCAAAGTATTATATCAAATTAACCCCTTATTATTCACAATAATATTTAGAGAAAATTTGATTTTATTCATTAATAAGTTGGGGTCTTACAATAGATGCAATTTGGGTCATTGTTGATAGATTGACCAAGTATGCTCACTTCTTACCTATACGAGAAATTTATACACTTGAACGTCTTGCTCGTATGTACATAAAAGAGGTTGTAAGATTGCATGGTATGCCAGTATCTATAGTTTCTGATCGAGACCCAAGATTCGCTTCACGATTTTGGGTTAGTTTACAAAAAGCTATGGGCACGAATTTACGATTTAGTTTGGCATATCATCCTCAGACGGACGGACAATCAGAGAGGACTATTCAAACTCTTCAAGATTTATTAAGACTCTGTGTCCTTGACTTCAAGGGAAGTTGGGACAAGTTCTTACCATTAGTGGAGTTTTCCTACAACAACAGCTATCAAGCAAGTATTGGCATGGCTCCATTCGAGGCGTTGTATGGAAGAAAGTGTCGTTCTCTAATATACTGGGATGAGGTGGGTGAAGTAACGTTGTTGGGACCAGAGTTGGTACGTATGACTACGGAAAAGATTCAAACGATCCGACAACGTATAAAAACTTCACAAGATCGACAAAAGAGTTATGCTGATCTTCATCGAAAGGACGTAGAATTTAATATAGGAGATCATGTGTTATTACGAGTTGCTCCGTGGAAATGAGTTACGAGATTTGGAAAGAGATAAAAGCTCAATCCTCGATTCATCAGCCCATTTTTAATCCTCGATCGAGTAGGAACTGTGGCCTATAGACTCGCTTTACTGCCAAGTATGTCTCGTGTTCATAACGTTTTTCACATATCCATGTTACGTAAATATGTGGAAGACCCGAACCACATTATTGAGTTAGAACCGGACGAAATAGTGGAAGATTTGACGTATGAAGAGGTTCCTGTTCAAATCTTGGATAAGAAAGAACATATTCTACGCTCCAAGGTTATACCTCAAGTCAAAGTTTTGTGGAGAAACCATGATGTTGAGGAAATGACTTGGGAGTTAGAATCTGAAATAAAATTAAGGTATCCTTACCTCTTCGATATACCAGGTACGTACCCTAATTTCGAGGACGAAATTTCATAAGAAGGGGAGATTGTAAGACCCCAACTTTTATGAATAAAAATAAATTTTCTATAAATATTATTTTTGAATATTATGGAATGAATTTGATATAATGTTATAGTTGTGGTAATCTTTATAATTTTTGCAAAGTATGCAAGTTGTCATATTATATTATATTGGTCGGGTAATATTCTTTTTGTCAGGGAATATCCGTACGACGGTACAATCATTGGTGGACCCCACAACAGAATTATTGTCGGATTGAGAAAACGATAAAAATATTTTATTAAAAATAACGGCGGAAGTTTTACCGTTAATACTGTTGAACTACTCGGTAGTAAAAGTATAGTAATACGCGTGGTTGCATAGTAGCACACGGTATTGATTATTGATGCTTACGTGAGAAGTCACTCAGTTTTGCTTATTTTATAGACCCCCTATTTTGCCCATTTTTTAAAATAATCGGTAGAAATTTTTAAAGGTGGGGCCCACATGTGGGGCCCATATGTGTTGAAAAACTGATTTTAGAAATGGGGGTGGGAGGAAGTTACGTATAGGGGAGGGAAATTATATATATATAAGTGTGAGATGTGTGTGTGTATATATATATATATATATATATATATATATATATATATATATGAATGTGATATGGGTGAGAGTGATGTGTGTGAGAGTGACTTGTTGGTGGAAATTAGTATGCGAGTGTGTGTGTGTGGTGGGTATTATATGTATAGGTTATGTGTGTGGAGATTATATAAGATATATATATATATAATAATGAAAGTTGACAAAATGGTAAGGGAGGAATCTTACAAAAATTATTACGGTGGGAGATGTTTTTTTTCAAAGCACCATGTGCTAATATGTGTGTGTGTGTGTGTGTGTGTGTATATATATATATATATATATATATATATATTTTATATTTTGTTTTACTTGAGATATAACATCCGTGGTTGCTTAGTAATTCATCAGTGAAATCATCACTCAGTGCACACGGATCAAACAGTACCCCTTCAATTCTCCTATAAATAGAAGCTCATTCACTCATTATTTTCTTACAAATTCACTAAAACTCTAGAGAGAGAAGAAAAGTATTATGCTACTTCACTACTCCGATATCAAGTTTCTTTTACGGTAAGGGATATTATTTGTTGTACCCGTAATTGGCATTATTTTTTTTTGTATTCATGAAGAGAACTTCTGTTATTCCATTATTTATTATTCTGTTGGAATAACCTGTATACGCGGGCTACCCTATACTTGGTAAAATTCTTCTGTTATTCCAATCTTTATTATTCTGTTGGAATATCCTGTCTGTGCGTTTGACCTGATTCCGTCTTTATTATTCTGTTAAAATATCCTGTCTGTGCATTTTACGCCAGACCTGGTTCCGTCTTTATTATACTGTTGGAATATCCTGTCTGTGCGTTTTACGCCAAACCTGGTTCTATTATTTATTATTCTGTTGGAATAACCTGTCTGTGCGGTCTATCGCATGCCTGGTGATTTCTTTTGTTATTCCATTCTTTATTATACTCAGTTGGTTAAAGTTTTGGCTTTTATACTCCATTAAATTAGTGGAATGTCCTTGATATTTGCGTTTCATCTAGTATATTTTCATGGAAATATTCTTCTGAGCATTCTTGAATTTTACTGCACAAAGCAGTATCATGTTGACAATTTGGACGTTATTGGTTCCTGGATAAATTAATTCTTAAACTTGTTTTATTGAATTCTTATATCATTGTCATCATCCTCATGTTTATATTTTGTTGAAAGTCATCTGTGGCCTGTAGTGCATAGATGGACTTGGTATGATTATGACCAGCGATTATTCGGTATAATCATGACCGTAATGTTACAAATGATGTGGTAAAAGTCTTCATTGGCCCGTAGTGCATTGATGGACAGTTGTTGGCATGAGCATGACCATTGATGAATACAAGAATGTCATTGGCCCGTAGTGCATGGATAATTTGTGGTTGTGATTGTGACGCCCCCAAAATAGGTATACAACACCCATTCTGAGTTGTCAAAACACATGGTACAGAAACAACTACAACTTTATTAATACAATATAAAAACTGTGAGTTTAAATACAAATATTGTCATCTAGACAATATCCAAACTCAAATAAGTCCTTATTACAATTATTGATATATTATTTTACAAAAATAGTGAGGACTACTAAAACAACTTTCTAGAACCTTCATTCCATACCTCGACTAGTACTCGCTACATAATCGCCTCCTGAGAAGAAAAATGGAACAAAAAGGAAAAAGGTGAGCTTAACTAGCCCAATAAAGAATATTATGACTAAGATAATATAGAACAAATTATCGTTAGCCTTCAACAGGAAAAAATTTAATAGAATACAATAGACAACAAGTTTTAAGTCAATATTCGTAGCGAAAATAATAATTCATTAGAAGAGTTAAGTAGAGAATGAAATCTACTATCTTCTATATATGAATTTAAAACGTTGATATTTTATCCCTGTAACATCAATCAATATATATCTGAAATCAAATATTCATCTTTGCACTACAGGCCAAAGATATTCATCAGTTGGTCATGTTCATCTTAACACCTGTTCATCTTTGCACTACGGGCCAAAGATATTCATCAGAAATCATTCATCTTTGCACTACAGGCCAAAGATATTCAGTAATATTATCATTTAGGACTGAAGATGATGAAAAATATTTTAAAGGAAACGAATCTAGTGAAACAAAATAACAAATATTAAGGATTCGTATTTCGGTTTATCCATGTCCAAAAATACCTCATAGGTAATCATAGTGGAGTAAAATTCAAGAAGAATCAAAACATGGATACAATCAAAGCTTGTATCCATAATAGATATTTTGGACGAAAAATGAAAATTTAAGTTTTCTGTGAATAGTGTCGTATTCGTGAATAGTGCCGTATACGTGAATAGTACCGTATACGTGAATAGTAACCCCGATACAAAAAGTTCTAAATTTGATAAAAATTCCGATCAATATTTTGGTATAATGGTATTGGAAGAAATAATATCATTTATAAAAAAAATATCCCTTACCTTGTAAAGACAGTACTTCTAGTTGAAACACCGGATATAGGTTATGACTTGAACTTGCACCGTATAGCAACACTCAAAGTATTAAAATACTCACAAGAATACGCTCAATATATCAGGAGAGAAAGAGAGAGAAAACTTTAGTTTCTGGTGTGATTTTCAATTCTAACCCATGCACCCTATTTATAGGAAAATGCTTAGAACACCAAAGCAGAAAATTTAATAAAATATTAATATTATTTATATAAATTCCTACGCCCACCATCAATAACTAAATTCAGCCATTTCAACAACCAATGGGGCTCACCAAACATATCAAAAACGTTTTTCTAACTATAAATATTTTAAACTTCCAAAAATCAATTATTCTGGAACCTCGGAACTTCAATAATTCATAATAAATAGCCCTTTTGTCAGAAAAATTCAAACCACATGTTTTTATCATAGGAAATTCTATTATCTACAACTTTGCATAAGAAAGTTTTTCTAAATTCCAAATAAAAATTGACCGAAATCCATAAACGGGAGATTTTACAGGCTATAATCAAATTTCAGTCAAGAAATGGGCCCACAGACATGTTTAACATGTTTTAAACAACTTTTACAATAAAAATACTCTTTCTCCTCATATACTCATATATCCCACATTCATTATAAAAATATCATCATTATTATATTATAATAATATAATAAAATATTATTTTATCAGAAAAGATAAAATATCGATTTTCAACAATTGTCACTTTAAAAATTTTCTCCATCTATATCCACATAAAATGAATATTTTTCTCATCATATAAATCAATAATTAATTATTCACAAATAATATTACAGAATTACAATACTGACAACCAGGCAGTTCCCAAGAAAGATGGAGCTTTCCAATAATGATTTCTCCTTACTGGCGCGCAATTAGGTGACCAAACCTCTCCTTAGACAGAACTTTCTAGACATTACCAATAATGTTATTTAATAATATTATTCAGATAATATGAATTATTGCTCCGATAATGAAAAATATTGTGTAATGACAATTATTGAAACAACAGTAATATAAAATATCAACGTAGCAATTATTGAATCAATAAAATAAAATACTGAACAGTAATTACTGTAACAATTATTGAGTAGTGCCTTCTTACGTAAAAATCAATAATTAGTACAATATCGTGTGCTACTGTGTAACAATGCGTATGACTGTGTTTTAACCACCGGGTATTCTAAAAGTATTAACGGTAACAACTACGCTGTTATTTATAAACAACTTATACTTGTCGTTTTCTTCATCCAATCGCTTTCCGTTATAGGGCCTACACAAGGCTGCGCCGTCGTACGAATATTTTCCGACAGTAAGAATATTCCACGACCAAACGAATATTCCCCGATAACAATGAATATTTTATAACCATTTGCTTATTTAAAATATTTACGCATTTTACCCATAACTAATCTCATTAATAAATTCAATCCTTACTATTTCAAAATGATAAATAGAGGAATTTAAATTTTATTTATTAATAATTTGGGGTCTTACCTCCTTATAAAATTTCGTCCTCGAAATTGACGTACGTACCTGGTATTTCGAAAAAATGAGGATATCTCGCTTTCATTTCGGTTTCCAACTCCCAGGTCATTTCCTCAATAGCATGGTTCCTCCACAAAACTTTAACTTGTGGTATGAATTTTGTGCGAAGGACATGCTCTTTCCTATCCAAGATCTTGACAGTTACCTCTTCGTACGTTAAGTCTTCGGCTATCTCGTCTGGTTTTAACTCAATAACGTGGTTTGGGTCTTTCACATATTTTCTTAGCACAGATATATGAAAAATATTATGAACACGAGACATACTTGGAGGTAACGCGAGTCTATAGGCCACATTTCCTACTCGGTCAAGAATCTGAAATGGACCAATAAATCGTGGATTGAGCTTTTTTCTCTTCCCAAATCTTGTAACTCCCTTCCATGGAGCAACACATAACAATACATGATCCCCAATACTAAATTTCACGTTCTTTCGATGAAGATCCGTGTGACAACCCCAAAATAGGTCCATTCCATCCAACCTATTCTGAGTCGCCAAATACATGGTACAGAAAATAACTATAACTTTATTACAACAATTGTCGTGCAAAATACAACAACACATATGCTGTGAGTTTGGATACAAATATATACCAAATGTGACTCATGTTCCAACCGTGAACATCACCTCACAATGACACCTTACATAAAGGTATAGTCAAAAATTATTTTAGAAATTAGAATCTTTGGGAAGTGCTCAAGAAAACCTTCGTACATGGGAGGCCACGCGTCTAGGTTATGATAGATATCATATGGCCACAGAATTATCCTTGGTTGACCCAATAGACCCCAAAGAAAAACGAGAAGATTACTATCATATTCTTCCCAATGGTGAGTCTTCTCTTGACTTATCATTATCTCCACTGTCTCTAATTGAGAATTATACTTCAAACAAACACCAAGATTATATAGGTAGTGCCCATAGATATACTCAGCAAGTGGATGAGCACAACCCTGTCCTATGATGACACGAGGTTGTATGTCATTAGACATCTTGTATGATAGTGACAAAACACCCTTCCAACGTTGGGTTCGCCTCACCCTATTTTCTTCACCAAATATAACTACTAAATGATGACCACCGTTCTATTCCCTTGTTACCCACGCTCGACCCAGCTACACTCTTATTACCTGAAAGGAATTGTGAAGCAAAAGGGTGAGCACAACTAGCTCAGTAAAGAATATCATGACTAAAGATAATTAAATTATCAATAGCCTTCATCAATAATAAATCAGAGATTTAGAACATATGGTAAATGATAAAAATTTCAACCATAGTTGCAGCGGAACGAGCAATCCATTAGAAGAGTCAAATAGACTATAAAGTCTATTATCTTCTCCATGTTAAAAATCCACCAACAATATTTTATCCATGTAACATCACTCAACAGTTCCTTTCCACAATCATATGAATAACTCATAATCATAATTGTGACTATAAATTTTTCTTCGCACCCAGGACAAAGAATATTTTCATCACCTGTCTTTACCTGAAACATCAAAGATCATGGTTATACCAAATCACAGTTCCTGTTTATAATCATACTAACAAATCCATCTTTGCACTACGGGCCAAAGATATTCATCAACAAACCATCTTTGCACTACGGGCCAAAGATATTCAACAACAGTTCATCTTTGCACTACCGGCCAAAGATATTCATCAACAGGCCATCTTTGCACTACATGCCAAAGATATTCATCAACAATTCATATTTGCACTACAGGCCAAATATATTCATATCTCAAAGAAATATATAATCATTTCAGAATTTATATAAACAATAATTATAACCATGTTGATAAATTCACCTTTACACTTAAGCTTAAGATATTCAATTATAAATTCAATGGTCATGATCATACCAGTCACAATTCAACTTTGCACTACAGGCCAAAGAGAACCCTAGTCATGATCATACCAATAATCTACCCATCTTTACACTCCAGTGAAAGAGAATTTCAACATCAGGGTTATAAAAATGTTATATATGATGATAAAAATAATATGATCAACATATAGTTTTAACCTCAAGAGTAATATTCGTAACTCATGAATAGTAAATCGTGAATAGTAACTCATGAATAGTAACCCCGACACAAAAGATAAAAATTCCACAATAAAATCCATTACTATCCCTTACTATCCCTCACAATCCCATACAATCCCTTACAATCCCTTACCTCAAAAGAGCAGTACTTCTGACTGGATATCGAATATGATGCTGAAGAAAACTTGCACTGATGAATAGCAACTCACCAAGTATCTAAAAACTCACAAAATATGCTTCATAATATAGAGAGAGAAAGAGAGAAAGCTTATGTTTCTGGTGTGATTTTCAATTCTAACTTAGCCATCTATTTATAGGAAAATTTTGGTAGGTTTGACCTGCAACCTGATGGCTTTACCTGCTACTATTCTCACCCACCACATTTGAAATATAATTCAGCACATTTCTTCACCAACCACAAGTGGGGCCCACCAATTCTAGAATTTTCCACCAAAATGATAAACTCCGAAAATTTAATAATTTCTGAACCAGCCAACTCGTAAAATTCATAATAAATCATACGTTCATTTTTAACGGTTCAAAATTTGTGGACATATACTCAACTTATATATGTATAACATATCCAAAAATTACCACGATCCAACGGTCGGATTAAAAATTATAACCCCCGCAAAATATCTCAAAAACTCTGATTTTTAATACCTCCATTCCGACAAAAATACGGATAAAAATCTCAACATTAACTCCTTCATTTTTTAACCACAAAAATATATCCCTCATTTATATCCACATAAAATAAATATTTTCTTATCATATGAATCAATAATTAATTATTAACAAATAATATTACAGAATCACCTTTATGACAACCAGGCCGTTCCCAGGAAAGAGGGGGCTTTCCAATAAGGATTTCTCCTTACTGGCGCGCAATTAGATGACCAAACCTCTCCTTAGACAGAACTTTCTAGACATTGCCAATAATGTTATCTAATAATATTATTCAAATAATATGAATTATTGATCTGATAATAGGAAATACTGTGCAGCAACAATTATTGAACAACAATAATATAAAATTTCAACGTAGCAATTATTGAATCAATAAAATAAAATATTGAACAGTAATTACTGTAACAATTATTGAGTAGTACCTTCTTACGTAAGAATCAATAATTTCAAAAATACTATGCAATACCGCGTGCTACTGTGCAATAACGCGTATTACTGTATTTTAACCACCGGGTATTCCAACAGTGTTAACGGTAACAACTATGCCGTTATTTATAAAAACTCAAATTTGTCGTTTCTTCACCCGATAGTTATTCGTTATGGGGCCCACAAATAGCTGCGTCGTCGTACGAATATTTCCCGACAGAAAGAATATTCCACGACCAAACGATTATTCCCCGACAAAATAAATATTTTATAACCTCTTGCGTATTTTTGAAAAAAAATTCATATATCACCCTTTTATCAATTTAACCATTTACTGAATAGAAAAATTGAATACTTTTATTTCATAAAATTCGGGGTCTTACAATCTCCCCTCCTTATGAAATTTCGTCCCCGAAATTTACGTACCTGGTATTTCGAAGAGTTGAGAATACCTTGCTTTCATTTCAGATTCCATCTTCCTTATCATCATGATTTCTCCATTGCTCATCTCCTGTATTTCAGATATCTTTCTAGAATACAGCTTCAAAACAAGGGTTAATTTAACAAATTAACATATCACATAATATCTCGATATTATGACTGACCAACAAATAAGCTTAGGTAGGACACACTAGCGAAGGATTTACTCATCTCTCCCCTCCTAGTTATATTCCCCGATCTCCGCCAAAGATCATATCCCTAAGCTCTGATACCACCTGTGACTCTCATGGTGCTTCAACCACAGCACCTCACAGTGGTACCTATCAGTTTGCCACCGCAGAACGGCGTCCCCTACGGAGAGTCTGGCTTCGGTGCATCCCCCATCAACAGGAAGTCACCAGCGAGAGGCTCGGGGCTCTTTACTTATAGCTCTGATACCACCTGTGACAACCCCAAAATAGGTCCATTCCATCCAACCTATTCTGAGTCGCCAAATACATGGTACAGAAAATAACTATAACTTTATTACAACAATTGTCGTGCAAAATACAACAACACATATGCTGTGAGTTTGGATACAAATATATACCAAATGTGACTCATGTTCCAACCGTGGACATCACCTCACAATGACACCTTACATAAAGGTATAGTCAAAAATTATTTTAGAAATTAGAATCTTTGGGAAGTGCTCAAGAAAACCTTCGTACATGGGAGGCCACGCGTCTAGGTTATGATAGATATCATATGGCCACAGAATTATCCTTGGTTGACCCAATAGACCCCAAAGAAAAACGAGAAGATTACTATCATATTCTTCCCAATGGTGAGTCTTCTCTTGACTTATCATTATCTCCACTGTCTCTAATTGAGAATTATACTTCAAACAAACACCAAGATTATATAGGTAGTGCCCATAGATATACTCAGCAAGTGGATGAGCACAACCCTGTCCTATGATGACACGAGGTTGTATGTCATTAGACATCTTGTATGATAGTGACAAAACACCCTTCCAACGTTGGGTTCGCCTCACCCTATTTTCTTCACCAAATATAACTACTAAATGATGACCACCGTTCTATTCCCTTGTTACCCACGCTCGACCCAGCTACACTCTTATTACCTGAAAGGAATTGTGAAGTAAAAGGGTGAGCACAACTAGCTCAGTAAAGAATATCATGACTAAAGATAATTAAATTATCAATAGCCTTCATCAATAATAAATCAGAGATTTAGAACATATGGTAAATGATAAAAATTTCAACCATAGTTGCAGCGGAACGAGCAATCCATTAGAAGAGTCAAATAGACTATAAAGTCTATTATCTTCTCCATGTTAAAAATCCACCAACAATATTTTATCCATGTAACATCACTCAACAGTTCCTTTCCACAATCATATGAATAACTCATAATCATAATTGTGACTATAAATTTTTCTTCGCACCCAGGACAAAGAATATTTTCATCACCTGTCTTTACCTGAAACATCAAAGATCATGGTTATACCAAATCACAGTTCCTGTTTATAATCATACTAACAAATCCATCTTTGCACTACGGGCCAAAGATATTCATCAACAAACCATCTTTGCACTACGGGCCAAAGATATTCAACAACAGTTCATCTTTGCACTACCGGCCAAAGATATTCATCAACAGGCCATCTTTGCACTACATGCCAAAGATATTCATCAACAATTCATATTTGCACTACAGGCCAAATATATTCATATCTCAAAGAAATATATAATCATTTCAGAATTTATATAAACAATAATTATAACCATGTTGATAAATTCACCTTTACACTTAAGCTTAAGATATTCAATTATAAATTCAATGGTCATGATCATACCAGTCACAATTCAACTTTGCACTACAGGCCAAAGAGAACCCTAGTCATGATCATACCAATAATCTACCCATCTTTACACTCCAGTGAAAGAGAATTTCAACATCAGGGTTATAAAAATGTTATATATGATGATAAAAATAATATGATCAACATATAGTTTTAACCTCAAGAGTAATATTCGTAACTCATGAATAGTAAATCGTGAATAGTAACTCATGAATAGTAACCCCGACACAAAAGATAAAAATTCCACAATAAAATCCATTACTATCCCTTACTATCCCTCACAATCCCATACAATCCCTTACAATCCCTTACCTCAAAAGAGCAGTACTTCTGACTGGATATCGAATATGATGCTGAAGAAAACTTGCACTGATGAATAACAACTCACCAAGTATCTAAAAACTCACAAAATATGCTTCATAATATAGAGAGAGAAAGAGAGAAAGCTTATGTTTCTGGTGTGATTTTCAATTCTAACTTAGCCATCTATTTATAGGAAAATTTTGGTAGGTTTGACCTGCAACCTGATGGCTTTACCTGCTACTATTCTCACCCACCACATTTGAAATATAATTCAGCACATTTCTTCACCAACCACAAGTGGGGCCCACCAATTCTAGAATTTTCCACCAAAATGATAAACTCCGAAAATTTAATAATTTCTGAACCAGCCAACTCGTAAAATTCATAATAAATCATACGTTCATTTTTAACGGTTCAAAATTTGTGGACATATACTCAACTTATATATGTATAACATATCCAAAAATTACCACGATCCAACGGTCGGATTAAAAATTATAACCCCCACAAAATATCTCAAAAACTCTGATTTTTAATACCTCCATTCCGACAAAAATACGGATAAAAATCTCAACATTAACTCCTTCATTTTTTAACCACAAAAATATATCCCTCATTTATATCCACATAAAATAAATATTTTCTTATCATATGAATCAATAATTAATTATTAACAAATAATATTACAGAATCACCTTTATGACAACCAGGCCGTTCCCAGGAAAGAGGGGGCTTTCCAATAAGGATTTCTCCTTACTGGCGCGCAATTAGATGACCAAACCTCTCTTTAGACAGAACTTTCTAGACATTGCCAATAATGTTATCTAATAATATTATTCAAATAATATGAATTATTGATCTGATAATAGGAAATACTGTGCAGCAACAATTATTGAACAACAATAATATAAAATTTCAACGTAGCAATTATTGAATCAATAAAATAAAATATTGAACAGTAATTACTGTAACAATTATTGAGTAGTGCCTTCTTACGTAAGAATCAATAATTTCAAAAATACTATGCAATACCGCGTGCTACTGTGCAATAACGCGTATTACTGTATTTTAACCACCGGGTATTCCAACAGTGTTAACGGTAACAACTATGCCGTTATTTATAAAAACTCAAATTTGTCGTTTCTTCACCCGATAGTTATTCGTTATGGGGCCCACAAATAGCTGCGTCGTCGTACGAATATTCCCCGACAGAAAGAATATTCCACGACCAAACGATTATTCCCCGACAAAATAAATATTTTATAACCTCTTGCGTATTTTTGAAAAAAAATTCATATATCACCCTTTTATCAATTTAACCATTTACTGAATAGAAAAATTGAATACTTTTATTTCATAAAATTCGGGGTCTTACAATCCGCATAATACTTTTGTCGATCCTGTGCCGTTTGTATACGTTGTCGAATCATTTGGATCTTTTCCGTAGTCATATGTACCAACTCGGGTCCCAACAATGTTGTTTCTCCCACCTTATCCCAACATACTGGAGAGCGACACTTTCATCCATACAATACTTCAAATGGAGCCACACCTATATTTGCCAGATAACTGTTGTTGTAGGAGAACTCCACCAATGGTAGGTACTTATCCCAACTCTGTGAAACCCCAGATTTTATGAATAAAGATTTATTTTTTTTTAAAAGATTTTTTTAAATATTATGGTGTGAATTTGAGATAATATTATAGTTGTGGGTAGTATTTATAAATTTTGCATAGTATGCAAATTGTTGTATTATATTCGATTGGTGGGGGAATATTATTTTTGTCGGAAAATATTCGTACGACGACACAATTATTGGTGGACCCCACAATGAAATTATTGTCGGATTGAGAAAACGATAAAAATATTTTATGAAAATAACGGCGGAAGTTTTACCGTTAATACTGTTGAACTACTCGGTAGTAAAAGTACAGTAATACGTGTGGTTGCATAGCAGCATACGGTATTGATTATTGAGGCTTACGTGATAAGTCACTCAGTTTTGTTTTATTAGTATTATTAATGTAATAAAACAGAAAAGCTTTTTATATAAAACAGAAAACTTTTATAAAGTTATTCGTTTTATAAAGCTAATAGTAAAATCTTTTTATATAAAATAAAATACTTTTATAAAGTTATCTATTTAATTAGACAATAATTAGAATATATTATATTTTATTATGCATAGTATTTGCATAGTGCCTGCATAGTATTTTCATAGTAAAATCTTTTATAAAGTTATTCGTTTTATTAGATTATAAATAGAATATATTATATTTTATTTAAAAGATTTTACTTTAAATATGGATCGTTAGATTAAAATAAATCAATCTAGACCGTTCATGAGTTAGTTACTATGCAGTCCATTTTTCTATAAATAGAAGATTATTCTTCATTATTTCTTACGAATTCACTGAAACTCTAGAGAGAGAAAATTATATAGAGAGAAGAAAAGTGTTCTGCTACTTCACTACTCCTATATCCAGTACTTTTCCTTTCAAGGTAAGGGATATTATTTGTTATACCTGTAAGGGGTATTATTTCTTTTGTATTCATGAAGAGAACTTCTGTTATTCCATTCTTTATTATTCTGCTGGAATAACCAGTATACGCGAACTACCCTATACTTGGTGACATTATTCAATTATTCCGTCTTTATTATTATTCTATTAGAATATCCTGTCTGTGCGTTTACGCCGGACCTGGTTCCATTATTTATTATTCTGTCAGAATATCCTGTCTGTGCTTTACGCCGGACCTGGTTTCATTATTTATTATTCTGTCGGAATATCCTATCTGTGCGTTTACGCTGAACCTGGTTCCATTATTTATTATTCTGTCAGAATATCCTGTCAGTGCATTTACGCATGACCTGGTTCCACTATTTATTTTTCTGTTGGAATAACCTGTCTGTGCGGTCTATCGCATGCATGGTGATTTCTTTTGTTATTCCATTCTTTATTATACTCAGTTGGTTAAAACTTTGACTTATATACTCCATGAAATTAGTGGAATATCCTTGATATTTGCGCTTCATCCTGTATCTTTTCATGGAAATATTCTTCTAAGTATTCTTGAATTTTACTCTTTAAAGCAGTATCATGTTGACAATTTGGACGTTATCAGTTCCTAGATAAATTAATTCTTGAATTTGTTTTATTGAATTCTTATATCATTGTCATCATCCTCATGTTTATATTTTGTTGAAAGTCATCTATGGCCTGTAGTGCATAGATGGACATGGTATGATTATGACCAGGGATTATTCGGTGTAATCATGACCGTAATGTTACAAATGATGTGGAAAAAGTCCTCATTGGCCCGTAGTGCATTGATGGACAGTTTTTGGTATGATTATGGCTATGGATTCTCTTTGGCCGTAGTGCAAAGATGAATTGTTTTATGGCATGATCAGGACCGTTGATGAAAACATGATTATCTTTAGCCGTAGTGCATGGATAATTCGTGGTCGTGATACTAAAGAATATCCTTGGCCGTAGTGCAGGGGTAATTCGATGATGTGGATTATTTATTAAGGTGAGTCCCAACGATAAAAGTCATGAAAAATCTTTTAAATCATAAAAGATATTAGATTTTATTCCCTACTTGACTCTCCTAATGGATTGCTTGTTCCGTTGCAGTTAAACTTGATGTTTGTTATATTTTATCAGTTTAACACTGTTAAAGACTAATGATAGTTTATTCTGCATTATCTCAGTCATAATATTTCTTACTGGGCTAGTTGAGCTCACCCTTTCTTTCACTGTTCTCCTCAGAAAATGAGAACGTAGCCGGGACTAGTCGGGAAACAGAGTGATGGTCCTAGACGGTGCATTAGTAGTCCTCACTATTCTGTGAAATAGTGTGATAATAATTATAATGAAGACTCCTTTTGAGTTTGTATACTCTCTAGTTGACAATATTTGTATTCAAACTCACAGTTTATGTTTTGTCGTATTGTACACGACAGTTGTATTATTAAGTTGTATTTGAATTCTGTACCATGTATCTAGCGACTCAAGATGGGTGATGTATACATAATTTTGGGGGCGTCACAAACTCCCTTTGAAATCTAGGACACAAAGTCTTAATAGATCTTCAAGAGTTTGAATAGTCCTCTCTGATTGCCCGTCCGTTTGAGGACGGTATGCCGAACTGAATCGTAAATCCGTGCCCATAGCTTTTTGCAAGCTAACCCAAAATCTTGAAGTGAATCTTGGGTCACGATCCGAAACTATGTATACTGGCATGCCATGCAATCTCACAATCTCATCTACGTATATACGAGCAAGACGTTCAAGGGAATAAGTCTCCCGTATCGGCAAGAAATGAGCAGACTTGGTTAATCTATCACCAATAACCCAGATAACATTTATGCCTTGAGAAACTGTGGGAAGACCCGTAACAAAATCCATGGTAATATGTTCCCACTTCCATTTCGGAATCTTAAGTGGTTGCAATGGGCCCTTAGGCACTTGATGCTCCGCCTTTACACGTTGACAAGTTAAACACCTTGAGATAAACACTGCAATCTCTCTCTTCAAATTGTTCCACCAAAATGTATGTCGAAGATCACGATACATTTTGGTACTTCCAGGATGGATTACAAATGGTGTATTGTGTGCCTCCATCATGATCTTGTACTTCAAATCAGAATCATTAGGAACACAAAGTCTAGAGTGGACTCGAAGTATTCCTTCTTTATCGATTCTTGCTTCTGGAATAGCACTTTCTTGTACTTTCTTCTTCATACGCATCAGCTCCGGGTCTGTGTCTTGAGCAACTTTAACTTTATCAATTAAAGTTGGTTCTATACGTATACTTGACATCATTGCATGGGTCCCCGAAGTCTTGAATTCTATCTTCATCTTTTGTAAGTCACACCAAATGGGTCTTTCTGTTGACAACATCGCACTCGTTCCCGCGTATGATCTTCTACTCAATACGTCGGCTACCACGTTCGCTTTTCCAGGATGGTATTGAATGGTATGGTCATAGTCTTTCAACAGCTCGAGCCAACGTCGTTGCCACATGTTGAGTTCTTTTTGAGTGAAGAAATATTTAAGGCTTTTATGGTCTGAATATATCTCCACTTTCTCCCCATATAGATAGTGCCTCCAGATCTTTAGCGCGAAAATAACTGCTGCCAACTCTAGATCATGAGTAGGATAATTCTTCTCATATTCTTTAAGTTGTCGTGAGGCATAGGCTATAACTTTCCCACGTTGCATGAGAACACATCCTAACCCTTTGCCTGAAGCATCGCTGTAGATAACAAATCCATCCGAACCAGATGGTATGGTCAAAACAGGTGCCAAAATGAGTCTCCTCTTAAGGTCTTGAAAACTCTTCTCGCATTCCTCGCTCCATACGAATTTTATATCTTTCCGAGTCAGCTGAGTTAATGGAGTAGCAATTCGAGAAAATTCTTCCACGAATCTTCGATAATAACCAGCTAAGCCCAAAAAGCTACGTACTTCAGTCACCGACTTCGGTTGTTCCCAACTTTGTATTACTTCAATCTTCGCCGGGTCAATAAATACTCCATGTTTTGACACTACGTGCCCAAGGAATGCTACTTCCTCCAGCCAGAACTCGTATTTCTTCAACTTGGCATAAAGCTTATTTTCACGAAGCCTTTGGAGTACCAGCTTCAAATGGTGCTCATGATCTTCACGACTTTTGGAATATACGAGGATGTCATCAATAAAGACAACAACGAACTGATCTAAATATTCCTTGAATACTCGGTTCATCATATCCATGAAAGCCGCAGGAGCATTAGTCAATCCAAAAGACATGACTAAGAATTCATAATGCCCGTACCGAGTTCTAAAGGCAGTCTTTGGAATATCTTCAGTTCTAATCTTCAGCTGATGATATCCAGAACGAAGATCGATTTTTGAAAAGAATTGTGCTCCTTGTAACTGATCAAACAGGTCATCAATACGAGGTAGTGGATACCTATTCTTGATAGTGACATGGTTTAATTCCCGGTAGTCGATACAAAGTCGCATACTCCCGTCTTTCTTCTTTACGAATAAAACAGGAGCACCCCAAGGAGATGTACTAGGACGAATGAAATCGATGTCCAACAACTCCTGTAATTGGACCTTTAACTCCTGAAGTTCAATAGGAGCCATTCGATATGGGGTTTTAGAAATGGGCTTTGTACCAGGTTCAAGATCTATAATGAATTCAACTTCACGTTCTGGAGGTAGACCGGGAAGTTCTTCAGGAAAGTCAATAACAACAGGAATATTATTCAAATATGACGTGTCTTTATTCAAATCCATAACATGGGCTAAGAAAGCTTGACATCCATTTTTTAATAAACGAATAGCTTTATGGCTTGATATAACAGTGATTGATTTTAATAGCTTAGTTGCTTGAATTCGCACAATAGGTTGGTTAGGAATATGAAAACTAACAACATTACGAAAATAATCAATTTTGGCATGATGAGTAGTTAACCAATCAATCCCTAAAATCACGTCAAATGCAAGTATCTTTAAAGAGATAAGGTCAACAGGTAAGGTGATGATGCCAACTTGGATCAAACAAGATTTATAAACAGTGGATGTGATGAAAGTTTCTCCTAACGGAGTTTCAACAGATAAGTCAAAGTACAATTTCTCAAGTGTCAAGTTTAAACGTTGAGCACAAGCAGAAGAGATAAATGAATGGGTAGCACCGGTATCTAGTAAGGTATAAACTTTACAAGAATTTATGATTAGCTTACCCGTGATCACCTCGTTTGGGTTCCTCGTATTTTGACCAGTCACGACAAACGCTCTTCCAGAAACCGTTGACTTTAACTTTTTTGGGACAGCCTTTTGAGTCACCATCCCCGCTGGACTTGGTTTCGCTACCGTACAATCTCGAGCGATATGTCCTTCCTTTCCATAATTATAGCATACCTTGAACTGTTGTGGGCAATTTGGGCTGATATGTCCCTCTTTTCCACATTTATAGCATACGACTGGTGGTCGTTCTCCTCCCTTAGAACCAGTTGCTGTTGGTGTTGACGTCTTCGCATTATCATTGTTGAATCTTCTCTTTTTAAAATCTCCCCCCCGACTCGCTTCTTCTATTCTCATGGTCATGATTACCACCAGAGTGGTTGCCGCTCTTATCCGTATTTTTCTTTCTCCGCTGGTTATCGTTGTTCTGATGACTGCTGTCACCGGTATGATCCTGGTTGTGGTCCCTTGGTTGAACGTACTCGTTATCTCGCTCTAATAATTGAGCCATGTTGACAACATCTGAATAGAGAGAAAATTTATGTGAAATGAGATATTGACGTATGCCGGGTTTCAAACCTCTCAGAAACATCCGCGTCATACGTTCCTCATTCTCCACCAAATGAGGTGCAAACCTGGACAACTCTGCAAACTTCGCCTCGTACTGGGACACCGTCAGGTTATTCTGCTCTAGTTTAATAAACTCTACCTCCTTCATATGACGAATACTTTCAAGAAAGTACTTGTCATTGAACAGTTTCTGAAACGTTTCTCAAGACATGTTGAGCGCGGCTGGATGGGTACGCTTCACAGATTCCCACCAGTAATCTGCCTCATTATGGAACACAAAAGTGGCGAATGGAACTTTATGTTCCTACGTGCATCCCAAGACATCGAATATCTTGGTAATTTGATTGACCCACGTCTCCGCCTTAATCGGATCTGGCTTTCCCCAGAATTCTGGTGGTCCCAACTCTTTGAACTGCTTGGCTGTGACCAGCTGTGCGTTGCCATTGTTTCTTCCTACATTTTGAACAGGAATCTCCTTCGTCTGGTTTTGCATGAACCGAAAAAAACTTCTAACCATCTCATCGTTCATCGTCTGCTCAGTGGTGTTGTTCACAGGAGGAACATTGCCAGCCTGTTGCACGTTCTCCTCATTGGAGAGCAAAAGTGTCTCCACGGTCTCATTTACTCCACTGTTAACATTCTCAGTCGACATTCTCAAATACTGCCATAAAATAAGGGTTAATTTAACAAATTAACATATCACATAATACCCCTGTTGATTGATTTAGCAATCAATGAATACGTGCAAGTATACACGGTCAACAAGTAATAAAATGAAAGTAGAGTATCGTTCTCACGAGGAATTATTTAATAAAAATTACCAAGTACTAATTCTTAACCAAATCAATTTTATTTAAACAACCAATAATTGTGATTTCTAGATTTAAGAAAACTAAATTAAACAAAACAAAAAGATTATTATAAAAGAAAGCAAATAAACAACTAAGAATTAATGGAATTCAGATAAATAAGAATTAAGACTCCAATATCCCCAATTATGAATTATAAATCAATTATTCAACTATCCCAATTATTATATCTACTGAATTATTAACAGAAATTCTCAAATGCCAAAAGCCCTATCTCGAGTGATCAATTGCCTTCTATTTAACCAAGATTAATTTTGCTATATCTCTATGCAAAATAATTGAATTAAACTCGTTACAAACCCAATTCCTTTTATGTTACATGCGGCAAATAGATATTCTCATTCTATTCACAAACCTAATTATTCACTGTGCAAATAACTAAGTCACATGTCACCAAGCCCAGTTCTAACCCTAGAATTCCTTTCCCAATTCCTTATAGAGTAACAAGGTAATTATTGATCAGATAATTAATCAATAAGATCAAAGCAAGATGAACAATTCACTTCAACACAAATAATTGGAATAAATCAAATAACTAATTTATAGCCATAAAAAGTTCAATTGAAATCTTAATAAAAGAGTTAGTTCATAATCAATGAATTAAAACCAAGAATCGACAATTGAATAAACATTAAAAGATAAAAGTATGATAAGAGAAGATAATAGAATCTGTTGTCAGCAAATCTGATGCTCCCCTCTTGCTCCTGCTCTTGATCTTCAATGATCTCCAAGTTGTTTCAATCTCCAATGGCTAATTAAGAACTAGGGTTAACGTCTAATCTAATGGAGTGTTTAATCTAGTCTATTCTATGTAATCCCCCTTTATTTTATGCCTCCCATCATGTATTTATAGGTTACAAGTCAAATTTTTAGGTTAGGAACAAACCCAATCCAATTTAGAGTCAAAAAGGTGTCAAAATTCACCCAAAACGCGTCCAGGCAGCACCAAACCCTTCCCCCAGCGCTGGGCTCGACGCTCAAACTCTGCCTTATAGCGCCCCGGCGCTAGTGCTTTTTTTGGAAATTTTCTGCTCCGACGTCCTTTGGGAAAATGGTCATAACTTCTTCGTCCGAACTCTGATTTTGATGATTCAAGATGATCTGGAAATAGGAGAAGTAGATCTATCACTTTCATTCTTTAAGTTTTTCGAAATAAGGTCCTTAGAAATACTTAAATTGGCTCTGAAGTGACTGCTGTGTAAATGGCAAGCCGAAAACGCGAATCTAGCCACCCCGAACGTCGATCCACGCAACTTTTGTCCCAAATCCTACAAAACAATGTAAAACATGCATGAATGGATACAAACACTTAAAAACTATTCTAAAAGACTTGAGTACAATAATAAATTAAGCCCGAATGTATCCAATTCATGTGTATAAAACTCACTCATCAAATACCCCCAAACTTAAACCTTTGCTTGTCCCCAAACTAACTCAATTACATGAATACATATGCATGATCTACTTCCTAATATACATACGAACCTAGTAATAAATCAGTATGATATATAGCAACAGGCCTCAAGTTACCATTGGTACTCAAACAATATATCCAATCAAGTCAAAATTCATAACTCTAACTAATTAGTCCATCCAAACCTGTCATCACCCATGTTGTGTGTGTGTGCTTATTAACCATTCTAACCAACCACAATTCAAGATAATCACATAACAAACTTCTTAGAAGAAAAATTTTAGTTCCAATTCAATTACTTTTGTGAACATGACAACTCCGGTTAAAACTAAGTAATTACCAAGTCTAAGGGTAAATACAAGATTTATTTATACTTTTATTCAACCACGATGGCATTTATTTTTGCTATTTCTCGTGTTTTTTTCATTTTTTTTTCTCATGGCTGTGCAATGTCTTATTCCCTTAGGCTTTTCAGTGCTACCTTAACGAGCTTTCGACCAACGACTCCCAAGTCATTAAGACCTTAGGGCGCTAGGTGTAAAGACAATCCCCTCGGGCTTACTTACTCAAGTAACAAAGACCACAAAACTAGACAAGCATGCCACGGTGTTTATTCTCTTTTTTTTTCTTTTTCTGGATTTTCCATTTTTTTCCTTTTCATCATTTCTTTTTTTCTCTTTTTTTTTCATTTTCATTTTGTATATATATATACCCCATAGATTTCCCCAAACTCAAGCTTTTACGTCATTCCAACCTTTACCGTAAGTTCACTAATTTTCTTAAATTTTAACCAAGATTGTCCCTCAGAAACAAATTATGAAACTCTTGAACCAAGTGGATTAAAACAGTTAAACTTTAAGTGCTAACCAGTTACATAAGTTTCAGACAGACTCAGATTATCATCATGATTAAAATTAGAACTCATCATCAATTATCAACACTGTTCAAGTTAACAATTAATACCAATCTTATCATAGGCCGAGCTAAGACCACACCAACCAATTACACAGATTCATGCAAAAAAAAATAATACAATTATACTACATGAACATATACTAATATAACCTATATATGAATATTCTAATAACTACCATGTACTATATGCAACCTAAAAAAAACACAATGCTAACACAAAAAAAAATGAACTACTATGCAGATAACTAACTATATGCAATACGACACTAACATACCCCCAAACTTAAACTAGACATTGTCCTCAATGGATGAAATATAAAAAAGTAAAGCAGAAGACTTCCCTGAAAATATAGCAATCTTCCTCATTGTCCACTAAGTTTGGAGAATATGCTAGGCACATGGAATAAATTGGGCACCACTTGAATTTGACTTGACTAACCTGTAAACCATGATAGAAGCAATTTTATTAAATCCTAAATAAATACAAATTCAAAACTACTAATATAAAACTTAATAAAAACTAAAAATAAAAATTAAACTTGGGTTGCCTCCCAATAAGCGCTTGTTTTATAGTCTCAGCCTGACTTCTTCAATTCTCTATCCAATTCCTCTTCGAAAATTGAGGAACCCTCCATCCATCGGAAATAATGTAACTTTTGAGAGGTTCCCATTTACGATAGCCATTGTATTAAAGCCACCTAGCATGCTTTTTTTAGATAGGATCCCCATTAAGTACGACAAACCACTAGGTGCTTTCCCTATTGTGTTTGTGATCAAATTATGGCATGGAAGCTTGTCAAACACAATGGGCTCTTCCTCTATCTTCTCTTTTTCAACCCACCACGACTCCACAGTTGTACTAGCTCTTATGTTACAAAGAACTTTGTCGACGACATTACTGCCAATTGAGCATGGCTTTGCAAAATTGCCCGGATTCTTGAACTTTGGTGGAGAAGGTACATGGGACACTATCAAAATTGTCTCATCTTCATTGGTGCTCAAAGTTAGATCTTTGCCAATCTCTTTTTGTTGGTCTCCAAGTTTTTCCTCTCTTTTAACATCTATATCATTTGGCACATCCGATTGCAGATTTGGTTCGGGTTCAACATCAGTCTTGTCATCCATGTCATAGAGCCAAGTGTATTGAAGATGGTTGTTCAACGCATGTGCTATCTGCCCCAATTGATTTTCCAGATTCTTGATTGATGCATTCTGACTTTGTATACTTAGCTCCATTTGATCAAATCTCTTATCACTCTCCTCACTCCTTTTTTCAGACGCTCTAATGAATTTTTCCAAGGCTTCCTCCCAATTTGAATGTTATTCCTGTTGTAGTGTAGGTGGACACGAGAAATTCGGTGGGTATGTTGGACTTGGAGCATAAAATTGATCTTGATTGTTACTCCATGAAAAATCCGGGTGATACCCCCAATCCTGATGATAGTTGTTGGGATAGACATAACTGTTGGGGTAATCACCACTATACTGTACCGGCTCGAAATTGATGGCGCATTGATAACTCATATGATTTCCAGCACAATAATCACAAGTAACCGCCACACTTTGACGACGTTGAGCTTCAAAAGCTTCAAGCATCCTCGAAAGTGTCTCCATCTGTGCTGACAATGCAGAAAGTTTCTCGAGTCTGTCAATCTCCGCTCCCCTTGGTTGAGTCATGTTCGTGTATGGCCATTGATACGCAAAGTCATCCATGGTACCTAAAAAGAGAGAAATATAGGAAGAAAATGAGAAATAAAAATAAAAATGTTTAAATTAAGACTAATTTGATTGAAATTAATATTGGTAAATAATTATTAAATTAATTCCCCGGCAACGGCGCTAAAAACTTGTTGATTGATTTCGCAATCAATGAATACGTGCAAGTATACACGGTCAACAAGTAATAAAGTGAAAGTAGAGTATCGTTCCCACGAGGAATTATTTAATAAAAATCACCAAGTACTAATTCTTAACCAAATCAATTTTATTTAAACAACCAATAATTGTGATTTCTAGATTTAAGAAAACTAAATTAAACAAAACAAAAAGATTATTATAAAAGAAAGCAAATAAACAACTAAGAATTAATGGAATTCAGATAAATAAGAATTAAGACTCCAATATCCCCAATTATGAATTATAAATCAATTATTCAACTATCCCAATTATTATATCTACTGAATTATTAACAGAAATTCTCAAATGCCAAAAGCCCTATCTCGAGTGATCAATTGCCTTCTATTTAACCAAGATTAATTTTGCTATATCTCTATGCAAAACAATTGAATTAAACTCGTTACAAACCCAATTCCTTTTATGTTACATGCGGCAAATAGATATTCTCATTCTATTCACAAACCTAATTATTCACTGTGCAAATAACTAAGTCACATGTCACCAAGCCCAGTTCTAACCCTAGAATTCCTTTCCCAATTCCTTATAGAGTAACAAGGTAATTATTGATCAGATAATTAATCAATAAGATCAAAGCAAGATGAACAATTCACTTCAACACAAATAATTGGAATAAATCAAATAACTAATTTATAGCCATAAAAAGTTCAATTGAAATCTTAATAAAAGAGTTAGTTCATAATCAATGAATTAAAACCAAGAATCGACAATTGAATAAACATTAAAAGATAAAAGTATGATAAGAGAAGATAATAGAATCTGTTGTCAGCAAATCTGATGCTCCCCTCTTGCTCCTGCTCTTGATCTTCAATGATCTCCAAGTTGTTTCAATCTCCAATGGCTAATTAAGAACTAGGGTTAACGTCTAATCTAATGGAGTGTTTAATCTAGTCTATTCTATGTAATCCCCCTTTATTTTATGCCTCCCATCATGTATTTATAGGTTACAAGTCAAATTTTTAGGTTAGGAACAAACCCAATCCAATTTAGAGTCAAAAAGGTGTCAAAATTCACCCAAAACGCGTCCAGGCAGCACCAAACCCTTCCCCCAGCGCTGGGCTCGACGCTCAAACTCTGCCTTATAGCGCCCCGGCGCTAGTGCTTTTTTTGGAAATTTTCTGCTCCGACGTCCTTTGGGAAAATGGTCATAACTTCTTCGTCCGAACTCTGATTTTGATGATTCAAGATGATCTGGAAATAGGAGAAGTAGATCTATCACTTTCATTCTTTAAGTTTTTCGAAATAAGGTCCTTAGAAATACTTAAATTGGCTCTGAAGTGACTGCTGTGTAAATGGCAAGCCGAAAACGCGAATCTAGCCACCCCGAACGTCGATCCACGCAACTTTTGTCCCAAATCCTACAAAACAATGTAAAACATGCATGAATGGATACAAACACTTAAAAACTATTCTAAAAGACTTGAGTACAATAATAAATTAAGCCCGAATGTATCCAATTCATGTGTATAAAACTCACTCATCAAATACCCCCAAACTTAAACCTTTGCTTGTCCCCAAACTAACTCAATTACATGAATACATATGTAAGACTCCGAATTTTATGAAATAAAAGTAATCAATTTTTCTTATAGTTACTATTCAGTAAATGGTTAAATTGATAAAAGTTAAAGTTATGGGTGAAATGTGCAAATTTTGCAAAATAAACAAGTGGTTATAAAATATTCATTGTTGTCGGGGAATATTCGTTTGGTCGTGGAATATTCTTTCTGTCGGGGAATATTCGTACGACGGCGCAGCCATTTGTGGGCCTCATAACAGAATAATTATCGGATGAAGAAAACGACAAATTTGAGTTTTTATAAACAACGGCGTAGTTGTTACCATTAATACTGTTGGAATACCCGGTGGTTAAAATACAGTAATACGCGTTGTTGCACAGTAGCACACGGTATTGCACCAATTATTGATTTTTACGTAAGAAGGCATTACTCAATAATTGTTACAGTAATTACTGTTTAGTATTTTATTTTATTGATTCAATAATTGCTGCGTTGATATTTTATATTACTGTTATTTTAATAATTGTCACTACACATTATTTTCTATTTTCGGAGCAATAATTCATATTATCTGAATAATATTATTAGATAACATTATTGCCAATGTCTAGAAACTTCTGTCTAAGGAGATGTTTGGTCATCTAATTGCGCGCCAGTAAGGAAGATATCCTTATTAGAAAGCCCCCTCTTTCCTGGGAACGGCCTAGTTGCCAGTACTGTGATTCTGTAATATTATTTGTGTATAATTAATTATTGATTTATATGATGAGGAAAATATTGATTTTATGTGGATATAGATGGAGAAAATTTTAATGTGACAATTGTTAAAAATTAATATTTTATCTTTTTCTGATAAAATAATTCATTTAAATATATTATTTTAATAATATATTAATGGTGATATTTTTACAATGAATGTGGGATATATGAATAAATGAGGAGGAAAAGTATTTTTGTTGGATTAAATGTTTAACACATGTTTTGTGTGTTGGTGGACACAATTCTTGACCGAAAATTTATTATAGACTGTAAAATCGTTCGTTTGTGGATTTCGGTAAATTTCTATTTGGAATTTAGAAAAACTTTCTTCTGCAAAGTTGTAGAGAATTAAATTTCCTATGGAAAGGACGTGAGGTTTGAATTTTTCTGATAAAATAACTATTTATTATGAATTATTGAAGTTCCGGATTATTGAGTCTGAATTGATTTTGTAACAAAAATTGTTTAAAACATGTTTTTCATTTTTGGTGCATTTGTGTGGAAAATGTGTTTTTGATGTGGTGGGCTAAGAAAAATTTGGTTATAAATATATTATTATATTCAATTTTCTACTTTGGTGTTCTAAGCAATTTCCTATAAATAGGGTGCTTAGTTTAGAATTGAAAATCACACCAGAAACTGAAGTTTTCTCTCTATTTCTCTCTCTATATTATCGAGTGTATTATTGTGAGTATTTTGATATCTTGAGTGTTGCTATACGGTGCAAGTTCGTTCAGCGTTATTCTAGTCAGGAGTACTGCTCTTTTGAGGTAAGGGATTGTAAGGGATTGTAAGGGATAGTAAGGGATAATAAGGGATGTTATTTTTTAAAAAAATGATATTATTTCTTTCAATATCATTATACCGGAATATTGGTAAGATTTTTCTTGTGAAATTCTTATCTTTTCATGTCGGGGTTACTATTCATGAGTTACTATTCACGAGTTACTATTCACGAGTTACTATTCATGAGCTACTATTCACGAGCAACTATTCACGAGTTACTATTCATGAGTTACTATTCACGAGTTACTATTCATGAGTTACTATTCACGAGTTACTATTCATGAGTTACTATTCACGAGTTACTATTCACGATAAAATTAGTTTCTTTTTCTAACAAAATTATAGTTGATTAATGAATATTGCTCTTGAAATTAAATCCATGTTTTGATCATATTATTTTTATTATCATATATAACATTTTTATAACCTTGATGTTGAAATTCTCTTTCGCTTGAGTGTAAAGATGGGTAAATTATTGGTATGATCATGACTATGGGTTCTCTTTGGCCAGTAGTGCAAAGTTGAATTGTTGACTGGTATGATCATGACCATTGAATTTATAATTGAATATCTTTAGCTTAAGTGCAAAGGTGAAATGGTCAACATGGTTATAATTATTGTTTATATAAATTCTGAAATGATTATATATTTCTTTGAGATATTAATATATTTGGCCTGTAGTGCAAATATGAACTGTTGATGAATATATTTGGCCTGTAGTGCAAATATGAACTGTTGAGAAATATCTTTGGCCTGTAGTGCAAAGATGAATTATTGATGAATATCTTTGGCCGTAGTGCAAAGATGAATTATTGATGAATATCTTTGGCCTGTAGTGCAAAGATGAACTGTTGTTGAATATCTTTGGCCTGTAGTGCAAAGATGGTCTGTTGATGAATATCTTTGGCCTGTAGTGCAAAGATGAACTGTTGTTGAATATCTTTGACCATAGTGCAAAGATGGATTTATTAGTATGATTATGAACAGGAACGGTGATTTGATATAACCATGATATTTGATGTTTCAGGTAAAGACAGGTGATGAAAATATTCTTCGTCCTGGGTGCGAAGAAAAATTTAGAATCACAATTATGATTATGAGTTATTCATATGATTGTGGAAAGGAACTGTTGATTGATGTTACAGGGATAAAATATTGTTGGTGAATTTTTAACATGGAGAAGATAATAGACTTTATAGTCAATTTGACTCTTCTAATGTATTGCTCGTTCCGCTGCAACTATGGTTGAAATTTTTATCATTTACCATATGTTCTAAATCTCTGATTTATTATTGATGAAGGCTATTGATAATTTAATTATCTTTAGTCATGATATTCTTTACTGAGCTAGTTGTGCTCACCCTTTTGTTTCACAATTCCTTTCAGGTAATAAGAGTGTAGCTGGGTCGAGCGAGGGTAACGGGGAAATAGAACGGTGGTCTCTAGCTGTGGATGTTCTCCCGAAGCAGTATAGAAAAGTTTATTTAGCAGTTTTATTTGGTGAATCCAATAGGGTAAGGTGTACCCAACGTTGGAAGGGTGGTTTGCCACTATTATACAAGATGTCTAACGACATACAACCTCGTGTTATCATAAGACAGGGATGTGCTCATCCACTTGCTGAGTATATATACGAGCACTACCTATATAATCTTGGTGTTTGTTTGAAGTATAATTCTCAATTAGAGATAGTAGAGATAATGATATGTCAAGAGAAGACTCACCATTGGGAAGAATATGATAGTAATCTTTTTATTTTTATTTGGGGTCTATTGGGTCAACCAAGGATAATTATGTGGCCATATGATATCTATCATAACCTAGAAGCATGACCTCCCATGTACGAAGGTTTCCTTGAGCACTTTCCAAAGATTCTAATTTCTAAAACAGTTTTTGACTATACCTTTATGTAAGGTGTCATTGTGACGTGCTATCCAAGGTTGGGACATGAGTCACAGTTGGTATATATTTGTATCCAAACTCACAGCATATGTGTTGTTGTATTTTGCACGACAATTGTTGTAATAAAGTTGTAGTTGTTATCTGTACCATGTATTTGGCGACTCAGAATAGGTTGGGTGGAATGAACCTATTTTGGGGGCGTCACAGTTGGTATCAGAGCTTAGGGATATGATCTCTGGCGGAGATCGGGAAATATAACTTGGAGGGGAGAAATGAATAAATCATTCGCTAGTGTGTCCTACCTAAGCTTATTTGTTGGTCAGTCATAATATCGGGATATTATGTGATATGTTAATTTGTTCAATTAACCTTTGTTTTGAAGCTGTATTCTAGAATGATATCTGAAATACAGGAGATGAGCAATGGAGAAATCATGATGACAGGGAAGATGGAATCTGGAATGAAAGCAAGGTATTCTCAACTCTTTGAAATACCAGGTACGTAAATTTCGAGGACGAAATTTCATAAGGAGGGGAGATTGTAAGACCCCGAATTTTATGAAATAAAAGTAATCAATTTTTCTTATAGTTACTATTCAGTAAATGGTTAAATTGATAAAAGTTAAAGTTATGGGTGAAATGTGCAAATTTTGCAAAATAAACAAGTGGTCATAAAATATTCATTGTTGTCGGGGAATATTCGTTTGGTCGTGAAATATTCTTTCTGTCGGAGAATATTCGTACGACGGCGCTGCCATTTGTGGGCCTCATAACAGAATAATTATCGGATGAAGAAAACGACAAATTTGAGTTTTTATAAACAACGGCGTAGTTGTTACCATTAATACTGTTGGAATACCCGGTGGTTAAAATACAGTAATACGCGTTGTTGCACAGTAGCACACGGTATTGCATCAATTATTGATTTTTACGTAAGAAGGCATTACTCAATAATTGTTACAGTAATTACTGTTCAGTATTTTATTTTATTGATTCAATAATTGCTGCGTTGATATTTTATATTACTGTTATTTTAATAATTGTCACTACACAGTATTTTCTATTCTCGGAGCAATAATTCATATTATCTGAATAATATTATTAGATAACATTATTGGCAATGTCTAGAAACTTCTGTCTAAGGAGATGTTTGGTCATCTAATTGCGCGCCAGTAAGGAAGATATCCTTATTAGAAAGCCCCCTCTTTCCTGGGAACGGCCTAGTTGCCAGTACTGTGATTCTGTAATATTATTTGTGTATAATTAATTATTGATTTATATGATGAGGAAAATATTGATTTTATGTGGATATAGATGGAGAAAATTTTAATGTGACAATTGTTAAAAATTAATATTTTATCTTTTTCTGATAAAATAATTCATTTAAATATATTATTTTAATAATATATTAATGGTGATATTTTTACAATGAATGTGGGATATATGAATAAATGAGGAGGAAAAGTATTTTTGTTGGATTAAATGTTTAACACATGTTTTGTGTGTTGGTGGACACAATTCTTGACCGAAAATTTATTATAGACTGTAAAATCGTTCGTTTGTGGATTTCGGTAAATTTCTATTTGGAATTTAGAAAAACTTTCTTCTGCAAAGTTGTAGAGAATTAAATTTCCTATGGAAAGGACGTGAGGTTTGAATTTTTCTGATAAAAAGACTATTTATTATGAATTATTGAAGTTCCGGATTATTGAGTCTGAATTGATTTTGTAACAAAAATTGTTTAAAACATGTTTTTCATTTTTGGTGCATTTGTGTGGAAAATGTGTTTTTGATGTGGTGGGCTAAGAAAAATTTGGTTATAAATATATTATTATATTCAATTTTCTACTTTGGTGTTCTAAGCAATTTCCTATAAATAGGGTGCTTAGGTTAGAATTGAAAATCACACCAGAAACTGAAGTTTTCTCTCTATTTCTCTCTCTATATTATCGAGTGTATTATTGTGAGTATTTTGATATCTTGAGTGTTGCTATATGGTGCAAGTTCGTTCAGCGTTATTCCAGTTAGGAGTACTGCTCTTTATGTAAGGTGTCATTGTGACGTGCTATCCAAGGTTGGGACATGAGTCACAGTTGGTATATATTTGTATCCAAACTCACAGCATATGTGTTGTTGTATTTTGCACGACAATTGTTGTAATAAAGTTGTAGTTGTTATCTGTACCATGTATTTGGCGACTCAGAATAGGTTGGGTGGAATGGACCTATTTTGGGGGCGTCACAACATATGCATGATCTACTTCCTAATATACATACGAACCTAGTAATAAATCAGTATGATATATAGCAACAGGCCTCAAAGTTACCATTGGTACTCAAACAATATATCCAATCAAGTCAAAATTCATAACTCTAACTAATTAGTCAATCCAAACCTGTCATCACCCATGTTGTGTGTGTGTGCTTGTTAACCATTCTAACCAACCACAATTCAAGATAATTACATAACAAACTTCTTAGAAGGAAAATTTTAGTTCCAATTCAATTACTTTTGTGAACATGACAACTCCGGTTAAAACTAAGTAATTACCAAGTCTAAGGGTAAATACAAGATTTATTTATACTTTTATTCAACCACGATGGCATTTATTTTTGCTCTTTCTCGTGTTTTTTTCATTTTTTTTTCTCATGGCTGTGCAATGTCTTATTTTCTTAGGCTTTTCAGTGCTACCTTAACGAGCTTTCGACCAACGACTCCCAAGTCATTAAGACCTTAGGGCGCTAGGTGTAAAGACAATCCCCTCGGGCTTACTCACTCAAGTAACAAAGGCCACAAAACTAGACAAGCATGCCACGATGTTTATTCTCTTTTTTTTTCTTTTTCTGGATTTTCCATTTTTTTCTTTTCATCATTTCTTTTTTTTCTCTTTTTTTTTTCAATTTCATTTTGTATATATATATACCCCATAGATTTCCCCAAACTCAAGCTTTTACGTCATTCCAACCTTTACCGTCAGTTCACTAATTTCCTTAAATTTTAACCAAGATTGTCCCTCAGAAACAAATTATGAAACCCTTGAACCAAGTGGATTAAAACAGTTAAACTTTAAGTGCTAACCGGTTACATAAGTTTCAGACAGACTCAGATTATCATCATGATTAAAATTAGAACTCATCATCAATTATCAACACTGTTCAAGTTAACAATTAATACCAATCTTATCATAGGCCGAGCTAAGACCACACCAACCAATTACACAGATTCATGCAAAAAAAAAAATACAATTATACTACATGAACATATACTAATATAACCTATATATGAATATTCTAATAACTACCATGTACTATATGCAACCTAAAAAAAAACACAATGCTAACACAAAAAAAATGAACTACTATGCAGATAACTAACTATATACAATACGACACTAAAATGCCCCCAAACTTAAACTAGACATTGTCCTCAATGGATAAAATATAAAAAAGTAAAGCAGAAGACTTCCCTGAAAATATAGCAATCTTCCTCATTGTCCACTAAGTTTAGAGAATATGCTAGGCACATGGAACAAATTGGGCACCACTTGAATTTGACTTGACTAACCTGTAAACCATGATAGAATCAATTTTATTAAATCCTAAATAAATGCAAATTCAAAACTACTAATATAAAACTTAATAAAAACTAAAAATAAAAATTAAACTTGGGTTGCCTCCCAATAAGCGCTTGTTTTATAGTCTCAGCCTGACTTCTTCAATTCTCTATCCAATTCCTCTTCGAAAATTGAGGAACCCTCCATCCATCGGAAATAATGTAACTTTTGGGAGGTTCCCATTTACGATAGCCATTGTATTAAAGTCGCCTAGCATGCTTTTTTTAGATAGGATCCCCATTAAGTACGACAAACCACTAGGTGCTTTCCCCATTGTGTTTGTGATCAAATTATGGCATGGAAGCTTGTCAAACACAATGGGCTCTTCCTCTATCTTCTCTTTTTCAACCCACCGCGACTCCACAGTTGTACTACCTCTTATGTTACAAAGAACTTTGCCGACGACATGACTGCCAATTGGGCATGGCTTTGCAAAATTGCCCGGATTCTTGAACTTTGGTGGAGAAGGTACATGGGACACTATCAAAATTGTCTCATCTTCATTGGTGCTCAAAGTTAGATCTTTTCCAATCTCTTTTTGTTGGTCTCCAAGTCTTTCCTCTCTTTTAACATCTATATCATTTGGCACATCCGATTGCAGATTTGGTTTGGGTTCAACATCAGTCTCGTCATCCATGTCATAGAGCCAAGTGTATTGAGGATGGTTGTTCAACGCATGTGCTATCTGCCCCAATTGATTTTCCAGATTCTTGATTGATGCATTCTGACTTTGTATACTTAGCTCCATTTGATCAAATCTCTTATCACTCTCCTCACTCCTTTTTTCAGACGCTCTAATGAATTTTTCCAAGGCTTCCTCCCAATTTGAATGTTCTTCCTGTTGTAATGGAGGTGGACACGAGAAATTCGGTGGGTATGTTGGACTTGGAGCATAAAATTGATCTTGATTGTTACTCCATGATAAATCCGGGTGATACCCCCAATCCTGATGATAGTTGTTGGGATAGACATAACTGTTGGGGTAATCACCACTATACTGTACCGGCTCGAAATTGATGGCGCATTGATAACTCATATGATTTCCAGCACAATAATCACAAGTAACCGCCACACTTTGACGACGTTGAGCTTCAAAAGCTTCAAGCATCCTCGAAAGTGTCTCCATCTGTGCTGACAATGCAGAAAGTTTCTCGAGTCTGTCAATCTCTGCTCCCCTTGGTTGAGTCATGTTCGTGTATGGCCATTGATACGCAAAGTCATCCATGGTACCTAAAAAGAGAGAAATATAGGAAGAAAATGAGAAATAAAAATAAAAATGTTTAAATTAAGACTAATTTGATTGAAATTAATATTGGTAAATAATTATTAAATTAATTCCCCGGCAACGGCGCCAAAAACTTGTTGATTGATTTCGCAATCAATGAATACGTGCAAGTATACACGGTCAACAAGTAATAAAGTGAAAGTAGAGTATCGTTCCCACGAGGAATTATTTAATAAAAATCACCAAGTACTAATTCTTAACCAAATCAATTTTATTTAAACAACTAATAATTGTGATTTCTAGATTTAAGAAAACTAAATTAAACAAAACAAAAAGATTATTATAAAAGAAAGCAAATAAACAACTAAGAATTAATGGAATTCAGATAAATAAGAATTAAGACTCCAATATCTCCAATTATGAATTATAAATCAATTATTCAACTATCCCAATTATTATATCTACTGAATTGTTAACAGAAATTCTCAAATGTCAAAAGCCCTCTCTCGAGTGATCAATTGCCTTCTATTTAAGCAAGATTAATTTTGCTATATCTCTATGCAAAACAATTGAATTAAACTCGTTACAAACCCAATTCCTTTTATGTTACATGCGGCAAATAGATATTCTTATTCTATTCACAAACCTAATTATTCACTGTGCAAATAACTAAGTCACATGTCACCAAGCCCAGTTCTAACCCTAGAATTCCTTTCCCAATTCTTTCTAGAGTAATAAGGTAATTATTGATCAGATAATTAATCAATAAGATCAAAGCAAGATGAACAATTCACTTCAACACAAATAATTGGAATAAATCAAATAACTAATTTATAGCCATAAAAAGTTCAATTGAAATCTTAATAAAAGAGTTAGTTCATATTTAATGAATTAAAACCAAGAATCCACAATTGAATAAACATTAAAAGATAAAAGTATGATAAGAGAAGATAATAGAATCTGTTATCAGCAAATTTGATGCTCCCCTCTTGCTCCTGCTCTTGATCTTCAATGATCTCCAAGTTGTTTCAATCTCCAATGGCTAATTAAGAACTAGGGTTAATGTCTAATCTAATGGAGTTTTTAATCTAGTCTACTCTATGTAATCCCGCTTTATTTTATGCCTCCCATAATGTATTTATAGGTTACAAGTCAAATTTTTAGGTTAGGAACAAATCCAATCCAATTTGGAGTCAAAAAGGTGTCAAAATTCGCCCAAAACGCGTCCAGGCCACACCAAACCCTTCCCCCAGCGCCCCAGCGCTGGGCTCGACGCTCAAACTCTGCCTTATAGCGCCGCGGCGCTGGAAATTGCCTTTAAATTAGCGCCCCGGCGCTAGTGTTTTTTTTAGAAATTTTCTGCTCCGACGTCCTTTGGGAAAGTGGCCATAACTTCTTCGTCCGAACTCCGATTTCGATGATTCATCCGGAAAGAGAAGAAGTAGATCTACAACTTTCATTCTTTAAGTTTTTCGAAATAAGATCCTTAGAAATACTCAAATTGACTCTGAAGTGACTGCTGTGTAAATGGCAAGCCGAAAACGCGAATCTAGCCACCCCGAACGTCGATCCACGTAACTTTTGTCCCAAATCCTACAAAACAATGTAAAACATGCATGAATGGACACAAACACTTAAAAACTATTCTAAAAGACTTGAGAACAATAATAAATTAAGCCCGAATGTATCCAATTCATGTGTATAAAACTCAACCATCAACCCCTATATTATGACCGACCAACAAATAAGCTTAGGTAGGACACACTAACGAATGATTTACTCGTCTCTGCCCTCCTAGTTCTATTCCCTGATCTCTGCCAGAGATCATATCCCTAAGCTCTGATACCAACTGTGACGCCCCCAAAATAGGTATACAACACCCATTCTGAGTCGTCAAAATATATGATACAAAAACAACTACAACTTTATTAATACAACATAAAAACTGTGAGTTTAAATATAAATATTGTCATCTAAACAATATCCACACTCAAATAAGTCCTCATTACAATTCTTGATATATTATTTTACAAAAATAGTGAGGACTACTAAAATAACTTTCTAGAATCTTCATTCCATACCCCGACTAGTACGCGCTACATTTTCGCCTCCTGAGAAGAAAAATGGAACAAAAAGGAAAAGGGTGAGCTCAACTAGCCCAGTAAAGAATATTATGACTAAGATAATATAGAACAAATTATCGTTAGTCTTCAACAGGGAAAAATTTAATAGAATACAATAGACAACAAGTTTTAAGTCAATATTCGCAGCGGAAATAATAATTCATTAGAAGAGTTAAGTAGAGAATGCAATCTACTATCTTCTATATATGAATTTAAAAGTTCATCGTCGATATTTTATCCCTGTAACATCAATCAATATATATCTGGAATCAAATATTCATCTTTGCACTACAGGTCAAAGATATTCATCAGTTGGTCATGTTCATCTCAACACCTGTTCATCTTTGCACTACGGGCCAAAGATATTCATCAGAAATCATTCATCTTTGCACTACAGGCCAAAGATATTCAGTAATATCATCATTTAGGACTGAGGATGATGAAAAATATTTTAAAGAAAACGAATCCAGTGAAACAAAATAACAAATATTAAGGATTCGTATTTCGATTTATCCATATCCAAAAATACTTCATAGGTAATCATAGTGGAGTAAAATTCAAGAAGGATCAAAACATTGATACAATCAAAGCTAGTATCCATAATAGATATTTTGGACGAAAAATGAAAATTTAAGTTTTCTGTGAATAGTGTCGTATTCGTGAATAGTGTCGTATACGTGAATAGTACCGTATACGTGAATAGTAACCCCGACACAAAAAGTTTCAAATTTGATAAAAATTCATATCAATATTTTGGCATAATGATATTGGAAGAAATAACATCATTTATAAAAAAAAATATCCCTTACCTTGTAAAGACAGTACTTCTAGTTGAAACACCGGATATAGGTTATGACTTGAACTTGCACCGTATAGCAACACTCAAAGTATTAAAATACTCACAAGAATACGCTCAATATATCAAGAGAGAAAGAGAGAGAAAATTTTAATTTCTGGTGTGATTTTCAATTCTAACCTAAGCACCCTATTTATAGGAAAATGCTTAGAATACCAAAGCAGAAAATTTAATAAAATATTAATATTATTTATATAAATTCCTACGCCCACCATCAATAACTGAATTCAGCCATTTCAACAACCAATGGGGCTCACCAAACATATCAAAAACGTTTTTCTAACTATAAATATTTTAAACTTCCAAAAATCAATTATTTTGGAACCTCGGAACTTCAATAATTCATAATAAATAGCCCTTTTGTCAAAAAAATTCAAATCACATGTTGTTTTCATAGAAAATTCCATTATCTACAACTTTACAGAAGAAAGTTTTTCCAAATTTCAAACAGAAATTGACCGAAATCCACAAACGGACGATTTTACAGGCTATAATCAAATTTCAGTCAAGAAATGGGCCCACATACATGTTTAACATGTTTTAAAGAACTTTTGCAACAAAAATATTCTTTCTCTTCATATATTCGTATATCCCACATTCATTATAAAAATATCATCATTATTATATTATAATAATATAATAAAATATTATTTTATCAGAAAAGATAAAATATCGCTTTTCAACAATTGTCACTTTAAAAATTTTCTCTATCTATATCCACATAAAATGAATATTTTCCTCATCATATAAATCAATAATTAATTATTCACAAATAATATTACAAAATCACAATACTGACAACCAGACAATTCCCATGAAAGATGGGGCTTTCCAATAAGGATTTCTCCTTACTGGCGCGTAATTATGTGACCAAACCTCTCCTTAGACAGAACTTTCTAGACATTGCCAATAATGTTATCTAATAATATTTTTCAGATAATATGAATTATTGCTCCGATAATGAAAAATACTGTGTAGTGACAATTATTGAAACAACAGTAATATAAAATATCAACGTAGCAATTATTGAATCAATAAAATAAAATACTGAACAGTAATTACTGTAACAATTATTGAGTAGTGCATTCTTACGTAAGAATCAATAATTGGTGCAATACCGTGTGCTACTGTGCAATAACGTGTATGACTGTGTTTTAACCACCGGGTATTCCAATAGTATTAACGGTAACAACTACGTCGTTATTTATAAACAACTTATACTTGTCGTTTTCTTCATCCAATCGCTTTTCGTTATGTGGCCTACACAAGGCTGCGCCGTCGTACGAATATTTTCTGACAGTAAGAATATTCCATGACCAAACGAATATTCTCCGACAACAATGAATATTTTATAACCACTTGCTTATTTAAAATATTTGCGCATTTTACCCATAACTAACCTTATTAATCAATTCAACCCTTACTATTTCAAAATGATAAATAGAGGAATTTAAATTTTATTTATTAATAATTTGGGGTCTTACAGTGATACTAATGAATATCCTTAGCCGTAGTGCATGGATGATGTTGATTATTTATTAAGCTGAGTCTCAGCGATAAAAGTCATGAAAAACCTTTTAAATCATAGAAGATAGTAAATTTTATTCTCTACTTGACTCTTCTAATGGATTATTTGTTCCGCTGCAGTTAAACTTGATGTTTATTATATTTTATCTGTTTAACACTGTTGAAGGCTAATGATAATTTATTCTGCATTATCTTAGTCATAATATTTCTTACTGGGCTAGTTGAGCTCACCATTTTACTTTCATTGTTCTCTTCAGGAAATGAGAACGTAGCAGGGACTAGTCGGGGAACGGAGTGACTGTCCAGATAATAGCATTAGTAGTCCTCACTATTCTATTAAATAATGTGATAATAAATGTAATGAGGACTCAATTGAGTGTAGATATTGTCTAGATGACAATATTTGTATTAAAACTCACATCATATGTTTAGTCGTATTTTACACGACTGTTGTATAATTAAGTTTATATTTGAATTATGTACCATGTATTTGGTGACTCAGAATAGGTGATGTATACCTATTTTGGGGGCGTCACAGGTGAGTTGAATAAGGGGTGAGCTTAAGAGCCGGACTATATATATATATATATATATATATATATATATATATATATATATATATATATATATATATATAGAGAGAGAGAGAGAGAGAGAAAGGATCAAGTGCATAGCCCTTTATTTAACATACCTTGCTCACCACTTTTAGCGACTGACCGGGCGACAGTTCAGTCCGTCGCGTATATCATCGAACCTTTGTCTTAGCTTTTAGCGACGCATCGAACCGTCATAACATATAAACTGTTTATCTGTTCTATAGCAACGGACCAAACCGTCGTCCGGTCCGTCGCTAAAGGTAATAAGCCGGGTATATAAAATAAAGAGGTATGTACTAGAAACAAAATATATATATATATATATATATATATATATATATATATATATATATATATATATATATATATATATATATATATATGGATTTCATCCACAGTAACCGGTTGTTGGGGAGCAACCCATTTTGGCCCAGCCGCTACAAGTTGTACTGGCCTTAGATAAAAATTTTTTTTATAAGCCGCTTGTAGCGGCTTGGCCAAAAGGGGTTGCTCCCCAACAACCGATTGATGTGGATGGATACTCATATATATATATATATATATATATATATATATATATAAACCCATGATTAATTTATTATTAGGGCAAGATTCTCGTGGAAAAATTACATAATTTATTTGTTCTCATTCTAATATTATACGAGAATAATAAAATGAAATAGTATGTTAAATAAGTTGGTAGAAATAAAACAATTTTATCGTTCTTGATAACTTATGTTTGGAAACTTTTAATTGTTGACTTGTATGTTTTCTTGTAAGTTGTGACCAAAAAACATGAATAAAATTGAAGAAATTTTTAATTAAAAAAAGTTGGTGGCTAATTCATTAATTTAAAGTTTTGTATATTCTTCGTCAAAGCATTGGATGCTCTCACTTTGGGATATTCATAACACGAAATGAATCCAGAAGTACCAAAAACCCACTTAAGAAAAGAAAGTAAAAGGTCCACAAGTTGGATCATATACTTGAGGGGTAAGGGGAGAGAGGGGAGAGGGGAGGGCGGACTGGCGGACTGGCGGAGGGCGGAGGGCGGAGGGGGGAAGGGAGGGTGGGGGATACCTATTGTTTGTACCGTAAAAATTTCTAAGTAAATTATTATACTTATATATTTATATAAAATCGTTAAATTTGACTAATATTTATGATGAAAGAGTCTCCCGACATTTGTATTTGGGACCCATTAAAAGTTGAAATCGGAGTGAAACTACATCTTAGCCATCCAAATTTGTTCATTTTGCCTCTAACAGTCTCCTCATGTGACCAGCGTGCGTGACTAAGATGCAACTTTCTCTTCAAGAGTTTTGATTTACGTGAAATTTGTTAATCTATTAACACTTTTTCATCAAGTCCATTAGTCAAATTTAGCGATTTTACTACAAGCACTAATTTGTTACTACCTCCATTCCATAATAACTGTCGTTTTAGAAGAAATTTTTTTTCCCAATTTATTTGTCGTTTATAACTTTCTAGGAGAATAAATTATTTACTTTCCTATATCACCCCTACCTTCTCTCATTGCCCCAAGAAATTTTTCCCTTGTATTAATAGTTTTCAACTTCCCATAAAGGGGTAGTGATGAAATTTCACACCAATTTTAATTAATAAATGATAGCATTAAATGACTTTCTTAATCGATGTGCATCAAGCTAAAGCGACAGTTATTATGGGATGGAGGGAGTACTTTTTTCGATTTGAGTGCTAATTTATACTCCCTCCGTTCCTTAATATAGGTCGTTTTAGACATGTGCACAAAAATTAAGAAAATGATTGAAAAGTATTAACTATACTATCAATTGTTTATAATACCATTCACATCACTTATTGGAAAAAGGAGAGAAAGACTCAAGAGTATAGTAGTATAGGATAATGATAAATATGGATCAAAAAATTAGGTATAGTAATAAGGAATAATTTGGGAAAAATAGTGATCAATTCTCTTAAATAGCCACAAACGATAAATAATTAAAAATAACAAAAAAAATTTAAAACGACCTGTATATAAAAATGGAGGGAGTAAGTCGAGTCTCAATACAAACATCAAAAGTTAATTTTTTCCGAAGAAGGTTTAATTAGTATATGGGCAAAAGGGGAATTAATGACTCGTTCTATGACTTAAAATGGGATTTTTTATCAAATACATCGAAAAGCGATTGTCCAACAACTTATGGGTGATACGCCACCTTATCACACTCACAAGTCACAATCTACAATTGAAACTTTCTTTTATTTTTTTTTAATGCACGAACACAATTAAGATTGCTCAGGATATACTTAAATATAATTTTTTTTTATTAAAAATTAATAAAAAAAATATTTAATATAAATAACCGACGTTAAAAAAACAAACTACATCTACTTACAGCTTATGTTAAAAAGAAGAAGAAGTTAAAAGTTAGATGAAACTTTTATTTTAGGTCAAATCAGTATTATAAAGAACAAATAATAGGGATTTGTTTGATGCTTATCCATGACTTATTTTAATTAAACAAATGAGTTTGTTAGTGATTGAGAAGTCTCACTTGTGTCTTGATTGCCCTAATAAGACAATATAACCACGACGACTAGAAAGGAATAATAACAATATTTCTCCATAAGCAATACTTATCATCACGCACAAATTATTAAATATATTTTCATAATTAAATAAATATATAATCAAAATAAATTTTAAAAATTGATATTTTCACAATAAATATATCGCTATATATAGATGTATACGACGTTGCTATAGGATACGATTTTATTGTGGAGATATAATTTTCTTTGGATAGTAAAGAGCACAATTGCGCTACACGACTATAAAATCTTTCCCAATGTTTTTTAAATCGTATACATTGAGTACCTTTTTCTTTTGTTTTAATAAAAAGAAGTTTCCCGGCCTTGCAATCACGCTATGTCTCCTGCGGTCCGTGACCCCTGTGGTATTTTCAATGTGATGTTCCTGCGATCCGTGGCCCCTGTGCAGCTTTCAGTGGGATTCAACTTAGAATTACAAATGTTCTTACTCGTTTTTCTTGTACCAATGACTCAGTACTTTAAGAACAAATACTAGCTAGCAAACAGAATGGAATGGAACTATTTCAACATTTCTAATACAAGTTAAAGATGCTTCAATAGCTATTCAACAATTTGTTCAGTCTGTTTGGGTGGAAGGAACTTCCCTTTTTGCCAGAGATCTTTTCTGGAAATGCCTTAGTGGACGAGCGAGCCTAGTGTTGTTAGCATATAACATGCATGCATGCCAGCGATGTTAAACCTTTCTCTAATCCCAAATACTCCTTCTATCCCGAAATGAAACAAACTAAGAGTCACATATGACTTCTTGAGACATGCCGAGATTTCTGGCAATAACAATATATTGATCTATACATAGTTATAAGGAAATCATAAACCATATATTACCAGTTTAATGGGAGAGACTCCTTTCTGATTGTGCCTCTTTTTGGAATCTCTGATCATTAAAGTAGCTTGTTCATGTTTTACTCAATGCCAAGTTCCCATTTCAATGAATAGACCCGCAGTTGCTTGTTGAAACTTGGGGCGGACTGCTTGACAAAAAATCAAAACCATTATGCTGCAAATGTTCTTGCATGAACCATTGATGGACTACCTCAATTACAGGATATTGAGTAAGGATAATTCCCTTCAGTTAACATTAGCCATAACACAAATGCAGAAGAGCAAAAGAAAAGGAAGAGCCAGATAAACATACTTCTTGATTGATTGATGGCCTTTCTTGCGGGATGACAAGATGCCTAACAGCCTACAAATATGCAGGAGGTTTTAAAAGAACATTTATTCATGATGCATGGGTCTTTAGGAAACAGATAAAAAAAAAGTCTTTGTCAGGTGGATGATTCTATATTAAATCCAGATCCAAACAACTCAATTAGCAAAACCAACTAGAACAGATAAACAGATCCAATTTCTCATTTCATGGTAAGCTAAGACCTCTTCAAATTCAAATTGAAAAGTCTAATTCATCACGATATCATCAAGAGAATTCTGTGAGAGCTGAGAAAACATTCCGTGCTCAGATGAAACTCCTTGAAAAAACTACTGAAAAATATTAAATACTAACCCTTTTTTGTGTCAAAAATATTACACGATATAATGCTAACTTGTGAAAAATATTATTTATTTTTAAAAGACCTTGATTTTATAATAAGAACATTTTGGGGTATTATAATAAAAAGAAGATGTAGATTATGAGGAAACCAATTCTACAAACATCACCATAAAACATGAAATCATTCCATGAAATCCAAGTAAGTAAATTTTAACACCAAATGATTGCCTAAAGCAAGCACCTTTTGTATACTGGACCAGATTTGTATAAATGTAGAATCATCCACCTGACAAAGACAATGTCTAAATTAATTAGAGTACTCGTCATTTGAAAGCAAGCAATAAAACAACATTAAATAAAGAACACATAAACAGGTCAAAATACAAAATTATAGAATAGGCCATAGGACCACAAAATAGATAATATCAATCATATAATGCAGTTTTTGAAACATCGGATCAGCATTGCCTGCCTTGGCCTTTCATACAACTAGCAAAAGATTCATGTACTATCAAGAAAAGGAACCACACAACGTTGCCTTTCTAAACCTTAATAAGCTACTCACACATAATAAACCTGAATTACCTAATGTAGTGTAAATGAAGGAGAAAAATAATTATATAAACTGAACTTTTCTTTTACTATTTCTCTCTTGCTTATAAAAGTGATTACAACTATTGGTATTTATAGGATTACAAGAGCATTCTAGAATACTTAGCATAGAAGAATAAAACTCTAGATATTTCTAATGACCATTGATATATCCAATACAAAATATTAAATGTTTTATCATTTGTTTAGAGATATTCAAATAACCAAATTAATCCATGAATGTAGAAAACCAAGAATTTAGTTTAGCTTCCCAACACCTAATAAACGTCTTTTAACAGTTTTTTCTTTATTTTTTCCAAGCTTCAAATATGAGTTTTTTGATAGTGGTATGCGTTGTGGATTTCATTTTTGGATATAAATGTGTTATGCCGTTATGGAGATTTCGCATATATCTAAGAAAATAACACGATTTTATCGATATTAAAAATGGTCAATTTAACCATAAAAGTCAATGGAGGGCGTTTATCAGGTGACAGACGTAATAGTATTCTGACGACCAATGATTAACGGTCCCAATGCTCTCAACAGTTCCCGAATCGATTGCACCAAGGATCAAAACTGTAGGACAAAGTATAAGAAGGTGTGAGTGGGTCTCACTGAGAGCCTAGCACAAAATACACCAACGTAGGGATTAAGGAAAGAGCCTTAGTACGGTCGTTGCACCTCAGATTTTTAAATTTTAGTTGGCCAAGGGAACCAGCTAAAAAAGCTGAGAATGAACAAGGAATTCAAAATGAAGAAGAAGAAGAAGAAAACCAGCAAGAGTCTAGAACTGGAAAACTGAGTCAAATATTTTGTGGCTCAGTGCCTCTCTATTGTTCAGAATCCTTCAGAGAAAGAAATTCCATGAAACAAAATCCACTTACAAATGATTTAAAAAATAATTAAATAGGTGAATCATGAGGAGGGGGAAACATTATAGTCTGAGGAAAGAATAAAACTAAAAGGCAAAATATTATAGTCGAGGAATCATGTCTTCCTCAGTACATTTATATCATTTAAGAGTCTCTAGAAATCCCTGGTACAAGGCAAAATAGAATGCACAAGAAAACAATGGTATAAAAAATTTGGAACAATGATTTGTGACACTATCCCAAGGATGCACTAATTTGCATGCCAAGAACGCTCTTCCTTGCGACCATGGCTGTATTTTCAGTGATCAATGTATTAATGTTTTCCCTTATCTATCGTCGGATACAGTTACCTTTTTGGTTTACTTGTGGGCATCAGTCAAGGGTGCTTCAGAAAAGATTGTTATCTTAATTACTTACTGAGATTAGATGCATTAAGATTTTTTTTTCTTCTCATTTTCGTTTTGGCCAGAGGATTTATCTTAATTCCACCTTCCCGAATGAATCTACGTTCTCTTCTAATAAAATATCTTAACATAATTTCATCTAAAATGAAAATGGACAATGCCATCAGGCAACAAAACATGAGCTTCTTCTTTGCTTAATTTTTTTTCATAAAAAAAAGAAAGAGTATGGCTCTAATAATCATCACCTACTGTAAACTTTCGATGTTCAGATCGATTATGCGGGATATTTATAGAATCTAATACTACAATATGTGAAAATACCCAAAAACAATGCAAGTGAAAAAACTAATAAATCCCATTTCCTCAAATCACATAAAATCCCAACCTCGTATGAAAAATTTGATTCAAAATAGGGAGATTAGTCGGACTGCGGATGAATAATCCATATTATCTAAATAAAAATAAAAATAAATAAAGGGAGGCCATGACAAACCTTAAGTCCACACTTTTTAAAGACTTTTTCTTACATGTGTTTGGGTGTGCACAAAGCATCCATTTTTCCTACAATAACCTATACAAAATGTGATTACTTGGAGTAGTACATTTTCGGGTCAGGTACATGATTAGCGATTTAATTGGTTGATTTAGTTAATAAATCAACCAATTAAATGAAATAGGAATACTTAATATTCTGATTATTATTAACAGGAGTATTTTATTTAAAAGGAAATCTTTAAATAAATGCGCCGCCTTATTGGTAAGTACGACGGCGTATACAAAAATATTTTACTCCTTCAAGCAGTTGACGGTGAAAACAGGAGAACAATGCCCACTCGCTTTACACTTGATAATCACAACGCATCTAGCCACACATGTCCATATCAGTCGCCCAAATCGAGTCTAACATAAAAAAAGAAGGGAAAGACCAAAAGTGCGAGTAAATATCAGTCGCCCAAATCGAGTGAAGCAAAAGTAAGAGGAGGGGAAGTAGAGAGAGAAAGAGAGATGAACAGGAACACAACGCCTTCAAGTCGTCGTTGACAAATACTCCAGCTAACAACTGACTGACTGACAAAAACTGCTCTTTAATCTAATACATATAGATATAAATATCAATATATACTCCAATATCATGTAAATTGTATATGTAATATATACATATATACGTATACATAGTACATTTATTTCATGTATACCTTTTTCGTCATTTCTTTCTGTTTTCTTTATATCTCCTCCCTCAAAGGTAGACAAAGCCGAAAAGGAAGAAAAGTACAAATAAAACCCTTTATTTACTGACCCTTTTTTGATCTCGAGAGAGAGGAGCTTACTTGAATGGAGGAGCTAAAGAAAGTTGTGTTTTTTGCTGTATTTTTAGCTTTATGTTCTTCGCTGGTTTTTGGTAGTGATATTGTTCATCAAGACGACGTGGCCCCAATGAGGCCTGGTTGTGATAATAACTTTGTTCTGGTAAGGAAAACCCTAATTTTATTTGCTGTAAATTTACTTTTTTTTGGGGGTTGGTTATAATGATGAAATGGGAGTTGAAGAAATTGAGGTGGGTTACTTGGGTTTAAACTGGGTTTTTAAATTTATGGGTGAAATTTATATTATTTGTTTGTTTGATTTTGGGGATTATAAATGTTACGAGTGTTATTACATTTTGCTGTTATGTGTTGGTATTAGGTAGTAATTTGCTTAGTTTGAGCTGTTTTTATTGGCAAATGGAAGAAAGTAAGTTTTGATACTTGAGTTTAATTTGTTTTGTACTACACTGTTTTTGGACATTTGGACTTATTTGTGGTGTAGTAAATTAATGATTTTATTTTTATATTAAGTTTGGTCTTTAGTGTTATTAGTGGTATGGGTTTTATGACATTTAGTTATTTTTATTATTATGATTTCTGGGCTGTTGTTATTAGCTTTACTTACGGAGGTCGAGCTGTATTAGGTCGTTGTTATATATTCTGGATTGTTTATTTTATGGTGGCAGAGGGTAATTTTGTGGATTCATGTACAGTGCATTTTGATTGTCTTTTCTAACAAAGCTAGTAACTTGTATCAAACTGAAGTTGGTCTTGTTCACTCTGTTTTTAGCTAGTTATTATCTCATAGCAAGTCAGATTTCAATGTTGTATACAGTAGTTAGAATTTTTGCAAAGGTGCCTGATTTTTTATTTTTTGGAATTGAAAACTGATCCTAGATATTTGAAGCATATAATTTGTAGATAATCTGATTTATCCTTCTCATGGGAGTTCTAACCTTCACTTAAGTTGTTTATGTAATGTAGTATAGTATAATATCTGGTGATATTGAACATTTATAAAAAAGTGAAACTTTTTTGTACATTAAGCATGCCTGAACCCCATTTTCATGTGGTTTTCTCATAACAAACTGACTCAAGCCCCCACCTTGTGCTTATTTTTCTTTTTCCTTTTATATTCCTTTTCAAATAAGTTATTTTCCTTTTGTATTCAAGCTTTAATCACTGAAAGTTTGATAGGTAAAAGTTCCAACTTTGATTGATGATCAAGTAGAAGATGTGTTTGTTGGTGTTGGTGCTAGATTCGGCCCCACCTTGGAATCAAAGAAGAAGCGTGCCAGCCATACTAGAGTTGCCATTGCAGATCCTCCTGATTGTTGCAGTAAACAGAAGAATAAGGTTTCATTTGCTCCTATATTTCTGCTGCAACTCATTTATACTCAGAGGCATGCACTCGCATGTGAAGCACTACACTTTCAATTGGAAGCTTTGTAAACTATTTTGTATAATAAACTCAACATCTGCAGTGTCTTTTGTTTGACAGCTTACAGGTGAGGTCATCTTGGTGCACCGGGGTAGCTGCAGTTTCTCATTAAAGGCAAGTATTGCTGAATCTGCTGGTGCGTCAGCTATCCTCATTATAAACAACCGTAAAGGTACTTTAATTTTGTCCATACTCTTCTTTTAGAAACTCATAACATTGGTGGTCTATAGCAATGACCTAATAAGGTCAAGTTCTATGTTGTCAAAAAATGGAGAAAACTGAAAAGTATGTTCTCATTCACCTATTATAAATGCCAATGCAAATTTTGACTTGTCAGAACAAACTTATATTTTGATAGCCTTTTCATGTGGGCATGGTGATTGGTCGCTGCTGATGCCCACATATGGGAACTTCACAGAAAAAAGTTTCCTAGTTCTCTGAAATGTATTTTTTTGTAAAGGAAATTAACTAGTTCTATTGTATAGGTGGGTGTTAAAAAGAGTTTGATAACTTTAATGAAGATGTTAAAGGCAGAAAATTTTGAAGATATAATTCAAATAAATTTTAAAATGATGAAAAAAGGAGTTATTCTCCTTCTATAATGTTTTTAAAAAATTGTGTAGGCAATATCTATCTGAGAGAATGCTCCAGAATAGATATAATTCATATATAAATTAATCTAATGAACTCTTTGTTTGATTGTGTCCATATTGATATCACTTATTCATAATGGAGATCATATTTCCTTAAGTTGTATGTTCTCCAGATCATATGGTTCTTTTTTTCAGAACTTTTCAAAATGGTTTGCGAAGCAAATGAAACTTCGGTAAATATTGGCATCCCTGCTGTTATGCTACCACAAGATGCTGGTGCAAGCTTGGAAAAAAATTTAAAGAAAAATCTTAATGGTAAGCCTTATTCTTTAAACATAATAACTTGAACTGGTGAAATTTATTCTGCTTGGTTTCAGGACCAGAAGACTGGGAAAAGACAAATATATACTTTGAAATTAGTATTTGTTCTTGCTTATCAAAACATTACCCTGTTCCTCTTTTTTTTTTCTTTGTTTTTTTCCTTTGGGTTGTGGATGTGACTTCACTCAGTTGATAGGTGATCTGGGAATTTACCTGCTGTTCACTGTTATTTACAAATTCTCCTTTCGTCAGTTTCCGTTCAGCTATACTCTCCAGAACGCACGGAGGTTGATGTGGCTGAAGTGTTCTTATGGCTTATGGCTGTTGGTACCATCTTATGTGCATCTTATTGGTCTGCATGGAGTGCCAGAGAAGCAGCCATTGAGCAGGAAAAGCTCTTAAAGGTCCTCTTAATCCTATTATATACTCTACGATATAACCTTTAGGATGATAGGTTCTTGTTTGCAAGACATGAACTCGCTGAATCTTCACTGGTCTTCAATTTGATATTTTCATGTTCTTGTAGGGTGCTTCAGATGATTATCTAAGCATGGAGGCCAACCATTCCAGTGCTGTGGTGGACATTAACACAACATCAGCAGTTCTTTTTGTCGTGATTGCGTCCTGTTTCTTGGTTATGGTTTACAAATTAATGTCAAGCTGGTTTATCGAAATTTTGGTGGTTCTGTTTTGCATTGGCGGGGTCGAGGTGTGCATTTCTTCACATTACAAAATTTTCTTATACGTGCTTGCATCACTTCAAGAAATTTTAGTTTCTTTCTCTGTCTTTAGACTTGTATACCTTTCTCCCTCTCTCTCTCTTTTTTCTTTCCAGTCCTTTTGGATTGTATATTGATTTTGTTCTCTTACTTTATTCACAGGGTCTGCAAACTTGTTTGGTGGCTTTGTTATCATGGTATGAAAGTTATGCTTTCTTATTACGCTCGACTTATATGTATTTAACATTAAAATGTCGAGGGGGAAGCATTTCCCTAAGAAACGAGAGGCAACATCTATTTATATCTATAAATTACGGTACATTGATGGCAGTTTCAGTGCTATTTACTTGTTCAGCTATATTTACACGATATCTTTAATTTCTGAACTATTCTAGCCAATTGATTTGTCTTCCTCTTCATATTAATTTTTCATTTGTTTAAAGACTATAAGCTTGGATAAACACAAGGATAATAAGTGCAGTGTCATACCGTGACAGTGGTATTCTCTTTTTTCCACCTCAAGTTATGCCCCAATAAGTTTATTCTGATCCTAAATTTACCAAAAGAAACAAAAGTAATTGAAATAAACAGAAAATTATCTTAATAACGGGTAGTCTTGGATTTCATTTTTGTGATAAAGACATGCATGAGTCTTTCTTAATCCTTTTAACTACTGCAAGATTTTTATTTTTAAAAAATTTTGATTTTTTGCTCAGCCTATTACTGTAATGATAATTATCTTTGAAAAAACAATAATAATCAAGAATAAGCAGAATATTTGTTATGATGTCTACATTTTTCTCAGTGACATGTTTTTGCGTAGTTTCTTGGAGAGTTAACTAACTGATAATTGAATATAGTTTCAGATTGTTTGAACATGCTCGAGAATCGTTTGTTAAAGTACCCTTGCTGGGAGCTGTCTCATATTTGACTCTGGGTGTTTCTCCATTCTGCATAGCTTTTGCTGTTGCATGGGCAGTTTTTCGCCGTGTTTCCTTTGCTTGGATAGGCCAAGATATCCTAGTAAGAAACTTTTTTTATCATCGTCTTCTGTTAGTTTTTTATGGCAATTTTTTTTAAATATTTACATTATGATCATTCAAATACCAGAGAAATATGGATTCCCTTCTCCCACTTTCCATTTCCAAATGTATTTATTCTTCTGAAGCATCTCACCACCTGACAAATTCAAATACGTATTTTTTTTTCAGTTCCAATAGCTTGAATAATCCAAGAAAATTTATGTTCTAGTTGTCGTTCATTCCTTTTAGAAACTTGAATATTTACAGGGCCTTGAGGAAACTTCAATTAGTATGAGGGCCAAGGGTCTCAATGCAAATTAAGTAAACCTTGGGATTTTTTCTTCTTGGTACGAGGTAGCCTAGTGTAAGGTAAAATGTTCACGTTAGTTTTAAGAGTAAAGTAGTATATATAGTAGGAGCATATAATCTGAAATAATCGCTTGGTCCATCTCCATTCTAGCTCTCTTATCTTCTTCTCCAAGTTTTACCCATTTTCATTCCTAAATCCTCTTTACTGATACTGTTCATCATTGTTTCACCATTTTTATGCACTGTTTGGCTGTTTCAATTTTAAGTTCTTTAACTAACTTCCATTGTTAGTTGTTGTGGTTCGATTGAGTCGAGCAAAATAGGTTTGGCTTGATATGTAACCTGTCCAACTTCTACAGCATGAAAAGGAGCCCATCTAACTGCCTAAAGTGCAACGCTTATGTGAATTAATAATCATACTCCCTCCGTCCCAGGATAAAAGTCCCGGTGGACTTTTCACGCATATTAAGAAGTTGAATAAAATGACAAAATTATCCATAATAATATGTTATTAATTATTTTCAATGTAGGTGAGAGACTGACTTTCTAGCTATTCAATTCAAAATATTCTCTCTCCATACTTATTGAATATGGAGAGAGAATTAGAATAAGAAAAGTATGAGATATTTAATGTTACGGGCATAATAGGAAAAAATGTGTAAAAGTTTTGTTATTAAAGGAAAGTGGACATTTAACATGGGACTATCCAAAATAGTAATAAGGACTTTTATCATGGGACGGAGGGAGTATATGATAGATATAGGAGAACCAAGGATCAGCTTCCAGGCAACTACTGATTATGGTTATAAGTGGAGGAGAAAATCACTAGATTATTAATTTTATTAATGAGAAATAGAAAAAAAGTTCAAGTGAAGCTGTTAAAAAAGTTTTTGAACGATGGTTCCACTGTAACTAAATAACTGTCATGACCCCCCAAGGGAATAAAGAAAGACAACTGGCTTAAAATGAGGGCCGAGTAGAAGGGCTATCCATTATTTGTCAGGATGAAAACCGTGCTGTTATTGTTTTTGGGTATTTCATTCTATCCTGGCATTTGTTTATATAGTAACATTATCAAATAAAATCTTTATCAACTCCAGAAAAGTAGGAATGCTCATAATAGTATACAATCCGTAATCTAGCCGGGTGACACTTTCTACCTGTTCAGTTTGGTTCTTCCCGTTACCGACTGTAATAGTCTGTAAGATAATTTTTGGGACCTGAAGGATATATATGATTTAGGATCTCACCAAGTTGACCTACTACCCATTAATTACTTAAATCAATTTTAGTTACTGATTGAATGGCTTTCCTCAATGAGGAATTGGTTTTTTCAGCAATACAACTCCACTTCTTGTTGGTTAGTTACTTTTTATTCATTCTTGTCCCAGGAAATACAACTGATATCAATGTGGCATGCTTGTCAGAAATTTCCCTACTCTGGACTCTAAGCTCAGTACAATACAACCTTGTTTATAGATCCTCAATGGTCCCTAATGTTCATAATGACGATGACTAACTTGCTTTTGAGTTTTTAAATTTTAACATTGATGTGAATTCCCAAAGTATAACTTTGCTTTGTTTTTCTTCTTTAATCAGGGTATTGCGCTGATAATAACAGTTCTTCAAATTGTTCAAGTTCCCAATCTGAAGGTGATTATCCCAAACTTGTTTTCTTTGACCCACTATTTGCTACTATGATTTTTGGTCCTTGGAAATGTTGAAAGTAATTATAATTAATAACTCAATATACTCGTAGTTGATTTTTTGTTTAGTTTTCTTAATTCTTATACTAGTTTTAGCTTTTAGATTGAAATTATGTAGCAGTTATAATACATTAAATGCAAAATTTCGACTGTATATATGCAACATTTTGTTATTAATACTTGCAGTTTTTGACGAAAATGTGTAGCTGTAAAAAAAGTTTGTATGTCGTAATCATTACATATATAAATAAGATATATATCTGCATTCCTTGAATCATATATTCAGTAATATGATTTATAATGTAGCGCAACACCTTTGGCGTTTTGTAAGAGTTTGATGTTCATCATTCTTGAATTTGCAATTTTTTTTTGAAAAAAATAGAATAGGTGCTATATTTATGTTAAGGGCTTATGCATGCTTATCCTTGTCTGGTGATCAATTCAGATTTTTATCTTGTGATCAAGAATCTCCATGACACGATGTACAAGCCTGAAATGGATAGAATTGTAGGTTTACATTTTCTTCTTTAATTGTTATTAGTACACTAAAACCTCGATAAATAAATACTCTTGGGAGCGAAAAAAAATACTTTAGCGAGATTATTTATTTATCGATAAATGAATAATTTATTCATTTATCGATAAATTAATATTTATTATTTTAGAGGGAGTTTTTCAATTTATGTATGTGGTCAAAAAAATCAAGAGACAACAATTAATGTATTAATTTGAGTCTAGAGAAGCTAAAAAGAATTGGTGAAACTTATAATGTCTTAGAAAACAAAATGTTTGAAGTTATTCCGGAAGTTGTGTATGCACTACAAAATTTAAGGATAGGGTTGAATTTGGTTTAGGTGTAAAGAAAAAATAAGTAACTTTAAATGCATATTTTTAGAAAAAATGACTTGTGTGTATGGATTTTGTTGATTGACTGAAAAATTTGGGTCTATTGTATGGATGTTATTACAAAAAGTTCAAGAATATGTGGATTATATATATAAATTTTTGTATGGAATTTAGTAATTATTAATTTATATTTTCGTTGGGCCTTTAAGGATTCAAATTTTTTTATTACTTGATGCATTTAGCGAGGTTATTACTTTAGTACACATGCCCATCCATCATTATTTTATGTTTTCTTTTATACAAAATAGTTTAGTTTTGCAGTATGCCTCTACTTACAAATGCGAGAATTCTACAATAGAGTACGAACTTGATAGTATAGTAGTGTACTACTAAGAATAAAACAAAAGAACTCATATAGAGAGATTATACTTTTGTTTATTCAAATGACCACAGAATAAGGCTTCTATATTCGATTATTGGTTCAATTATATTCTGCTGACAAATGTACTCAACATCATTTCTCTTTCCCTTCTTGCAATTAGGTTGGAATGGTTCTTCTCAGTTTGGCGTTCTTATATGACATTTTCTGGGTGTTCATTTCTACGTGGTTTTTCCATGAAAGTGTTATGATAGTGGTGAGTTGCAGAGTTCATTCAATCAACTGGCATGCTGAATAAAGGACTGTTTGTTTGTTTGTTTCTCATCACACGTGGTAACATACCGTCACAATTTCTCATTTTCCTATACAGGTAGCTCGGGCTGATAATAGCGGAGAAGACGGCATTCCAATGCTTCTAAAAATTCCACGGATGTTTGACCCCTGGGGTGGTTACAGTATCATTGGGTTTGGTGATATTATATTACCAGGACTGCTAGTAGCATTTTCTCTAAGGTTTGATCATGTAATTCTTGTTAGTTTGAATTCATTGTTAGAGTTTTCCTAGTCTGTTGGAGTTTTGCTTTGAGGGCATTGTTGGCTGGTTACCGACCTCAGTCGTCTTTCTTTTATCAAGAATCAGGATTGGCATTTTTGTGCCAATTGGATTTGGTGTGGGATCTAATTGTGTTTCTTTCCTTCTTTTCTTATTTGAATAGATTGAACCAACTTGTTTTCTGCATTTGCAGGTATGATTGGCTGTCCAAAAAGAATCTTCGAGGTGGATACTTTTTGTGGGCTATGATGGCTTATGGTTTAGGTATGGCAAGACACATTTTAACTTTTATGATATGACCCAAGATGCCTCTTTTTGCCATGATTTGCATGAAGTGTTCTAGTTATATCACAAGAATTTCTACGTTTTTGTTTTTGTTTTTGTTTGTGCGTGTTTTTTTTGGTGGGGTGGGGGGGTGGGGGGGTGGGGGGAGGGGTTACATGTGCCCCTCTCCCCTAACTTCTCTCTCTCTGTGAAGAGAAATTCATATACTTAGAATACATATCCAACTTAATGTAATGATGCCATACATACTGGATAACATTCTTCAAACAAAAGTAGACATATAATTGATTTATTTCCACATGTTGGCTTCCTTGGTTCTATAGCTTGATTGCAATTTAAACTGCAGGTCTCCTCATCACATACGTGGCACTGAGCTTGATGGATGGACATGGCCAACCAGCTTTACTTTACATTGTGCCTTTCACACTAGGTATATTCTTTGACAACCATTTCCATGCAAACTTTCATATTTCGTCGCCAAAACAATTCCCTACAAGTTGGAAGAATTATTCATATCTTAAGAATCAATATGCTCTTCGGCATTTCCTTAAAACTTGATTCCAAATTAACTTTACCTGCATGGCCACTGTTGAAGCTACTTCATTCCGAGTTTTCTTCTGCGTCTTATAGTTTGTGTTCTCCACACAGGTACGCTCCTAACCTTGGCAAAGAAAAGAGGCGATCTCAGGCACTTGTGGACCAGAGGAGAACCAGAGAGGCCTTGCCCACATATCCATCCTGAGCCCTCCGATTAAACCATACCTGTAATTGCAGATTAAGTCTAACATCTAGGATACATTTGTTTACAAAAATGGTAGGTGGGATATGACTATTTGCACTAATTTATTAATACTACATACTATTTTATCCATGATTAGTCCGTTATTTAATAATATAGGTCATTTGATACCTCAAAAGGGGATTGTACCTGATAATCGTCCAACATCAAATGACCTTAGAAATAATAAAATATAGTTCATGAAATTAAATAACGGACTAATAATGGAATAAAATAGTAAATAGTGATAATAAATTAGTACAAATAGTTCTATCGTACCATTATTTTTGTAAACAAACATGATTAATATACTGAGCTAATTACAGGGGATATAGATTAGAACCGAGGACAAAAAAGTACTTTTGCTTGTTTAGTACAATGCTCATCCTGAGAATTGAGAACAACCTGGAGCTAAGTTCATTTGAACACAAACTAATTTATGTAGTTCGCATAACTTTCCCGGTTAGATTTTAAGTTAAAACATGGCATGGCATGGCATGGCATGCAGGTGATTTTGTGTTTGGGGGGTGTCTATGTGCTTGGCAGCTGGTTCAATCCTTTGAAATAAAATAAAAATAAACAAACAAATAAATAAAGTTTCATATCAAGTACATACAATCTTTATTTATTTTAGCCTGCTTTATTAAAAAAAAAAGAAGTTGAAATATAAAAATCTGGTTAAGTTAATATAATAATTTGGTTAAGTTAATTTACCCTTCAACACCAATTGAACTAGGAATTTATTTTTAAACTCTAAAGCTAATTCAATTGGCGTTTGGCCCATATTCAGGAAGCTTGAGAATTTTGGCTATATAATCTAGAAAGGTGGACGTGATTGGTGCTAATCTCGGAAAATTGGGTTGGATATATTATTGTATTTTTAAAATACATCTTTGGTATTTTTCTAATTTTTACTTAAATTAGTTTTTAGGTGATTATATTTTATAATCAATGTTAGCAGAAATAAGGTAATAAATATAATCGTATTTGACTTTAGTATACATCCACAATATAGTGTTACGTCAAGTCCCAACCATTTTTCTAAAACTTGAGATTCTATTACTATAATAAACTATCATTCAATAAGTGAAGAAACCTTTATAATTTTTTTTCAGTTTAAACTTTAAAATTACAACAATTTATCTCGGATTAGAATCATTCTATTTCTTAATTAGAGATCTTACATATAAATGTAATGTATTTTTGAGTGGCTTAATATATTATATTATGCCAAATGGAGATGAATTAAAAATATGCAATGAGGAAATTAATATATTAATTTTAATTAATGGAATAGAGAAATTTATTCAATTAAATGAGAAATGATACTATGTTATAATAATTAAATGTATCATGGTTAATGGCTTAATATACGATAGTACGCCAAGTAAATATAATTGAATACGCTTGAAGGACCAATATATAAATATTGGTGTCAAATTAGTAAATTAAATTAATATTTAATTTGAGATGAAATGTATATGTTAAATAAATTGTTTTAATTGAAACAATTTATGGAAGGAATGAGCAAATTTAATTTAATTATACAATATTAATTGTATAAATTAAATGAGTAATTTAAAATAATTAATGAATCAAATATTTGAAGTAATGGTTCGTTACATAAAAAATGTTAAATTAATTATGGATTAATTTCATAATTAGTGGGATGCATATGTACATATGTGTGTGAATAGAGAGTACATATCACATATGTGTGTGAATAGCTAGAGAGTTGGGGAAAATGTATGTTTAAATAATGGGGTCTTAAAGATGATGAAATCTTAAGAGATTAAGATTAATTATGAAAGTGTGAGGCTATTATTTGAGTTTCCGATTTTGACATATAGACATGTTTACATGCCGGATGAATGAATCTATGTATAAAAAGAAATTAAAATTTTAAAATAAAGTATGGGATATATGTATTATGTATTAAATGTACCTACGAGCGTAGCATAATTAAAGAAAAGATTACTAAGTTATTCTAGGAGTATTCTTAAGTCTCAAATGAGATTGAATTCTCGAATAGAATTGATAAGTATGTTATAACCGACTTGTAATATATAGGTCGTGCTGCAAATGGAATTGTACATGTATTAATAACCGATGAATAAAAATTGAATCATGGAGGTTTGATGAACGTATAAACGCAAACCAAGACAAGTTCTTACAGTAATTTGTAAACTTGATGCTAAGTGAGAATATGTGATAATGTGTGTGTGTGTTAAAACATGAGTATATGGTAGTTAGTAAAATACACCGTATGAAGCATCCAAGACATGTATACAATGCATACCATGAAATGTATGTAACACGAATGAATTATAAAGAATGTATGCTATGTGAAGAATGAAATATTGTGTTAAATGTTAGATTTGTTGAGTCGTCGCCCTCATACTTACTTGTAAATATCTTTATTTGCAGATTAAGAATGTAATATGATGACAATAATGTATGAGAGATGATTTATAATTGATGAATTATAGTTACAAAGATTCAGAAGAATAAATTTAATATCAAAAGTCGAACTTTATATTTGCGACTGACATTTGAGATGAATCATAAAGTATATATAATTTTGAGATATAAGTATGAATTGTGAAGGTTGCAATTTCGGGGGCAAATAGTGGTGAAAAAGGTTTTGAAATCTGTGGTTTTTATTAAATTATTGAGAAAAGTTTTAAACAACTAATTTTTTTATATCTTTATTAAATTTGAATGTTGTAAAAAGTTAGAGAATATACAAGTTTTATCAAGTATAATAGTGATTATTGACGAGGGGGGGGGGAACTAGAATACGCTCAAGATTCGAAAGTAAAAATATTCTTATTCTGGATTTTGGGGTCGTTACACGTAGTATCTCTAGAATTGTTTAGTTAGTTATATATGTTAGGATTGTTATGTCAAGGGTAGTACTTGGTATTATGTATTTAAGACAATTACGCTCTCCTTAGGCGTTTAGCGTTTTAGCATTTGTCTAACATGATACAATGACAATGTGTACTATAACAATACTACAAATAGCGCACACAGAGAACCAATGAATGCTCTGAACTCTTTCAAATGAACTCTAAATATATATGACTGAATTAATGAAAATTTTCGATGATCGAATGACTGACTTCGTAGGATATTTATAGCTGATTAATGTGACCCTTCAACATATGAAAATGCATGGACGAAAAGACATGGTTGTTTAATTTGAACGAACAGTTTATAATAAATAAAATTAACGGAACTAAACAAAACGAAATTTTTGCCCAAAAAGATATATAAGACCCACGCCCGACCAATTTGGGTCGGGGAGGCGGCAGGGCACGTGTGATGAATCCAAACTAAGCCTTGGCTAAGTCATCTCCCCTCCATAAGAGTGGAGTGCTCCTTGGGGTCCAAATCCAAGAGCAATCTAATTGTATATATACTCATTTAATGGTTAGTTCTCAAATGGAACTCAACTTCCCACACACATTTATTTATCATCTTCAATGGTTGATTTTTAGGAGTAAATTTCTCATTCATTATCTTATTAATTTGAGGTTCATAATACTTGATTTTAATCTATTAATGAAGTAGAATACATTTATATCTTAAATAATTAATAGAACTCACTTAAATTTAAGCTCAAATTAATTCTAAGAATATATTAATCGGACTCTATTAATTTATTTAGTTTTGATATTATTTTGTTTAGATTGTGAGAGGCTGAAGCCATTTTATAGGAAAAACAGGATAAGACTGATCAACCTGCATTGGAACGTGTTACTTAGTAGTGCAGTGCCTTCTATCTTTCTAATTGTTAATTAATCGAGTTGGATTTTCGATGGTTGGATGTGAAGAAAACTTAAACATCATACATGCAGATATTTTGCACTAGTTTTAATCAAAAGAGAGCACTCTTTTTCCGATCGATATAGTTCTACGGGTAAAGCTTATCAACTAATTTAGTCGTACATTTTTCATTGGTCTTAAACTAAAGTCTTTATATAGTTACGGTTCTAACTGTCGTCATAATTATGTCGCCGATTTTATATGCTATAGTGACAGAAAGTCAAATTTGACTTATGGCGCATAATTAAATTTGGCTTTCGTCTCCTCTTAATTTGTTGTGATCACCTAAGCATTTAATTACAATTTGGACCGTAATGAATCATCTTAATTTTAAGATAAAAAATATATCAAATTAATTTTTAAAAATTAATAATAATTTTATAATTTAGAACCGAGTATAAAAAACAAAAAGTCCTAATCAAGCTTCGACTCTACCTTATGGACGTTGATCTCCTTCCCACCATACAGAATAAAACTTCAAAAGCTCTAAAATTTATACAAACTTCTCAGCTCAATGAGCACAGAAGCATGTGGTTTCTCTTAATCTCTACCATTTAGAGTGCTTATATGTACACTTTTTTCTTTATCTATTTAATTTTTTTATGCTTTGGACTCTTATATTATTCTTGGCTCATTTCTCTATTTTATAATTATTTGAAATTTTGAATTTTATAAAATCAACACCTATCACTTAATTTATTTTATCTAGTCATATATATAATTCCACAAAAAAATATGAAAACTATTAAAAACTTTGTTAATTACCATTCGATGAATATTTGCACTTTGATTAAAAATTTGGATGGTTGAAATTTTGTATTAGTTTTTAAAGAAAGGACGAAACTACCAAAGTACCCCCAATCTCCATGCTGAAAGTTGAGGCAAGATCTTTTGCCAACGTTCCAATCACGTAAGACGCCCTAATCCTGCACACTAAACACAGTCAACACCAAAAGCTTGACGGCTTCGACCATCGGGAGATAGCTCAGGCGTGAGAGTCAGTACCGACCGTTACAAGGGTTAACGATGGAGGATAAAATATCTAGTATCTTTAGAGAGAAAAAAATTTTGTACGTTTTGGTGTATGCGTACCTTTTCTTGGAGACTCTTTTGTTGGGTTATACTCTCTTGCCTGGTTTACTGTGCCACCGACTACCTACTGACACCACCCATCCCCACGTCCGGTGACTCACATGTCACTCCATCACCTTTGTTCACTGTTTTCTACCGCCGGCCGAAAATCATCCCATTCACATTAATGATTTGCAGTCAAAATAGTCAACCATTGCCTTTTTCATCATTACAAGTCAAAGATGGATATATTTAAATGTATGATGGGTTAACCCAATAACCCGGTCCAATACTAAGAAGATATAATGTAAGGATTATGCCCAATAACTTTAGGACTTAATAGTGGAGGCCCAAGGGACTAATTAATTAAACAGGCCCAATCCCCACGGCCCAATAGGAAAAATATCATGACCCAACATTGCCCCCTAGTTTTTTATTAAATAGGATGTTTAATAGAAAACTATAAATGGTCCATGACTTTATAGGATTTGATAGGATCGGAATAAGCCCAAACTGAAATTCACCAAAGCCCAACCAGTGAAGGATAAAAAATAAAAATAAAGCTGAAAAGATGGGTTAAAATCGGAGGTTCAATTGAAAGGCCCAATCTGCTGGATGCTTAAGACTTAGCCCGGACGCCACCTTTTCAAATTCGTAATCATGACTATCAATTAAATGTGCCGCCCTCGTGTACCGTGTAACCGTCAGTATAAAAGGTAAACTTTACCAAATTTGACAGTTTTACCTGCCAATTTGAAATTCGGACTTTTGAGCTCTCTTCTTCTCCCCAGAATTTTTCTTCCTTTCTCTGCGAAACTTCAACAATGGTGGTCTTCAATTCAAACCAGAACTCTCCCCTCCGTGTGACCCCAATTAACACAGTCCCATCGAATCCAAGCCCAGATAAAGAGGTATCAGGCTCAAACCCCAAGGCCGCGACCCCAAGTAAGAATCCAGCAACAAAACCCCTCCTTAACCCTTCTGCATTCTTCAGAAGTAAGGAGCGATATGCTCATGCCAATATTCCGTCGACGGTCACGGAGATTGATTTGAAAAGGATTAGAAACTCGTTGTCATATTCCGGATACCCATCTGGTGAGAGCTCCCCGGTCTGAAGAACGAATGTACCAACGTCCTGAAGGATGGACGGCTGTTCCAGTGACCATCTTGGAGAAGGGAGTTCGGTTCCCTCGTCATGATTTCATAGTGACTATCTTAGGGTTTCTAGGTGTTGGGTTTGCCCAATTGGTGCCGAACTCTTACATTTATATCCTAGCATTCATCGCTTTCTGCCACGATCTGGGTGTCGAGCCTACACTCGACTTCTTCTTTACCGTATACAAGATCGGCCAGTCCAGAGAGAAAGGATTCAAGGCCATAAGCAAGCATTCCTCGAAGACAGGAGAGAAATTCGAGAGACGCTCATTGGTAAACACTCCTTCGAGCAATAGGGGATGGCACGAGAAGTGGTTTTTCGTCAAGGGACTCGAAATCACCTCTTTACCAAACTGGGCCATCGATTAGAAGATTTCTATTGACTTCGGAGACATTACTGAAGAACGTGAGGCTGAAATGATAGAACTTTTTGACAATTTCCCGAAGGAAGAATGGAATTACGGACTTCTTTCCAAGCAGGCGTGGCTATACGATCATAAATGTAAGTATTAATTTATCTTACGAGTATTTGAAAATTGATGTGATATGGAGTCTGATGCGAAACTGTTAATTTTCTGTAGTGACTTTGATCAAACCGTCATCTTTGGAGGTGAAGGAATTGGAAGACTTTATGTCTGGAAAGTCTACAGAAACTGTTGTCGAGCCTCCACAACAGGAATCCCCATCTGAAGGAAACCCACCCCCTGAAACACAAGCTACCGAAACACAAACTGCCGAACCTCAGACCCATAACCCCGAAGATGATGAGCCTATTCTGCCGGAAGAAAACCTCCGACCTCGCCGAAAGAAGAGAGCCATTCGAAGGCCGAAACAAATTTCCACTCCCTCCGACTCCGAAGCCTTTTCTGAATCTGAACCGATTGTCAACCCAATACCCCCAATTACCGACCCAACACCACCAACTGTCGACCCAATACCACCTCGAGGAAGTTTATTAGATTTACCTTTAGACGCTCGAAATCAACTTCTTCGAGTGAAGAAGTTGAGAAGTAAGATAACTCCTCTGACCTCTGATGAGCTAAGAATGCCTTCTTCGAGTGTTCTCCCCCCAATAACCCCAATGGAGACTCGAACTATTAATGAAGAAGAGCAAACTGAACCCGCTGCAACATCATCTCGGAAGAGAAAATAACCTTCTGACAGCGGTCCGCCTCCAGCTCGATCCCCCTCCCCTGAAAATATATACACGGATCCCTCTCCTCCTCGTGATCAACCTATGCCTTCCCCTCCATGGTCTTCATCTCAAAATTTCCATAATGAGGCTACTGGAGCACCAACTTTGTGGCCTCGGTTCAATGCCAACTTTCCTTTCCGGCTTTTCGATGCCTTTGTTCAGGAAACCGACGATCACCGGTTTGACAACCACACGAACGGGAACTTTCTTGACGAAGGCATGAGCTATTTGGCGAAGGTAATTGATAGTTTTCTCGATTATATATTTCTTTTCTTGTTTAAGTATCTGAAATTGACTGGATACTATTGAATATGTGCATGCAAATGCGGTCTTCGGGCGTTTACGTCCTAGACACATAAATGCTGAGTCCGATGAGGAGACTCTGAGAAGGGAGAATAACATGTTGAAGGCTTCATTGGCTCGAAAAAGGGAGGAACACGAAGCCATCCTTCGTGCCAATGAAGGCTTTCAGAGGGAGTTGGTCCAAACCAAGGAGGATATGAGGGAGACCTATGATGTTCTGAGCTCGGTCAGGGAGGATCTGAAGACGACAAAAGCCAGTGAACAGAAATTGGCTAACATGAATGTCAGATTTGTTGCAGAGACTGAAGCTTTGAAGACCACCAATGAGGGACTCGCTATAACCAACCACAGCTTGTCAATACAAGTAGATAGTCTTCAAGTGAAAGTCCGCGAAGAAAAAGAAAGACATTCATCCAAGCGCCGAAAGCTTCGTCACGAACTGAAGGCTTTAAGGGAATGAAGTCCTCCCTTAATTGAAGAGCTACGTAAGCAAATTCAGACTGAATACCGGGCGTCCGAGGAGTTAAATGCAGAAATACTTCGGATGTATTCAGATGGATATGAATTTTGTCAGAGTCGAGGTAAGGACAAACTGGTTACCGCCCAATTGGATCCGGCCTTGCTTGACTCCGAAGATGAAGGTGCAGCCTGAGTCAAGGACCTCTGTCTTTTGTTGTTATCGGATTTGTTTATAAATTTTATTTGTAAAGAAACTTAAGTGAATTTGTTTAAATGTTGATTAAATCTCAATTTTCTTTACCGTGACTTGTGCTTACTTCGTTTCTTGTCAATAATTCAGCATTAATGACCTTGGATGAACTTGATTTGGACTATGAATCATATAAGGCATACAACAATTAAGTTTATGAAATGAAATGAACTGAATTTAATGAACTGAACTGTATGATCCGAACTCAACACTTGAACAAAATAAAATAGTGTATGCTTATCGTTTCCGAAGTATGAAGTAGGTTGTGTGTAAGGTGAATTCAGCTGATCCTCCTTGCACCATCAAGATCTTGTTTATCACTCGGGGTAAAACAAGTATTTAAGGACATTTGTTTACCACTCGGGGTAGAGCAATTTTATAAGGACCATGTAATTTGTTCACCACTCGCGGTAGAACAGATTCATAAGGACACTCCTGACAAAAAGGCTACCATCGAATGGTCAGCGAGTCTGACCATACCTCCTTACTTCAGTGCATATTGATTTACCACTCGCGGTAAAAGCAATATTAAAAGGACCATGAAATTTGTTTACCACTCGCGGTAGAACAAATTTATAAGGACACTCCTACCGAAAAGGCTACCGTCGAATGGTCAGCGAGTCCCCCCCGTCCTCCTTACTTCATTGTGAACTCAGGACTAATATGAAGAAGACCAATTTGTGAAAAAGTGAATCTTTTATTGATGATGAACAGCTATGTACAGACTTCCGATAAACTGACTCGATCTCTATTAGAAATATTTTCGAAGTCTGCCAGCATGCCAAGTGTTCTTGATCTCGGATCCGTCTAATGTCTTTAGCCTATAAGTCTCGGGTTTCGGTACTTCAATTACTTCATACAGTCCTTCCCAGTTTGGCATCAGCTTTCCCATGTTCTGCGGTGTAGATACTTCGACTTCTCTGAGGACGAAATCCCCCACTTCAAATCTGCGAAGCTTTACCCCCTTATTATAGTGTTTGGCTACTCTCCGTTGATATGCTGCCAGCTTGATCAAAGCCACCTCTCTGACCTCGTCCAACAGATCCAAGTTGACCTTCAGTCCTTCTTCATTATAGATCTCTTTGAACTGACTAACTCGAAGACTTGGGGACCCAATCTCGACTGGGACTAAGGCATCAGTACCATAGGCCAATTTAAAAGGTGAGTCCTCTGTTGTAGTCCTCGGTGTAGTTCGGTAGGCCCACAACACACTGAGTAGTTCTTCTGGCCATCTTCCTTTAGCTTGTTCCAGTCTGCGTTTGATCCCATTCAGAAGCGTTCTGTTGGTCACTTCAACCTGCCCATTTGACTGAGGGTGAGCCACTGAAGTCTTCTTGTGCTGAATCCCCAATTCTTTCAGAAATCCTTCAAATTTTGATCCCACGAACTGACGTCCGTTGTCCGATATCACCACTTTGGGGATCCCAAAGCGAAACACTACGGACTCCTTCATGAACTACAAGCATTCTTGTTCCGTTATCAACCGAAGTGGCTTCGCCTCTACCCATTTGGTCATATAATCGATAGCAACTATGACAAAACTGACCTGACCTGACCTTTGGCTTTAGGCAACGGACGCAATATATCTACCCCCCAGACAACAAAGGGTATAGGAGATAATATCGAATATAGCTCTTCTGGTGGCTGATGTGGGATCGAACTATTAAGCTGACACTTCTTACACTTCTTCACATACTTTGTAGCTTCCTTGAAGATTGTAGGCCAGTAGTACCCCTGCCAAAGTACCTTATAAGCCAGAGACTTAGCGGCCATATGGTCACCGCAAATACCCTCGTGAACCTCTCGAAGAGCATACTCAACCTCAGATGGAACTAGACATTTCAACAATGGTGACGAAAATGCCAGTCGATAAAGATCCCCATCTATAAGAACGAAGTTGGCACTCTTGTATTTTATCTTTTTTGCCAACATCTGATCCGAAGGAAGGACGCCATCTGCCAGATATTCAATATAGGGAGTCATCCAACAGTTAGACCGCTCGATACACATTACCACCTCATGGTGGATGCTCGGCTGCTGCAAAACCTCTAAGTAAACTGATCCATTAAAAATGACAACATCCGTAGTGGCCAGTTTTGATAATGCATCGGCAATGGAATTGTCGTTGCGCTCTATGCCTTGAAACTCATAAGAAACGAAATACTGAAGTCGATCCTTCAACTCTGTCAAGTGTTTGATCATCCTCGTCCCCCGAGCTTCATAATCTCTCGATAGTTGTTTGACGACCAGTTGAGAGTCACTATAAATGATCAGCTTCTGAACTTCTAAACTCTTCGCTAGTCGAACTCCTGCTAATACTGCTTCATACTCGGCCTCGTTGTTCGTTACTCTGAACCCAAATCGGATGGCCTGCTGCACTTTAAATCCCTCCGGACTAGTTAAAATAATCCCTACCCCGCTGACGTCCGCAGTAGAAGATCCATCTGCATATAGCGTCCATGCATTCTGACCGTGTTGAAGAACTGCCACTGCTCGATCGGACGTCTCAGCTTCTGGCAGCTCAGTATCTGCTTCGGAGAATGAACATTCCACCATGAAATCGGCCAATGCTTGACCTTTGATAGCAGTTCGGGGATGATATTCAATAAAAAATTGGGATAACTCCATAGTCCATGCTACTAATCTCCCCGAAACTTCTGGTTTGCTCATTACCTTCTTCAGCTGTTGATCCGTGTAGACAACTAGGAGCCGACCTTGAAAATATTGCCGAAGCTTTCGATTAGCAATTATTAAAGCGAAGGCAAATTTCTCAATGTTTGGACACCTGGTTTCAGCATCTCTTAAGACGTGACTGACATAATAAACTGGATGCTGCTTGCCATTGACCTCTCGAACTAACACTGCTCTAACTGCCAGCGAGCTAGCTGCCAGATATAAATACAAAGTCTCAGCTGGAGTGGGTTTCATCAATAAAGGAACCGAGGACATATATGTCTTTATGCCTTGGAAGGCGTCTTCACACTCCAAAGTCTATTGGAAAGTCTTCGCATTCTTCGGTCCTTTCAATGTGCTGAAGAATGGCAAGCATCTTTCTACGGATTTGGACATGAACCTCCTCAAAGCTGTAATCTTACCAGTCAGACGTTGAACGTCTTTGAATGACTGAGGAGTCTTCATGTCTAGAATGACCTGTATCTTTTCCGGATTGGCCTCGATGCCCCTTTGACTGACCAAGTAACCCATGAACTTCCCTGCACCGAGTCCGAAGGTACACTTAGTAGGATTGAGCCTCAATTTTTGATGGCGGACCGTCTGAAAGCACTCCTCCAGATCATCCAAATGCTTTTGAATCATCGTGCTCTTCACAATCATATCATCCACGTACACCTCCATATTCTTTCCCAGCTGCTTATGGAAGACAAAGTTCATCATTCTCTGATAGGTGGCTCCAGCATTTATCAGGCCGAAGGTCATCTTCTTATAGGCGTACATCGAACGGTGTGTGATGAATGCTGTCTTTGGATCCTTGCACATAGAAATTTGATGATAACATGAAAAAGCATCCATAAAGCTTAGTAGTGCATACCCCGAAGTCGCATCAATAAGTTAGTCAATATGAGGTAGAGGATAGAAGTCCTTTGGGCATGCTTTGTTCAGATCTGTGTAATCAATGCAGACTCTCTATTTCCCATTCTGCTTTTGCACCAGCACCACATTTGCCATCCACTCCGGATAGTCGATCTCGAAGATGAAGTCAGCAGCTATCAGCTTTGCGATCTCCTCATCAATGATCCTTTGACGTTCAGGTACAAAGATCCGCCTTTTCTACCGAACTAGCTTCTTCGAAGGATCCACATCCAGCCGATGCTCGGTAATCTTCCGGCTAATCCCAGGCATGTCTTGTGGCTCCCATACGAAGATGTCTGCATAACATCCAAGAAGTTCCATAAGGTTTATCCGGAAAGGTTCCGACAAACCCGAACCAATCTTTACTATCTTGTATTTCTTTCCCAGGACCAGTTCGATTTTCTCTGTCTCTCCTATAGGAATAACCAATGGACCCGAACTGCTTTCAGTGAAGGGCTCGATCTCAATTGCCATGGTTTGCTTCTGCTTGCTGACCCCCATTCCCGAGAAAATGACAGCATTTCGGTAGCAGCGTCGGGCCAGATCCAAATCTCCTGCCACCTCCCCAACTCCGTGTGCAGTAGGGAACTTGATCTTAAAATGAGGGATGGAAGTCACTGCTTGGAGAGCGATCAAAGTAGGTCTTCCCAGTATAGCGTTGTAGGCCGAATCTATATGCACAACATAAAATTTACATGCTATTTCTACCTGTTGTGGAGCAGTACCGAAGATGACCGGTAGCTCGATAGTCCCTGCCACTTTGACCGGATCGTTGCTGAAGCCATACAGGGGAGCCTCCTGTCCAACCTCCATCTTTCATCCCTCAAGATGCATCCTCTGATAAGCATGGGCATACAGAATATCCACAGAAGACCCGTTATCTATCATCATACGCTTTACATCTGCTGATCCCACTTGTGCAGTGATCATCAACGCTCCTTCATGGGGCTCAATGGGTTCCGAAGGGTAATCTGCATCGGTGAAGGATATAACAGTCCTTGGAAACGGTCTGTCGATCTTCGGGGGAGCACCTGCTACGGACATGACTGAATCCAGATACCCCCTCCTCTTCTTTCCTACTAACTTCCCTGCTGTCCCACCGGTTATTACATCAACGACGTGCCTTGGTGGCGGGTTTGGAACAGGCTGCATGGGAGGAACCATTTGAATCGCCTGAACAGTACGGTCAACATTCTGCTGATCTTGTTGATTCCTTCCTACCACATATTGAACCAGTACACCACTTTGAACTTTCCTCTCTATAAAATCTTTCAAATTGCAACACTCATTAGTGTCGTGGCCCGTAGCTTGATGATAGCCACAATACTTCCGTGTGTTGCCCTGTCCTGGCTTAAAATTATCCTGAGGTGGTTCAAAGAACAGTTGACCTCTGATCTGATCCAAAATAACCGACCTATCCGTATTCAGTTTGGTGTAAACCTTATTCACTTTCTGGGTGGGAGCAGGTGGACGATTACTTCCTTGTCGCCATGTGTTGTTGTACCTTTTTGAGCTGCCTTCGGGCCGATCGTTATATCCCCCCACCTTCTTCTGATCGCCCTCGGCCTTGGGAGCATTGACCCCCTTTACTCGATCCGAAGAAGGTCGCTTCAGGCTATTCATGGCCTCCTCTACCGCGATATACCCTTCTGCCTTATCAAATGCTTCTGCCAGACTCTTCGGGTGGTGGAACATCAGCTTCTGCACCAACTTTTCAGACTTTACCAGATCCAGCCCATTCTGAAACAAACCTACAGCCTGCAAATCATTGAGGTCTGACACCTGACCAACTGCTTCCCTAAACCTCTTCACGTACTGACCCAAGGACTCATCGGTGAACTATCTGACCTGTGTTAAAGAACCTGTGGGCTTACCTCTTCGCCGGTTGCTTTCGAAACGGGCATGGAATTTATCACACAACTCGGACCAAGAAGATACTGAATCTGCCGGTAGAGTACCCATCCACTGTCTCGCATCTTTTCTTAATGTTGTAACAAACGTGTGGCATTTAGCAGCATCTGTAAAGTCGTAATAATCCATCAGCCTGTCAAATGCTTGGCTATGGTCATAAGGGTCTCCAGACCCATCGTAACTCTCCATGTGAGGCAACTTCTTGGTGGTGTCTGCCTTCTCCTTAAGAATATCCAAAGAAAATGAGGACGCCCTTTTTCCCGGAGTATCCTTCACCTGTTGAACCTCGGCTAACTGTCTCCGGAGCTCTTTCAATTCTTTAACCAAATAATCTACCCCCTCCGGTTGAGATGACGCTTCTTTCTCCGGTGACTCCTTTCTCTTTCGAGTAGATCAGTCTTTTGCCATAGAACCCCTGACTCTCGTGGGACTTCTACGATGATGATGGTCTACAGAGCGGAGTGCCCTCGGTGGACTTTCTGGTATACGGACCCTAGATCTGCTTCGTCTCTGAGTTCTATGGCTGTGATGAGAATGCGCAACAACTAACACCCTCTTGTACTCTCAGGAGTGTTCTCCATGGATCGGCCTCTTCGTTCACTTCGATCCTACACTTTAGGATCAACAGGGTGATGTGCCATCTTCGATCCTTGAGGAGTAGGGCTTCTTGATCTTATTCTTTCTCGATGCTGGCCCCTAGACTCACGTTCTGAATGAGCGGGTTCCTTCCCACTCCGATGTCTACGCTCTTCGGATTGAACTTAACTGGACGCTTCATCCCTCAGCTCTGCCATCCGGGACATCTGCTCGGCTATATCCTGTCGTTGCTTCATAAGTGCCTCCATGGCCTTATCTGCTTCGTCCGCCATCTTAGCCAACCGAGAGGCCTTTTCGTCTTGGTCATTTCGGTATCGAGTTTTAGGCGAGGTGCCTCCTACTCGTTTCCGACCGTGACCAGATTCTTTCTCTGCCGTGAAGACTAGCTTTCTCTTAGCTTTACTCACAGCCCTCGTACGAGAATCTCCATGTGAACGTTTGGACGCTGTGCTGGCTTAATGCAGGTCCCAAACGGTCTTTAACAGAAACTCGTGGTGCCGATTCACTGACAGCCATCGACTGCCCTTCGGGTGTAGGCGTTCTACTCCTCCCCATGAACACTGACGTAGGACGACCACAATGTGTGATTGAAAAATACTCAGGATACTAGAACTCAGCCCTCCTTCTAGCGCCAATATTAACGCCAAGATCTTTTGCTAACGTCCCAATCACGTAAGACGCCCTGATCCTGCACACTAAACACAGTCAACACCAAAAGCTTGACGGCTTCGACCGTCGGGGGATAGCTCAGGCGTGAGAGTCAGTACCGACCGTTACAAGGGTTAACAATGGAGGATAAAATATCTAGTATCCTTAGAGAGATAAAAATTTTGTATGTTTTGGTGTATGCGTACCTTTTCTTGGAGACTCTTTTGCTGGGTTATACTCTCTTGCCTGGTTTACTGTGCCACCCACTACCTACTGACACCACTCATCCCCACGTCCGGTGACTCACCTGTCACTCCATCACCTTTGTTCACTGTTTTCTACCGCCAGCCGAAAATCATCCCATCCATATTAATGATTTGTAGTCAAAACAGTCAACCATTACCTTTTTCATCATTACAAGTCAAAGATGGATATATTTAAATGTATGATGGGTTAACCCAATAACCCGGTCCAATACTAAGGAGATATAATGTAAGGATTAGGCCCAATAACTTTAGGACTTAATAGTGGAGGCCCAAAGGACTAATTAATTAAATAGGCCCAATCCCCACGGCCTAATAGGAGAAATATCATGATCCAACAGTAGACATAAAAAAAATTGATTAGGAGGCAAACATATATATACAATTATGAGTTAAAAGTTATTTATTTATTCATATATTTAATCATAGCAACATACATAGTTACTATATATATATATATATATATATATATATATATATATATATATATATATATATATATATATATATATATATATACGGAGAGTCTCTAAAGCGAACCTTAAAAAGCGAACTAAAGACGTACCGTCGTCTTTGATGTCTATGGCGACGGTTCGACCCGTCGCCAAAGACTATATAGCTATGGCGATGGATCGAATCGTCGCCATAGACACCAAAGATGACGGTTCGTCTTTGGTTCGCTCTTTAAGGTTCGCGTTAGAGACGGACCGTATATATATATATATATATATATATATATATATATATATATATATATATATATATATATATATATATAGAGTCCGGATCCAGTCCGGGATCCCGGACTCTATAAAATCCGGACCTTTATTTTATTTTATTTTTTTGTTTTTTTTTTTTGAAACAACTAAAAAAAAAAAATAATTATGGAATTGAAATTTTTTCATAATACAGTATTTTGGGTGTGATTTGGGTACGTATAACAAAACATGGTGGTACTGTCTGTGCAGACTGTACCACCACTTTTTGGTATAGGTATTCAAAACACGTCCAAAACATTGTATTATGAAAAAATTTCAATTCCATAAAATATTAAATATTTTTTTTAGTTGTTTTAAATAAAAAAGCAAAAAAATAAAAATAAAAATTTGGGTCCGTATTTTAGGACCTGTCCGGGAGTCCGGACAGGATCCATTGTATATATATATATATATATCTTATTCAGAATGTTGGTAACTAGATACCTAAATTTTTTCATATCTCACGGAGTCCAAGTGACCTTCACTTGTATCTTACCGTCCTCGCCAGATATATTCTGTTGTGATATACCGGAGAGTTGTGCAGGGAAGTTTGCAGTGCCTTTGGCAATCTCATCGTCCGAGGAAATGGTGTCATAATCGTACAGACTTGCGCGAACTATGAGGTTGGAGTCCAATGGCACGGCTACTATGGATCTGGACAACGGAATGAGCTCCCCAGGTCTTACATCTACGTCTTCACTCGAGTCCTTCCGGAAGAGCACACTCTCATAATCACTTGAAATTTTGGTATTGGTAGCTGTAAGAGTTCCATAAACATTAGCTGGATTTTCCCCATCCCCATCTATCATTGTAACCTCCACAGAGGCTTGGGTCGCGTTACTGAACACCGCGTAGACCACAGTTGCCGAGCCATTCTGGCCATCGATTTTCTGAGATATAGGTACATCATACTCATTTGTAGGGTGGTAAACGTTCCAATCTATCTGTCCATCGCTGATATGATCATCAGGTGAAGGGTCTGGGAACGAGTCCTTGTCCATGAGAGCCACGTTGATGGTGAGGCTATCCATGGCCGAGATGGCTCGAGCAGCGGGGCCAGACAGTAGAGCATTCTCGCCTGGTTTAATTGATTCATAGTTTCCCCTTTCCCGGTTGTAGAGGTATTGAGAAATCAGTCCGTCTGTAACCGTGACTGTCCCATAAAGGTCACCCGGGTTCTCTTTGTCGATATTGTTGATTTGCACTGCAAACACCTCCACAAGTGCTCGTCCTAAATCCACCGCCCCTAGGCTGCGCGGGACGCGCGGCGGAATGCCTTTGACGTTGAATAGCAGGATTCCGATTGCAGCCGCCACCTCCGGAGCTGAATTGATCCGCCATATTTCAGGGAAACCAAGAGGGAAAATACAGAGTTCAGGATGGGCATCAGAGCGGAGCAAAGCGTTGGAGATGGTTCCCCAGTTGTTCTCAAGTGCGAGGATCCGTTCCTCGGGTGCAAGACCAGGATCACCCGCGACGTAATATCTAAGGACAAAGTATGTTATATCTTCATATCTAATAGATTCGGAAAACATCTGGACGATGACGAGTAGTGACTCTGCTCTTACTTGCCAGTCACCGGAAGTAGCGAGATGATTTACAGCATTTGTGAGGGAATCTAGACAGAGTCGAATACGCGCCCTTGTTATTCCAGCTGTATTTTCCAAGCCATGAGTGCCAGTGTAACTACCATCGAAGCCCAGGAAAGTGGAGCCCGGAATTAGATGTCGAGTCTGATTGGGAACCGAAAACTCTAACCACGTTTCAGAACCCCCCATTTGGTAGGCATCCAAGTAGAGATTTGCCCGCCGGAACAGTAGCCGGACATGAAGTTCTTCGCTGGTTCGCAGCACAATTTCGAACCATTCGGTGGGTGGTTGCGCCTGAGGGGGGAGCACGGGACGATTATGTGACACTCTATCTCCGGCCAATCGGTTGCGTAGACCCTCAATAAAACTCCTATAAGCTCCCCTTCCCGCTCTAACGTTGAACTCCAATGTAAATATGATATTCATCGTGTTTAATTTAGCACTTGGGTTGATATAATATACTAATAATATATACACTGAGCCTCCTTTTATAGGAGAACCTACACAAGACCTACCTCAAATGCATAATCCGTAGTTTTCAACTTTTCACACTAAACATACTGACGAATATTTTCACAGGTCATCACTATTACGTACGCAGCGTATACGTAGCATGCATATATATATATATATATATATATATATATATATATATATATATATATATATATATATATATTATTAAGGATAGTGCAATCAGTGCACCACAATTGGCTTTAACAGCAGCTAACAACACAAACACAAGTCAGTACTAGTAAAAACATATGTGCATAGCAGTCTATTACTAAGGAAGTGAAACTGGCTATGATCACATGCTTAAGCATAACTAATATAACAAGAAGGAATGGTTGGAATGGAAGGAACGATGATAGAGTTGTTGATACAACTAGTCCTTATGATGGTGCTGAGAAACACAAGAATAATGCTGCTCACATGATACTGAAGCTAGCTAACTTATAAACTATAGTTTGTTGTAAATAACTAGAATTAGATGTTAGGTTAACTTTATTTATAAGCAAAACAGATGGTATAAAGAGAATGATGTACTATAGTTTAGGGTATCTTTTGTAATAAAAACTTCTAGATGATAATGAGTAACAGGTTATTATGAAATAGTCCATTGTTTTCAACATAAATATCTTGTTCACAGCAGTCCATTGTTGTCATGATCACTACAAAAAAAACAGGTCATAGGCGACGGCATCATTTGCGCGGGGATACAGCCGTCGCTAATACTATCATTCTCGACGACGTAGCCGTCACCAATGAGGCCCGTCGCTAATGACCCTGAGGGGCGACGGCATACCCCGTCGCTAATGACAGCATTGCCGACGACAATATGGTCACTGGCGACGGCAGTGCCCGTCGGCAATGATTGATATCTTTGTAGTGGATTAATCGAATTGGATTTTCGATGGGTGGACGTGAAAAAAACTTAAACACTATCCGCATACACTCATTTCAGTTCCCACCTTATCCATTCAACACATGCGGCTAAAATTAAGTTCGCGTTTGTCACGGTATACTTAAGATGAAACGATTTGATATATTATTGTTCCTTATATTTGATAGATTTTTTTTTTAATTTATAAAATTTGAAAGGAATTTCAAAGTCAAATTTATTAGAGTGCTTTATCGTTAATATTAAATTTTATATTATTTGAGTTACGAAAATTGATTTCCTTCCATTACAATATCAATGAGATTGATTTTTATTAATTGAGTTATTTATTTACTAGCCGTTATACCTCTGGCCGTTGCAAAACTTGAAGTTTCTAGGAGTTGCAGATAAAGTCTAGTCGTTACAAAACCTTTTGGTATATTGCTATAATTCTTAGCCATGCATGATACAATATAAAATAGAAAGTTTTCTACTCTTATAAAAAGAGATTAGCATGTCTTCAACTTTATATAATAATAATAATAAAATATACATATTGTACTACAACACTTTCGCTTGAATCATTTGTTCTAAAACTCAAGAAAAAGCAATGAGTTGTTCATGTCATATTCTTTATTTGAGTGCACATTGGAGAAGACGAAATTGTTGAATCCCGGAAGGTATTCGTTGCGACCTTTTGCACCGGTGATATATAGTATCGGAGGGATGAAAATTATCCTTAAGGAGAGTGTTCTAAACACGTTTCAATTCATTTAGGTGAATTCTGCTATGTTTCAATTATTTTATTATAATCTTAAGGATAAATTAACATGAATTTTGCTATGTTAACCGCTACTAATTAAGGCCATACCCGACGTCACAAAAATTGAGGCTTTTTCTGGTTCTAATTTTAAGAGATGGCAAACTAAGATTTTATTAGTACTAGATATTGTAAAGGTTGATTTTGTTCTTACAAAACCAAAACCTGATGTTGGGATGTAATTATTTGGGGTGTAGCCCAATTTATTTAATGGTCCAGATATGGTGTTGGCCCATATACGTTTATTTTAACAGCTTGCTCAAGTAGTGGGAGAATCCTAATTAAAGTAAGATTGTGCTTCCTTATTTGGTTGGATAAAGAGATCTAATTTAGGAAGAAATCAATTAGCCATTAATTGCAGTTATAAGGTGTGTGACGCCCCCAAAATAGGTTCATTCCACCCAACTCATTCTGAGTCGCCGAATACATGGTACAGAAAATAACTACAACATTATTATTATAATTGTCATGCAAAATACAACACATAGACTGTGAGTTTAAATACAAATATTATCATCTAGACAGTATTCAAACTCAAATGGAGTCCTCATTATAATTATTGATACACTATTTTACAAAATAGTGAGGACTACTAAAACAACTATCTTGAACCATCATTCCATACCCCGACTAGTACCCGCTACATTCTTGCCTCTTGAGAAGAAAAATAGAACAAAAAGAAAAAGGGTGAGTTCAACTAGCTCAGTAAAGAATATTATGACTAAGATAATATAGAACAAATTATCGTTAGTCCTCAACAGGAAAAAATCCGATAAAATACAATAGACAACAAGTTTTAGATCAACAACTGCAGCAGAAATAACAATTCATTAGAAGAGTTAAGTAGAGAATGAAATCTACTATCATCTATGAATTTAAAAGTCCATCATCGATATTTTATCCCTGTAACATCAATCAATATACATCTTCAATCAAATAGTCATCTTTGCACTACAGGCCAAAGATATTAAAGTCATGTTCATCTCAATACCTGTTCATCTTTGCACTACGGGCCAAAGATATTCATCAAGAAATCATTCATCTTTGCACTATAGGCCAAAGATATTCAGTAATATCATCATTTAGGACTGAGGATAATGAAAAATATATTTTAAAGAAAACGAATCCAGTGAGACAAAAGAACAAATAGTAAGGATTCGTACTTCGGTTTATCCATGTTTAAAAATACTCCATAATAACTATTGTGGAGCAGAATTAAAAAATGAAGATCAAAACATAGATCCAATCAAAGATAGGAACCATAACAGACAATCTTGGACACAGAAAAGAAAATTTAATTTTTTCTGTGAATAGTGTCGTATTCATGAATAGTGCCGCATACGTGAATAATGCCGTATACGTGAATAGTAACTCCGACACCAAAAGGTAGAAATTTTATAATAAAAATCATCATGCTTTGTGAATAGTACTCATGAATAGTAATTCGTGAATAGCAACTCGTGAATAGTAACTCATGAATAGTAATTCCGACATGAAAAGATTAGAATTTCACAAGAAAAATCTTACCAATATTCCAGTATAATGATATTGAAAGAAATAATATCATTTACAAAAAAAATAACATCCCTTACCTCAAAAGAATAATACTTCTGGCTGGAATATCAAATATAATGCTGAAAGAAACTTGCACCGTATAGTAACACTCAAGATATCAAAATACTCACAAAAATACGCTCGATAATATAGAGAGAGAAGATTTCAGTTTCTGGTGTGATTTTCAATTCTAACCTAAGCACCCTATTTATAGGAAAATGCTTAGAATACCAAAGTAAAAAATTTAATAAAATATTATTATTTATATATAAATTTCTTACGCACACCAAGAATTCTGAATTCAGCATCTTACACATGCAAGTGGGGCCCACCAAAATGAAAAACATATTTTACATATTTTTTGTAACTAAATAAATTCAAATTCAATATTCCGGAACTTCAATAATTCATAAGAAATAACCCTTTTATTAGAAAAATTTGAGTCTTATGTCCTTCCATAAGAAATTCAATTCTCTACAACTTTGTAAGTTTAAGTTTTTTCAAATTCCAAACAGAAATTGATCGAAATTCACATACGGACGATTTTACAGGCTAAAATTAAATTTTAGTCAAAAATAAGGTCTACCAACACACAAAACATGTGTTAAATATTTATTGTAACAAAAATACTCTTCCTCCTCATTTATTCATATATCACACATTCATTATAAAATATCACCATTATTATATTATTATAATATAATAATAAATTTAAATGAATTATTTTATCAGAAAAGATAAAATATCAATTTTCAACAATTGTCACATTAAAAATTTTCTCCATCTATATTCACATAAAATGAATATTTTCCTTATCATATAAATTAATAATTAATTATTCACAAATAATATTGCAGAATCACAATACTGACAACCAGGCCGTTCTCAGGAAAGAGGGGGCTTTCCAATAAGAATTTCTCCTTACTGGCGCACAATTAGGTGACCAAACCTCTCCTTAAACAGAACTTCTAGACATTGCCAATAATACTATCTAATAATATTATTCAATAATATGAATTATTGATCTGATAATAGAAAATACTGTATAGTGACAATTATTAAAACAACAATAATATAAAATATCAACGTAGCAATTATTAAATCAATAAAATAAAATATTGAACAGTAATTACTATAACAATTATTGAGTAGTGTCTTCTTACGTAAGAATCAATAATTAGTGCAGTACCGTGTGCTACTGTACAACAACGCGTATTACTGTGTTTTAACCACCGGGTATTCCAACAGTATTAACGGTAACAACTACGCCGTTATTTATAAACAACTTATACTTGTCATTTTCGTCATCCAATCGCTTTTCGTTATGGGGCCCACACAAGGCTGCACTGTCATACAAATATTCTCCGACAGTAAGAATATTTCACGACCAAACGAATATTCCCCGACAACAATGAATATTTTATAACCACTTGCTTATTTAAAATATTTGCGTATTTTACCCATAACTTACCACATTAATCAAATCAACCCTTACTATTTCAAAATAATAAATAGAGGAAAATCAATTTTATTTATAAAAAGTTGGGGTCTTACAAGGTGAATCTAAAAAGGACTCCTACTCCTAATTGGATTCGGGTGGACATGACATTTATAAATACAATAATAAGCGAGGGTTTATGGAGATAACACAAATAAACAATTTGTATTCCCGTTATTATTTTATAGTGGATTTCTTATCTCTCTGTGCTTTTTTTCCAATTGGGTTTACATTTAAATTTTTGTGTTCATATTTTATATCTTGTACAATGATGTGTGTATGTTTATCTGTGTGTATTTCGTGAATTTGATTTCACAACAATATAATCAACTATTCCAACAACTGTTAGCGCTGTTTTGACTCGCTGTTATGGTGATTTCGTCATACGTACAAAATTTGACGTTAACATTGACGCCGTTTATGAGAAAGCAAAATTCTATTCGAAAAATCATCAACACAATTAATCTTTCTCCGTATCGGCTTACTAAGATAAGGAGGCACATCTTACACATAAAATTAAGATAAGTGGTTCTCTTTTATTAATTTATAAAATCCTCATGATTAATAATACTGCTTCACTTGCAAATAAATTTCGTAATATGATATTATGATTATAAACAAAAGCAGTATCTTGAAATACTCATTTTGACGTGGGGAATTTTTTATTTGCAACATGATGATTTGCTTATAAATAAGGAAATTCATGTAGTCTTATAAGTCCACCGGAGCATTATATGTCTCACTTACATACTTGATTAATTTCCTTTTATTTAAAGTAATAATTATGCTCACCATGGATATGCGAGTATGACTTAAAAAAACCTATATAAAAGACAAGCTGCATTCTTTATTAAGTCAATAATGTACGCAACATAACCATGAGATTATTATATAGGAATGCAAACGTGATTGTAATAAAGTATTGATAATACTTTACAAGTCATACTTCTTATATTGTTTCTGCAGTACGTAGTAGTATACATGTGATACATATAAAATTAAAGTATTATTTAGTTTGATTATTGGTCCAGTGTAGGATGCGTCTGTAAATGAGGTTGAGAGCATTGATTTGTCTAGTCAACGGTTACGGTTTCTTCCCAAGGAGTTTGGAAAGATTTGAATATTGATTATTCTTAATCTCTCCTCCAATCATTTTTAAGATCATGACTGTAACACCCCAGTCCTACATCAAAAGATAAAGAAAAAATTTGTCTACATATAAAGAAATAAGTTACAACCAATAGTACCTTCAAGTCATGACCTTTTGGGTGAGCCTGTGGTGGGCTACGATGATCCAAGATGATATTATTGGGTTAGTGGTTTAAGAACCTTATTTGGATGGATTTGATTTGATTCGGGCTTGGGATTTGACCCAAGATTTGTTCTTGACTTGGGATTTGACCTGGGTTGTTTCCTATGGTATTAGAGCCGACTCTCGAAAGCTCGGGTCGAGTCATCCGATCGGGTTACCGGAGGTGGGAACACAAAGGCTGGTGGTATTATCCCACAATAGAGAGATGGATGGCTAGAGAGGCAAAGATCTTTGGGCCGTGTGTGTGATCGGTTCTGACGAGAGGCAAAGATCTTTAGGCCGTGTGTGTGATCGGTTCTGGTGGGGACGTCAGAAATTTAAGTGGGGGAGTTTGTAACACCTCAGTCCCACATCGAAAGATAAGAAAAAAATTTGTCTGTATATAAGGAAATAAGTTACAACCAATAGTACCTTCAAGTCGTGACCTTTTGGGTGAGCTTGTGGTGGGCTACGATGACCCAAGAAGATACTATTGGGCCAGTGGTTTAAGGACCTTATTTGGATGGATTTGATTTGATTCGAGCTTGGGATTTGACCCAAGATTTGTTCTGGACTCGGGATTTGAGCCGGGTTGTTTCAATGCCCATGCATGCGGTCGATAGTCACGTACGACAGACCGAACCTACGAATCTGTAAAAATAAAAGGAGGTTATTTGTAGAAGGGAGCCTGGGATGCTATTCATGTAGTTGGGGTGGGACCGGAAGACAGGGTGTTTGCATATTATTGTTTGACCAGTGTTGTGAAACAACAAATAATGAATCAACAGACATATTCGGTTTGTCAAGATCAATTAAAAGCATAACCGTATGGCGGAGCCTGATGGGTATTGGGGGTATAAGGTCGGATAAACGTCCTTCAGGAAGGTTTTGTTCACCCAAAAGGATACATCTTCCGGATAGACATCTTTCGGATAAACATCATTCAGATAAACATCCTTCGGGAAGGCTTAGATCCTCCCGAAAGGATAAACATCCTTCGATAATACTTTGTTCTCCCGAATGGATAAACGTTTTAAAGTAGATGTGGTGGGTTCAATAGCTTTACCAACATGACAGTCGGAGGGTATGATGAACTTTTTGATTACTCTCCTATTATAAATTCTTTATAATAGGAGAGTGGGGGCAATGTTGGGATGTAATTATTTGGGGTGTAGCCCAATTTATTTAATGGTCTGGATCTGGTGTTGGCCCATATACGTTTATTTTGACAGCTTGCTTAAGTAGTGGGAGAATCCTTATTAAAGTAAAATTGTGTTTCCTTATTTGGTGGGATAAGCTAGGAGATTTAATTTGGGAAGGAATCGATCAGCCATTAATTGCTTTTATAAGATAATTATAAAAAGGACTCCTACAACTAATTGGATTCAGGTGGACATGACATCTATAAATACAATAATAAGTGAGGGTTTATGGAGATAAATAAACAATTTGTACTCCCGTTATTATTTTATAGTGGATTTCTTCTCTCTCTCTATGGTTTTTTTTTTCCAATTGGATTTTTACCTAAATTCTTGTGTCTATATTTTATATCTCTTAAAATGATGTGTGTATACAATAATACAATCAATTATTCCAACAACTGTTAGCGTTGTTTTGGCCTGCTATTTTGGTGATTTCTTCAGGCATACAAAATTAATCTGGCGTTAACACTTGAAAAACCAAAATAAAGCAATTATCACTACAACCAAAAGGCTTATCAGCGACCGCCTATTAGCGATCGCAGACGGTCACAGATGGGTATCAGCGACCGCATGCGGTCGCTGATATTAGTCGTAGGTAATCTGGTCGCTGGATGGACACTAGCAACCTGTAATAGCGACCGACTTATTAGCGACCGCAATCAGCGACCGTTGCCGTCGCTATTCTGACTTATGCTGAGTCAGTTGTCAGGTGTGACGTGGCACACGTAGCAGCGATCGCAACGGTCGCTAGATTCCAAGAAGGTGACGCGATCGCTGATACAGTGTTAGCGACTGCATGCGGTCGCTGATGGTTTTTTTTTTAAAATTTTGCCTGTTTTATTGATTTTCCAAAAATAACCTGCTTTGTGCCTGCTTTCAATCCCAACACAGTAGTATATACAAGCATCCATATTAACATCCAGCCATGATATAACTACTATATAATAAACATTGATCATCCATGAATAAACATTCATCCAACACAATACAATTGTAAACATTCATCCAACACAATGCAATTGATATCGTAAACATCCATACAAACCAATACAATTGTCCAAAGAATGAATCTAAAATAGTACAAGGCTTTAAAAATCTAAAAAAACTAGTCTAGGCGCTCTTCATGGATCATCCAAATTAGTATACTGTAATTAACAAAGTAATAAAACATATATGTTACATGGGTTGATACTGCTACGACTTAGGGAAAGCTAAACAATAGACAATGTAGTGAAACATAAAAGTAAGACAGTGACTCAGAGACTATAAACATATAAGACAATGCAACTAAACAATAAACGATATATATACCTGGTCGTCATTCTGCTGCTGTTGCTGCTACCGCTACCGCTACTGCCTCTGCCAACTCATCAGGACTCAGAGACTGCAGATGCCCGCCCAGTATACGAAGAAGATCACAATCCTGACAGATCGCTCTCACACAGTCAGCAGGAGTATGATAGGCTGGATAACTTGATGACTGTGCTGGGTGGCAGAGCTGCCTGTGCCACTGATGGTCGGGCGCCATTTTTGTCCTTGGCCTTTGACATAATTTTTCTTCACGATGGACGTCCTCTCCCATAATTCCTGATCAATCGACGGACGCGGGGTGCCTTCAGGATAACGCTCGTTCATTAAGCCCTTATAAGTGTCCTGTCAGAAGATGAACAATTAAATAGTTAAAAATAAATAAAAAAATACTAAAAAAGGTCGTCACAATTTATAAACAACATATTAGGATAAAGTGAACTTATTACCGCTATCTGAACAGCCTCAGGCAGACCATCGCGGGTGGCCACATACACATCCAACCAATTGATAAGTTGACCTTGAGAATGAGACTCCTACAGTTCATTTTCTCATATTATTATGTAAACATATGATATTTTAGCTACAAAAGATGACTGTAAACATAACATACGTACCCTGGTAGCAATGTGTTGCAGCTGTGATATACTGCCGCCCCGATACGTGCCTTTTTCCTTTTCACCGTCTGATACACCTGAGGATCTGTTCGAGGCGGCAATCTTGCGCCTCTTGACCCAGCTCTCAGCTCTCCACTGGTCACATATCTGCACCCATATGGGATGTGCGCACCACCAGGGACTATGCTCATGCATATACTGCTCACCCTGTCCTGGATGGTCAATCTCAGCATTGTGCAGGGCTTTTTGTCGTTCCTTGTTCAGATTATCTTTAGTTCGGACGGCGCACTTCTGCCAGAATAGTGTCTGAATAAATGATGCTTGCGCGTCGTCCCATCTATACCGCTTCTGCAAATAAAACAATAATAATAATATTAAAATTGTTATATTACTAAACAATATTATTTAATTAACTATGTATTATCTATCAGAGTGATAAAAGAATATACCTGAAATTCAGCCCAAACTGCATCCTTATGTTAGTATGAGTTATAAATAAAAGGTACATAAACATGTCAAGGATATAGAGAACATCAAGATATGTAATTGTATGTAATACAATTAATACTAAACATACATTTTATAGAAAAGGACAATAGAGAAATGAAAGGTACTATAGAGAAAGGTACATGAAAATCGTATAGAAAATAATTAACTACGACAACTATAAATAAAAGGTACTATAAAGAACATTTCTATATATAATTCATTATAATACAATTAAAACTAAACATACATTTTAATGAAAATCGTTGTCTGAGTCAGAATCATTTTGTACAAGTATCAAAGATTCATAACCATCTTTTTCTTCAGATTCTGTGTCAGTGTCAGTCAATAACTCTTCCTCAGTATCACTGTCATCTGGCACAATAACTGTCTCGGGATCCAATTCATCAGGTTCATCTCCACCCTCTAACTGGATTACATCATTGTTGTTCTCTATATTTATTATAGGAGGTCTATGAATCATCTCATCTTGTTAGAAATCCCTATCTATTACTTGGACACGACTGCGCGCGGGAGTATGAATTACAACTTGTCAATCTGTAGGCGGTCTATCCCTTTTCCTAACAGGACTAGGAGTGTAGTATACTTGTACTGTGCCAATGGCTTATCACTAGATATGCTCATTGTTCAAAAAGTTTCATTTTCAGTCCTTATTGCAGCTACGTGGCATATAAGGACTGATTCAATCCATAAAAATAACAAATACAAATAAATCCTTGAGTTACAGGATTATTCTTTGAAAGAATACTGGAACCTTTCTGTCCCATGTCCTTGAATCTTGTTTCCCAATTTGGAAACATTCCTAGGTGTCAGATACATTGCTTGAAATTCCCACATTACATGTTTAATGTCTGACATATTTGTTGCATCATTTGGTCATATATAAATAGACATAATATTCTAGATTCTTCTGAAGGTATAATATTATGCTGCAGTGTTGAAACAAAAACAACTCAATTCAATTACAAGGTACATCTGTTATATGAATTATTACTAGTTTTTACCTAGATTCATATATCCTCCGGGCACACACTAACAATAAAACTAATAAGTCATCGTTGAGCTGCATCACCCATGACAACTTAATCAGCTCCAAAATTAACTACTATAAGACAGTTCATAAAGCAGAAGCTAATCTAAGATGAAGAAATTATGAAATGCAATATTTAAACAGCCTTTTGTTACATCTTAATCAAACTAAGGTTCCAATTTAAGAGTAGAGAAGATAACTCTGCAGAAATTTAAAATCAGTGTACATATAGTGCGTAATGCTTGAACAATCAATTCAATTCAACCAAATATGAAATAATATAACAGAATATAACATGTGATATTCAAATACAAAAATTTCAATTCAAGCATCATTTGAAGCTTAAACAAGAATAGCATGCTACACCCTAAAATTGAGTAGACAGATGTACCTTGTTTTTGGTGTCTGCTCTTTCTTTTAGTTAGTAGAGTTGCTTTCGGTAGTAGAAATCGGAATCCTGGGGCATTTGAAAAGTAAATTACATTATACTGCCCTCAATTGCTAACAAATTCATAAAGCCATCTCATGATAAATTACAGTATATTAAAAATTAAAGATATTCAATAAACATGGTGGCAGTGAAGTGCTTAAAGGACTTACCGGCGGTGGTACGGTGGTGGTGAAGCTTCGGCCGGCCGGTGATATTGGCGGTGAACCATCTTCTCTTCTCCCCCTACTCCCTCTTCTCCCTCTGCGTCTCCCTCTTTTTATTTCTTCTCGACTGATTCGAGCGAATGCCTGAATCTGATTCAGGTTATAAGGATCAGCGACCGCATTCAGCAACCACATGCGGTCGCTAATTTTTAATAATGTGGACATATCAGCGATCGCTAGTGGTCGTTGATATAGATTGGTCACCGTGCCAAATTTTCACTCCAATTTTTGGGAGGGAAATTTTTATTAGCGACTGATCAGCGACCGTAATATAAACTAGCGACTAGAATCCTGAGCGGTCGCAGATAGCGGTCGCTATTACTATTATCAATGACCGGATAGGGCGGTCGCTGATATCATTGGTCGCAGATGGCCCTTTTTCTTGTAGTGTATTTTATTTGTGGTAACCGTGGAAATGCATGCTAATTAATCTCTCTTTTTAAGATCAAGAAGTAAAACTTTAGCCAAACACTCCCACACTTTGAGACATTTTAAATTAGGTATATGATTTTTCCCAGAATTCAAATAGAGTTTACCAGTCCTTTTATAAATTATTCTATTTTGAATGTGACATGTAGATAAAATAGCTTCTCCCCACAAGTTAGAAGGTTCACCAGAACTAATCAATAAAGCATTCATCATTTCTTTTAAAGACCGATTTTTTCTTTCAATAACACCATTAGATTTCGGGGAATAAGGAGGTGTAGTTTCATGCACAATACCATGTTCTGCACAAAAAACATTTAAAGGTTCATATTCACCACCTCTATCAGATCTAAGTCTTTTAATTTTTCTAACTAATTTATTTTCAACTTCAGTTTTATATTTAACAAACATATCAAATGCTTCATTTTTATGTCTAAGCAAATAAACCTTAGTATACCTTGAAAAATCATCAATAAAAGTCACATAATATTTTTTTACCACCTCTTGTCATAATTGATTTCAAGTCTCCCATGTAAGACCCCAACTTTTTATGAATAAGATTTGATTTTCTTTATATATTATTCTAAATAGTAAGGTGTTTATTTAATAAATGTTATAGTTGTGAGTGATATTGCAAATTATACAAAGTAAACAGTTATCAAAAAATATTCGTTTGGTCAGGGAATATTCTTTTGTCAGGGAATATCCGTACCACGGCGCAATCATTGGTAGACCACATAATAGAATAACTGTCGGATATAGAAAACGACATAAATAACCTTTTTATAAATTAAAATTGACGGCGGAACTTTTACCATTAACTATTGAAATACCTGGTAATAAAAGTACAGTAATACGCATTGTTCCATAGTATCACACTGTATTGCATAGTATCTCTGATTATTAATTCTTACCTAAGAAGTCAGTTAATAATTGTTACAGTAAAAATTGATCAGTCTTTCATATTATTAATGTAATAATTGCTACAGTGATAATTGAATAATATTTTATATTATTGATTCAATAATTGTTATGGCACAGTAACTCATATTATTTAACTGATATTATTAGATAGTATTATTGACAATGTCTAGAAAGTTCTGTCGAGGAAATGAGTTAGGTTATATAATTACGCGCCAATAAGGATAAATCCTTATCGAAAAGCCTCCTCTTTCTTGGGAATGATTTGGTTGTCAATACTATGAGCTTATAATATTAATTGTGAATAATTATTATGTGGTGGATATTTGTTCAATTTTGATATAAATTGAGGAATTTAGCATGAGACATTTGTTGAAAGTTTGACATATTTTTTTATGGAACCACAATCATTTTCTCCGATAAAATATTCATTCAAGTATATTATTATAGTATTATATTATAATAGTATAGTCTTATAATATATATCAGATGAATTTTTAAATAGTAATATTAATATATTATATTAACATATACTTTTCTGGCATATCAAAGTTGGGTGGGGGATTAGTTGTTTTTGTTTTGTATTACTTTTTTAAAGTTGGTATGCATATATAATTCTTTTGCAGTTCCTTTTTCAAAATCATGTGCGTTGGGTTTGTTTTCTTCCGTATACATGTAACTTATTTTATCCCATAGAGGCCACTTGATTGGTGGAGATTGAAGGTTGGTGAATGATAGTGGGTTAGGTGTCTACAATTATTTTTCAAACTTGCCTAATTATCTGTCAAACTTTCCCAAACCTTCTCCCTCAATTGCACTATAAATATGTTACTCGGACGAGCAACCAAGACCCACACCATCACAATATCAAAAATTTTTATTCTATAATATTTTGAGTATTTCTCATGAATATAAGGAGACTTTGAGTGTAGTTAATAGTGCAAGATTTTCGCAAGATAATATCTGATATTCCAGTCAAATTTAGTTTTCTACTAAGGTAAATGATATTTTTTTTTTCAATACTTGTAAGAAATATCATTTTCTTTCATACTCCATATTATGTAAGTGATATTATTTCATTTCATATTTCTAAATTTAAACTTACTACGATAAATATTGCTTCTATAATTCCTGAAATGTTTAGAAATTCCTTAAGGTTTGCGCTTCATCTAATATCATTTCACTGGAATATTGGTCTGAATTTTCTTATTAAATTTTAATATTTTCATGTCGGAGTACTATTCATCCATAATACTATTCATACGACACTATTCGTGAGTACTATTCACGACGGAATTTAATTTCATTTTCTTTGTCCAAATCATCTTTGAAATATTAATCTTAAATATCATTCTTGAATTTTACTCTACAATTGGTGATCATGTTGACAATTTAGACATTCTTGAACTCTAGATAAATTAAATTATAAATATCTAATATTTATCCTTGATCTCACTTGATTCATTCTTTATAACATTATCATCATCCTCATGCTTATATTGCAGTGAAAGTCATATTTGGCCCGTAGTGCAAAGATGAACTGTTGATTGGTATGATTATGAACAGAAATTGTGTATTGGTATAATCATGACCTTTAATATACATGTTACAGATAAAGGTTTGTGGTGAAAGTCTTCTTTGGCCCATAGTGCATAGATGGACATGTGTTTGGCATGATCATAACCATTGGTGATACAAACGAATATATTTAGCTCGTAGTGCATAGATAATTCATTGGTTTGAAATAATTATTGATTGGTGTTACAATATGGATAAAATATTGATGATGAACTTTTAAATCATAGAAGATAGTAGACATCATGCTCTACTTGACTCTTCTAATGGATTGCTATTTTCGCTGCAGTTGTTGATATAAAACTTGTTGTTCATTATATTTTATCTGATTTATCACTGTTGAAGGCTAAATATAATTTATTCCTTATTATCTTAGTCATAATATTCATTACTGGGTTAGTTGAGCTCATCCTTTTTCTTTTTGTTCCATTGTTCTTCTTAGAAAATGAAAGTGTAGTTGGGACTAGTCAGGGAGTGGAGTAAAGTCTTCACTATGTTGTGAAATAGTGTGATAATAACTGTAATGAATTAAGACTTAATTTGAGTTTGGATATTGTCGTATTATGCATGATGCAATATTTGTATTCAAACTCATAACATGTGTGGTCATATTTTGAACGACAGTTTAATAGTTGTAAATAGGAAAGTTTGTATTGAAATTTTGTAGTATGTATTTGGCGACTAAAAATGGGTTGTGCGGACCTATTTATGGAGGCGTCACATCCCAAGTCTGAATGAATAAGACTAAGTAATACTGATTCTCTTTCTAATACAAGTTTGCATGGTTTCTTGGTTATTTTAGCTTCAACACAAGTGTGACATTTATCATGTTTAGAAATTGAAATATTTTTAAGAATGCCTATTTTTTCATTTGTTTAACAAATGAGTAATTAACATGACCTAGTTTAGCATACCACTAGGACTGATCAAAAAACGGGTAAAACTAAATAACCGAACACAACCAAAATTTTTGAACCGAATTATTTCGATTATTCGATTATTTTCTGTAATTCGGTTATAATCATTTTACTATCATGTTTTCGGGTTTGGATATGATTACTAAAATTTTGATATTCAGTTACCCGAATAACCAAATAAACATTAAAAAAAATTGAAGACTTTAACTCTTTAAGAGTTAAATACTTGCAACTCAGTACTCACTCTCCTCCACAACCACTTTGCCTCTCATTAGTTAGCTTCTGCCGACTCTCCTCTCCTCTCCTCTCCTCTCCTCCACAACCAAAACCTAATGACCCAAATACTATCCTCTACTCCGGCCTCCACCTCCGGCCCTCCGCCCCTCTGCATTTATGGGCCTTTCAAGTCTCAGATCTCGCCTCTCATCTCAGATCTGCCTCTCATGTCTTTGGTCCATCTCTTAAGTCTCAAATCTCATCTCTCACAAAGTGAATAGTGAACACCTTGAAAGTATTGTAGACTTGTAGTCTCTGTTTCATGGGTTCATGAGTCAGTCAAAGTTGGAATACTTTTTTCAAGGAACTGATGGGTACTTTATCAAAAGTAACATATAGACACACACAGTTTGAATCTTTGATGACGAATCACTCTAATACTTTATAGTTAACTGTTGAGACTGTTGAAACTTATTTGTCATTTAAAGCTAGGTTATATATTTTTGAATCAGATATTGGTTCATCAATCTAGTAATCAGATATTTGTAATGAATTTTTTTTGTTTGGTAAAAATGAAATTTAATTTCGGTTATTAATCGAGATAACCGAATAGTAAATTTGATTATTCGGTTTTCGATTATTCGATTATTATGTGATTCGGTTAGTTTTTCGGATATCAAAATTATATAAATTGTGGATATCGGTTATAACCGAATAATTTATTCAATTCAATTATAACCGAATGATCAATTACATGCCACAAAGAATCACACTCAAATAATTAAGCGGAAGTACTAACATTTTAATGCAAGGCATTAGAAACATTAAGTACAAATAAGGCTGATAGCTAATGTATATGGAAGCACCGATTTTATTATCCCCGGCCGCCGTTAATCCCTCCGCCATTTCTTTTTTATCTGACCCCGCCCCGCTACTCCACTACCTTCCGCCGCATTCTTTTTGGATAAGTTCCAACTTTATCATAATGGGCGGATTCATATTTAATCTAAAGCACCATGCTTTTAATTTAGTTAGTGTTGTTTTTTGTTATTTCTTTCAAGGTTGGCCATTTTTTTTATCACCATTGCAGCCTCCCTTTGAGATTAGATTTGTCTTGGGATGTTTGTTAGTTGTTACGTTTTTCTTTATTAATGTCATTGTTTATTCAGCAAAAAAGAATTTTTTAAAAAAAATAATAACTCAAGACATAGTAAAAGAAGAGTAATTCTTTAGATGGAAATGGAAAACTTCTGTCAACATGTGATCAGTTGTTCAAGCACCTGCCACTTCTAATGAATACTACTCCCTCCGTTCCTTAATATAAGTCATTTTAGAGAAATATTTTTGTTCCTTAATATAAGTCGTTTCAGAATTTCAAGTAAGCATTAATTGCTCAGTTTCCATATTACCCCAAGTATTAAATGTAACTTTGGTTCTCTCATTATTTTCTGTCTAATAAATAACAATCTCTTCTTCCAATATAAGGGCAAAATAGACAATTGATATTATAGTTAATACTATATAATCATTTCCTTAATACTTGTGCACAACTCCAAAACGACCTATATTAAGGAACGGAGGGAGTATTGTATATAGACTTTACTTACATGAAGCTTACAGATACAATATAAAAGAGATTGGGACTCTGTATTAAATGCTCTCAGTCCGCCATATAATTGGGAGAGGGAATTACGTTTTTGTCGGATAAACGATGTCCGAAGAAAAGCTTTTAGTTGCCGGCAGTATTAAAACTTCGGAGGTGAGTAATTACAAAAATATCATTACAAAAAATATATTTAAACTCACCGTCCGTATCATTAAAGTGCGGATTCTTGAGGGTATTTTGGTCAATTTTGAGCTGTACTTTAGTTGTACAGGTTTTCTCAAACTAAAGTGCGGACATGTAATAATTTTCATCGTTAAATTTGCGATTGGACGGTCATGATCGGTAAGGGTGTAAATTGTAAGACCCCGAATTTTATGAAATAAAAGTATTCAATTTTTCTTATAATTACAATTCAGTAAATGGTTAAATTGATAAAAAGTTAAAGTTATGGGTGAAATATGAAAATTTTTTAAAATAAACAAGTGGTTATGAAATAATCATTGTTGTCGGGGAATATTCGTTGGTCGTGGAATATTTTTTCTATCGGGGAATATTCGTACGACGGCGCAGCTATTTGTGGGCCCCATAACGGAAAACGGTCGGATGAAGATAACGACAAAAAATTGAGTTTTTATAATTAACGGCGTAGTTGTTACCGTTAACACTGTTGGAATACCCGATGGTTAAAATACAGTAATACGCGTTATTACACAGTAGCACACGGTATTGCACAGTATTTTTGAAATTATTGATTCTTACGTAAGAAGGCACTACTGAATAATTGTCACAGAAATTACTGTTCAATATTTTATTTTATTGATTCAATAATTGTTGCGTTGATATTTTATATTATTGTTGTTTCAATAATTGTTACTGCACATCATCTCCATTATCAGATCAATAATTCATATTATTTGAATAATATTATTAGATAGCATTATTGGCAATGTCTAGAAAGTTCTGTCTAAGGAGAGGTTTGGTCATCTAATTGTGCGTCAATAAGGAGAAATCCTTATTGGAAAGCCCCCTCTTTCTTGGGAACGGCCTGGTTGGCAGTACTGTGATTCTGTAATATTATTTGTGAATAATTAATTATTAATTTATATGATGAGAAAAATATTAATTTTATGTGGATATAGATGGAGAAAATTTTTAAAGTGACAATTGTTGAAAAATGATATTTTATCTTTTCTGATAAAATAATTTATTATTATATTTAATAATATAATAATGGTGATAGTTTTACAATAAATGTAGAATATATGAGTATATGAGGAGGAAGAGTATTTTTGTTGTATTAAATGATTAACACATATTTTGTGTGTCGGTGGACCCCATTTCTTGACTGAAATTTGATTATAGCCTGTAAAATCGTCTGTTTATGGATTTCGGTCAATTTCTATTTGGAATTTGGAAAAACTTTCTTCTGCAAAGTTTTAGAAAATTGAATTTTCTATAAAGAATTGCGAGATTCGAATTTTCTGATAAAAGAACTATTTTCTATGAATTATTGAAGTTTCAAAAAATAAAATAGTTTTTATTAAATATTGGGTGGGACCCACTTTTTGGTTGGTGTTGAATGCATGTGCTGAATTGAGATTCAAGTGTAGTGGGCTAGTCTTAAATGGCTGATGCGTAGGAAATGAGAAATAATCAATATATTATTTTATTAATTTAATCTCCTTTGACGTTCTAGAATTTTCCTATAAATAAGTGCTTATGTTAGAATTGAAAATCACATCAGAAATAAGTTTTCTTTCTTTCTATATTATCAAGCATATTTTTGTGAGTATTTAGATATCATGAGTGTTGCTCAGCGTTATATCTGATATTCAAGTCAGAAGTACTGCTCTTTTGAGGTAGGGGAGTTTAAGGGTTATTATATTTTTCAGTTCGTAATTCTTCTGACCTTCAAAAAATTTTGGAAAAATTTGAAATGATATTTTGATGAGTTTTATTGATTGTGTCCAAAAATGGTGATTTTTGGATGTATAGATTAAGATTTATTAATTTTACGAGAAAAGACTATTTTAAAAGTAACCGCTTATAACTCTTTGTGGTTAACTCCAAAATTGATGAAATTTTTATTGGAAGTATATCTATATAATATCAGTGTACTCTGTGAATTTCGGAATTTTTGGATAAAATTACAATTTATGATAAATGTCTAAATATTCGGCTGTTTTCGCCATATGAAAAATAGTAAATGAGTTTTAAAAATTCTGAGAAAAATATATGTTCAATATGAGACTATATTCTGCTAAATCCCAGAAAAGAAATATTTTTAGAACTGATTTGGTATTTATCATGAAAATAGACTAGTTATGAGTAAATGAATTAAATATGTTATGTGAAGTAAGAAAATTAGAAAATAGGATTTTATGGCTTGAGAATCCTATATGAGGTATATGCAGATTTTTGATGAGGGTTTTGGTTATTGGTAATAAAATCTTATGAGTTTGGCATTTTAGGATGATTAAATGCATTATTTAGTAAAGTATAAACAATTAAAATAAATTGTTTATAAGCTTAAGAAATATTATTCTTTCAATATCATTATACCGAAATATTGGTATGTATTTTATTGTAGAATTTTTACCTTTTTGTGTCGGGTTTACTATTCATGAGTTATTATTCACGAGTTACTATGCACAGGGTACTATTCATGATAAAATTAGTTTCTTTTTCTGACCAAATTATCGTTGATTTATGAATCTTACTCTTAAAATTAAATCCATGTTTTGATCATATTATTTTTATTATCATATATAATAATTTTATAATCCTGGTGAAGAAATTTCTCTTTGACTTGAGTGTAAAGATGGGTAGATTATTGGTATGATCGTGACTATGGATTCTCTTTGGCCAGTAGTGCAAAGTTGAATCGTTGACTGGTATGATCATGACCAATAAATTTACAATTGAATATTTTTAGCTTAAGTGCAAAGGTGAATTGATCAACATGTTTATAATTATGGTGTATATAAATTCTGAAATGATTATGTATTTCTTTGAGATATTAATATCTTTGGCCTGTAGTGCAAATATAAATTATTGATGAATATCTTTGGCTCGTAGTACAAAGATAACCTGTTGTTGAATATCTTTGGCCCGTAGTGTAAAGATGATCTGTTGTTGAATATCTTTGGCCCGTAGTGCAAAGATGAGCTGTTATTGAATATCTTTGGCCTGTAGTGCAAAGATAAACTGTTGATGAATATCTTTGGCCCGTAGTGCAAAGATGAATTTATTAGTATGATTATGAACAGGAACTGTGATTTGGTATAACTATGATCTTTGATGTTTCAGGTAAAGACAGGTGATAAAAATATTCTTCGTCCTGCGTGCGAAGAAAAATTTAGAATCACAATTATGATTATGAGTTATTCATATGATTGTGGAAAGGAACTGTTGAGTGATGTTCTGGAAAGGTATAAACTGATTTGTTTTGAGTATATATGACTTTGATATAAAGTTATTTTCTGTACAAGACAAGTAACTATAATATTATTAGCATATATTTATTTGACAGTAGGTATTGGTGTATAACATGGAAAAATTGAGTTTTTTTTTTATTAAATTACTCTGAAAAACTTATATTTTGATTAATAAGTAGTAACAATAAAAGTATTAATTTAAGACAAATTATCATGTTTTCAAAATTAAATAGAATAATTATATGAACAATAAACTTAAGACATATTTTATTCTGTTGGCATATTAAACTTTAGTAGTTGATGTGTTAAAAATATGAAATTATAAGTGCACAGTGTTAAATTAAAGAATTGACAAGTACATATCGAACCATAAAGACTAGATTAATTTTAATGTATCATTAATATCTATTTTAGGCGAATTAGAAATAAAAATTGAGAATTGATTAATTATAATTAAACTAACTAATTATAAGAAAGCAATTTAGGAATTCGAATTCATTAACCAATAAACATAATAAGGAATTCAATCTTTTTAATTTTTATAACTTAACTATGATTTTGATCTCCATTCCCTTTAATTTAGTAATTTTATAATTAACGTGGGCACACATAAACTATAAAAATGTTAAGATTAATTATAACTCATCAAAACTTCTTCTAGCAATCATAGATTATGAAAAACTCATTTCTTAATAATAATCTATCAAAACCTATTAATTAATTAAAAATCACATAAAAACTATAAAACAAAGGTATTTTAATAACGAAACATGAAGGCGAAATCAATTAAACATAAAAGCATAAATAGTAAAAGAGATGCAAAATATTATCATAAATAATTATTTAATTTTATCTTCATCCTAGATATAAAAAATTAACTAGACATGAAAATAAATAATCAAACTAAAATAAAGAAAAAGTAGAAGATTAAAAAAAAATAAAAAAACTCCCTTTATTCATGATTCTCTAACAACCGTACAATGAAAAAGTAATTTAATCTACTCATACTCCTAACTTAAACTAATACATTATTCTCTCTAAAATAAGAGATCTATTTATAGGGAAAAAAATTTATTTCCTAATTTAGATTCATTGAACTTAGTCTCTTTTGTTCCCTTTTATCCTCTTCTTTCCTTCTTGACTTCAATCTCTACATGGTAATCTCCCAAGAGTCCTTTTTCATCTTTAAAATCTGGAATAATTATCTTTTACTTATTCACCAAGTTAAACAAGATAAATCCAATATTGTTCCACCTCATTCCTTTTCGTTGTAGGAATTTTCTTGGATATTTTCTTACATGAATAAGAGCATTAAATATTGCTTGATCACCAAAGATTTTGATTTTATTGCAACAAAATATTAAACAAAAACTCTACATAGATATGAAAATTGGACATGAGTGCATTTGAATTTTACTCAATTGTATTTTGACCCCTATTGGTGGGTAAAAATATAAATAAATAAAATTTAAATACACTCATGTCCAATTTCCATATCCACCTAAAAGAGCTCAATATTAAATTCTATAAAATAAAATAAAATATATTAATTAAATAAACTAATATAATTAAAAGGACAAAATTATAGATAATAAAATATATGAATTATGTGTGTCTATGAAATACCTCATACCTAATTTTTGCTCGTACTCGAGTAAAATAAAAATAAAACAAAAATTATACTACCTCATTTTCGTAGGAAACACGATTGCACTTAGCATGTGCAATAAGCCTTTAAACTCCAAAGTTACCCCAAGTGGACGAGTTATGTCTTGTGAGGGTTTACGGAGAATATACCCACAAAATTCAAAATTCAAAATAAAATCTCTTTGAGTTTAACCAATTATGAAATCGAAAGAAAACTTATAAGTATATATGGGCATTATACATAAGCAAGATTAAACTCAAAATTACACTTTCGCCTTTATCAAAAATACTTTGTATATCTTCAATCTCGACACCATCCTTCATAAAATTAATTTCATGTGTTGTATGCATGTGTATGTGATGTAACTCTGAGTAAGAATTTTTGTAACGACCCCAAAATAGGTCAATTCCATCCAACCCATTCTGAGTCGCCAAATACATAGTACAAAAAACAACTACAACTTTATTACAACAATTGTCGTATAAAATACAACAACACATATGCTGTGAGTTTGGATACAAATATATACCAAATGTGACACATGTCCCAACCGTGGACAGCACCTCACAGTGGCACCTTACATAAAGGTATAGTCAAAGACTGTTTTAAAAATTAGAATCTTTGGGAAGTGCTCAATGAAACTTTCGTACATGGGAGGCCATGCGTCTAGGTTATGATAGATATCATATGGCCACAGAATTATCCTTGGTTGACCTAATAGACCCCAAAGAAAAACAAGAAGATTACAATCATATTCTTTCCAACGGTGAGTCTTCTCTTGACATATCATTATCTCCACTGTCTTTAATCGTGAATTACACTTCAAACAAATACCAAGATTATATAGGTAGTGCTCGTAAATATACTCAGCAAGTGGATGAGCACATCCATGTCTTATGATGACACGAGATTGTATATCATTAGACATCTTGTATGATAGTGACAAAACACCCTTCCAACGTTGGGTTCGCCTCACCCTATTTGATTCACCAAATATAACTACTAAATGACGACCACCGTTCTATTCCCCTGTTACCCCCGCTCGACCCAGCTACACTCTTATTACCTGAAAGGAATTGTGAAACAGAAGGGTGAGCACAACTAGCCCAGTAAAGAATATCATGACTAAAGATAAATAAATTATCAATAGCCTTCAACAGTAATAAATCAGAGATTTAGAACATATGGTAGATGATAAAACTTTTCAACCATAGTTGCAGCGGAACGAGTAATCCATAGAAGAGTCAAATAGACCATAAAGTCTATTATCTTCTCCATGTTAAAAATTCACCAACAATATTTTATCCCTGTAACATCAATCAACAGTTCTGGTCCACAAACATATGAATAACTCATAATCATAATTGTGATTCTAAATTCCCCTTCACATCCAGAACGAAGGTAATTTTCATCACATGTCTTTACCTGAAACATCAAAGATCATGGTTATACCAAATCACAGTTCTTGTTTATAATCATACTAGCAATTTTATCTTTGCACTACGAGCCAAAGATATTCATCAACAGACCATCTTTGCACTACAGGCCAAAGATATTCATCAACAGGTCATCTTTGCACTACATGCCAAAGATATTTCTCAACAGTTCATATTTACACTACATGCCAAATATATTCATCAACAATTCATATTTGCACTACAGGCCAAATATATTAATATCTCAAAGAAATATATAATCATTTCGGAATTTATATAAACAATAATTATAACCATATTAATCAATTCATCTTTACACTTAAGCTAAAGATTCAATTATAAATTCAATGGTCATGATCATACCAGTTAACAATTCATCTTTGCACTACAGGTCAAAGATATTCCTCAGTCACGATCATACCAATAATTTACCCATCTTTACACTCAAGTGAAAGAGAAATTCAACATCATGGTTATAAAAATGTTATATATGATAATAAAAATAATATTATCAACAACTGCATTTATTTTCAAGAGCAACAATCATAAATCAACGATAATTTGGTCACAAAAAGAAACTAATTTTTTTTCGTGAATAGTAACTCGTGAATAGTAACTCATGAATAGTAACTTCGACTCAAAAAGGTAGAAATTCTACAATAAAATTCATACCAATATTTCGGTATAATGATATTGAAAGAATAATATTTCTTAAGCTTATAAACAATTTATTTTAATTATTTACACTTTACTAAATAATGCATTTAATCATCCTAAAATGCCAAACTCATAATATTTCATCACCAATAACCAAAAACCCTCATAAAAAATCTGCATATACCTCATATAGGATTCTCAAGCCATAAAATCCTATTTTCTAATTTTCTTACTTCACAAAACATATTTAATTCATTTGCTCATAACTAAACTATTTTCATGAAAAATACCAAATGAGTTCCAAAAATATTTCTTTTCTGGGATTTAGCATAATATAGTCCCATAGTGAACATATATTTTTCTCAGAATTTTTAAAAGTCATTTACTATTTTTCATATGGCCAAAACAGCCGAATATTTAGACATTTATCAAAAATTATACTTTTATCTAAAAATTCTGAAATTCACAAAGTATACTCCTATCATATACATGTACTCCCAATAAAAATTTTATCAATTTTGGAGTTAACCACAAGAAGTTATAAGCGGGTACTTTTAAAATAGTTTTTTCCCATAAAATTCATAACTCTTAATTTATACATCCAAAAATCACCATTTTTGGACACAATCAAGAAAACTCATCAAAATATCATTTCAAATTTTTCCAGAATTTTCTGAAGTTCAAAAAAATTACGAAACTGAAAATCATAACAACCCTTAAAATCCCTTACAATTCCTTACCTCAAAAGTGCAGCATTTCTGACTGGAATACAAAGTCGAAGGAAACTTGCACTGAATAGCAACTCTCAAAGTATCTAAATACTCACAAAATATGCTTCATAATATAGAGAGAGAAAGAGAGAAAACTTATGTTTCTGGTGTGATTTTCAATTCTAACTTAGCCCTCTATTTATAGGAAATTGTTAGCACGCCGAAGCAGACTTAACTTGCAACCTGATGGCTTTACCTGCTACTATTTTCACCCACCATATTTGAATAAAAATCTCAGCACATTTCTTCACCAACCAAGAGTGGGGCCCACCAATTCTAGAATTTTCCACCAAAATGATTAACTCCGAAAATTCAACAATTTCTGAACCAGTCATCTCATAAAATTCATAACAAATCATACGTTCATTTTTAACGGTTCAAAATTTGTGGACATATACTTAACTTATATATGTATAACATATCCAAAAATCACAACGATCCAACGGTTGGATTAAAAATTATAACCCCCGCAATATATCTCAAAAACACTAATTTTTAATACCTTCATTCCGACAAAAATACTGATAAAAATCTCAACATTAACTCCTTCATTTTTAACCACAAAAATATATCCCTCATTTATATCCACATAAAATAAATATTTTCATATCATATGAATCAATAATTAATTATTCACAAATAATATTACAGAATCACATTTATGACAACTAGGCCGTTCCCAGGAAAGAGGGGGCTTTCCAATAAAGATTTCTCCTTACTGGCGTGCAATTAGATGATCAAACCTCTCCTTAGACAGAACTTTCTAGACATTGTCAATAATGCTATCTAATAATATTATTCAAATAATATGAATTATTGTTCTGATAATAGAAAATACTGTGCAGTGACAATTATTGAAACAACAATAATATAAAATATCAATGCAACAATTATTGAATCAATAAAATAAAATATTGAACAGTAATTACTGTAACAATTATTGAGTAGTGTCTTCTCACGTAAGAATCAATAATTGAAAAAATATTGTACAATACCGTGTGCTATTGTGCAACTATGCGTATTACTGTATTTTAACCACCATGTATTCCAACAGTGTTAACAGTAACAACTACGCCGTTATTTATAAAAACTCAATTTTGTCGTTTTCTTCATCCGACAGTTATTCTGTTATGGGGCCCACAAATGGCTACGCCGTCGTACGAATATTCCCCGACAGAAAGAATATTCCCTGACAACAATGAATATTTTATAACCACTTGTTTATTTTACAAAATTTGCACATTTCACCCATAACTTTAACTTTTTATCAATTTAACCATTGACTAAATAGGAAAATTGAATACTTTTATTTCATAAAATTCGGGGTCTTACAATTTTTATCATGAAAATCAAACAAACTCATTTTTTCCTTCCTTTTTCATTTTTTTCCTTTCTTGAATCTTTTTTCTAGACATGTGCAATGTCTATTTTTCTTAGGCTTTTCAGAGTTACTCATGTAACGAGCGTTGGACCAATGACTCCCAAACTAATTGGCTTTAGGATACTAGGTGTAAAGACACCCCTAAGGGCTTACTAACTCGAGTAACAAATGCCAAAAAATTAGACTAGTCAAATTACTTTTATCCATCACACTTTTCAGCATCAATATCGATACTTCTTTAGGCTTGGATACCCAATTATTTCATTCAATGTACATTGAAGCAAATGAGTAAGTGAGTGTGAACTTTTCATGATTTCACGAGGTCTAGGAAATTGAAAATAGCCAGAATTTTCATCAGAATTATGCTTAAAGTGTACCTCAAGAAAATTTTTACTAACATGTTCAAAAGATGGAAGAATTTGGTTCAAATACATATTCTAGTTTAGTTGACTTATTTATAGTGGATCTCAACAGCTCATGACTTTATCAAAATATTCAGATTCATTCCAATTTTTGTAAAGGTGATTTAAGAAAAAATCAATTGGATTTTCAACCAAGAGTCTATTTTCAATTATTTCTTGGGTCATAGGCAACTCTTGTATCATGTTTACTTTAATAGGTTAGTCCAAAAAATCACTAAGTGGTTTTTTAGGAATAAGTCTTATGTAGTTTTAGGCTTATAGACTTTTTCAACCGGCTCATTAAATGTGACATGGTTAATTTTAGGAACAGACTCATAATTTTTAGACCCCTCAAATTCGCTTGACTCAAGAATTGAATACAAAATTTCATTTTCCTCATCATTTCCATAATTATCCAGATCGATTTTCAAAATTAACCTCAGAGTTACTAGAAAATTCACTCACCTCTTATTCATTTATTATGGTGGCTAATCGACTCATATAAATTTTTAGATGATATATAGCTAGCTTGATCCATGCTAAATTGATTTTCCATTAAAATTTCCATAGTCTTCTCTAAAGCATTAAGTCTTTCTATTCTTCATTTTGCTAATTCTTGTGAATATTGAGATTCTGGATTCGAATACGGATCTGGATATAAATATGAACTTAGATAAGGATTTTCATAAGTTGGAAGAAATTGATTTACTTGGTGTGTATTAAAATTTTCATAGGGTTCTTCATTTCAAATAAAATTATTATTACAACTATAATAAGAATCCATCTTTCCACAAATCACGAAAAAATAAACAACTAACCATGAAAGTCACACACACACAAAATATAAATAAATAAGAATAAAATAAAATTCCTAATTCTACGGTTAACTTAAATAAATCTAGATAGCTACTAACTGTTCCAAGTTACACCTTAAGGTCCACCAAATTCGAAATTAATCACACCACTAGCCATGTAAGTGTAAGAAATGTGAGAGTCTCTCCGTGGGTACGGTGACTAATTGAATAACCACACATTTTTTAGGCGTTTGCCTTTTGAACCACTTATCTAGACACCAACAGTTTGTTTAGTTTAAAATTTAACCTCCTATTTGAGTCTGTTATCCTAATTGCTAGGGGCCAACGTCTACTGGATTTTATTAAGGCAATGTTATGCAAAATGCAAATTGGGTTATTTGTGGGCCAATGAAGGGTGATGAAATCACCACCTTATTTTGTTACAAGTGTTTACCCTTAATGTTAGATTAAATATGAAAATGCACAAATAAAATAAAAAAATTATATGCAAATAAAATATCCTAAAACTATGTGAATTACAAAAGAATGAGAAATTTAACATATCTCAATCCTCCAGCAATCACCACAGTTTATATTTGACAAAATAATAAAAATAAAATAAAAACTTAAACATGATGTGCTCTACATGAGTAAATGAATGAATGCGACAATTAGTTTTCCAACTAACAATAAAAAACTAAGATACTATTTTTTTGAGTTAAGATACAAAATATTAGGAAAAACGCATCAATAATCTTGTCTTTCCGCACTGTTGATCTGCTTCGGTAATTCTGGAAAAAAAAATTAGAAATAAAAAAACTAATTCAAATAAATAAAATTAAGGAATATAAAATTAGTCTAGTTCCCAGCAACATCGCTTGATGTGTTAAAAATATGTAACTGCAAGTGCACAATGTCAAATTGAAGAACTGACAAGTATAAGTCGAACCATAGAGACTAGATTAATTTTAATGTATCCTTAATATCTATTTTAGGCGAATTAAAAATAAAAATTAGAAATTGATTAACTACAATTAAACTAACTAATTATAACAAAGCAATCTAGAAATTTGAATTCATTAAACAATAAACATAATAAGTAATTCAATCTCTTCTATTTTTATAACTTAACTATGATTTTGATCTTCTTTCCCTTTAATTTAGTAATTTTACCATTAGCGTAAGTAACTATAGACTATGAAAATTTTAAGAATTAATTATAATATATCAAAACTTATTCGAGCAATCATGGATTAAAAAAACCTCATATTTTAACAATAATCTATCAAAACCTCTTAATTAATTTAAAATCACATAAAAATTATAAAACAAAGGTATTTAAATTAAAAAACATAAAGGTGAAATAAATTAAACCTAAAAGCAAAAATAATAGAAGAGATGCAAAATATTATCATGAATAAGTATTTAATTTCATCTTCATCCTAGATATAAAATGTTAACTAGATATGAAAATAAATAAATTAACTAAAATAAAGAAAAAATAGAAGATTAAAAATAAATTAAAAAACTCCCTTTATTCATGATTATCCAACAACTGTACAATGAAGAAGTAATTTAATCTACTCATACTCCTAACCTAAACTAATACATTCTTCTCTCTAAAATAAGAGACCTATTTATAGGGAAAATAAAATTATGTCCTAATTTAGATTTATTGAACTTGGTCTCTTTTATTCCATTTTATCCTCTTCTTTTCTTTTTGACTTCAATCTCTACATGGTAATCTCTTAAGAGTGCTTTTCCATATTTAAAATTTGGAACAATTATCATTTACTTATTCACCAAGACAAACAAGATAAATCCAATATTGTTCCACCTCTTTCCTTTTTCGTTGTAAAATTCTTCTTGGATATTTTCTTACATGAATAAAAACATTAAATACTGTTTGATCATCAAGTTTTTGACTTTATTGTAACAAAATATTAAATCCTACAAAATATATTAATTAAATAAACTAATATAATTAAAAAGACAAAATTAGATATAATAAAATGTATGAATTATGAGTCCATCAATAATCACTAGCTTAGTATTCAACTCTTTAAATGTTATTTTAAATATTAGTTAAAGATGAACAAGTAAGGTCAAGATTTAAGAATGATTTGGTGCATTTGTTTGACTTATTAATTATTGTGGAATGATCGATGTAGGTGGTGATTAAGATTTTGTACTTGACATAGTTTGAAAATTGGGGTTAAGTTTATTAGGGTTCAAGTGTACAATAAGTGACTTTCTGAACTATTTAGTATTTTTAAATTTGTATATCGTAAGTTTATTTCCTAATTATTTAGTTTTTGAATCTGTCTTTTGCTTATTATGTTTCCACAAAACATGAATTATTACAAGTTATGTAAGACCCCAACTTTTATAAATAAAAATAAATTTTCTATAAATATCATTTTTCAATATTATGGAGTTAATTTGATATAATGTTATAGTTGTGGGTAATATTTATAAATTTTACAATGTACGCAAGTTGTTATATAATATTCGATTGGTCGGGAAATATTCGTTTTAACAGGGAATATTCGTACAACGGCACAATCATTGGTGGACCCCACAACGAAATTATTGTCGGATTGAGAAAACGACAAAAATATTTTATTAAAAATAACGGCGGAAGTTTTACCATTGTTACTGTTGAACTACTCAGTAGTAAAAGTACAATAATACGTGTGTTTGCATAGTAACACACGGTATTGATTATTAATGCTTATGTGAGAAGTCACTCAGTTTGATTCAATTATTGTCAGTTAATAATATGAATTATTTAGCGATAATGACGTTTTGTTTTATTCGTATTATTAACGTAATAAAACAGAAACATCTTTTTATATAAAACAGAATACTTTATTAAAGTTATTCTATAAATAGAATATATTATATTTTATTTAAAAGATTTTTCTTTAAATATGAACCGTCAGATTAAAGTAATCAATCTGGACCGTTCATGGATTAGTTACTATGCATTCTATTTTTCTATAAATAGCAGCTCATTCCTTCATAATTTCTTACGAATTCACTGAACTCTAGAGAGAGAAACTATAGAGAAAAACTATAGAGAGAGAGAAGAAGAGTATTCTGCTACTTAACTACTTTCTTATTTCAGCTCTTCTTTAAAACGGTAAGGGGTGTTATTCTTTCTTATTCATAAAGAGAACTGTTGTTATTATTAAAACGGACCTGGTTCCGTCTTTATTATTATTCTGTTGGAACATCCTGTTTGTGTGTTTTACACCGGACCTGGTTCCGTCTTTATTATTATTCTGTTGGAACATCCTGTCTGTGTGTTTTACACCGGACCTGGTTCCGTCTTTATTATTATTCTGTTGGAATATCATGTCTGTGTGTTTTACGCCGGACCTGGTTCTATTATTTATTATTCTGTTGGAATAACCTGTCTGTGCGGTCTATCGCATGCATGGTGATTTCTTTTGTTATTCCATTCTTTATTATACTCAGTTGGTTAAGTTTTGACTTCTATACTCCATAAAATTTGTGGAATATCCTTGATAGTTGTGTTTCATCCAGTATCTTTTTCATGAAAATATTCTTCTAAGCATTCTTGAATTTACTCCACAAAGCAGTATCATGTTGACAATTTGGACGTTGTTAATTCTTGGATAAATTAATTCTTGAACTTGTTTTATTGAATTCTTATATCATTGTCATCATCCTCATGTTTATAAAATGTTGAAAGTCATCTGTGGCCTGTAGTGCATAGATGAACTTGGTATGACTATGACCAGGGATTATTCGGTATAATCATGACCGTAATGTTACAAATAATGTGGTAAAAGTCCTCATTGGCCCGTAGTGCATTGATGGACAGTTGTTGGCATGATCATGACCATTAATGAATACACGAATATCCTTGGCCGTAGTGCATGGGTGATTCGATGATGTGGATTATTTTATTAAGCTGAGTCCCAGCGATAACAGTGTTGAAAAATCTTTTAAATCATAAAAGATAGTAGAATTTATTTTCTACTTGACTCATTTAATGGATTGCTTGTTCCGCTGCAGTTAAACTTGATGTCTATTATATTTTATCAGTTTAACATTGTTGAAGGCTAATGATAATTTATTCTGCATTATCTTAGTCATAATATTTCTTACTGGGCTAGTTGAGCTCACTCTTTCTTTCACTGTTCTCTTCAGGAAATGAGAACGTAGCTGGGGCAAGTCGGGGAACGGAGTGATGGTCCGAATGATAGTATTAGTTAGTAGTCCTCACTATTCTATATAATAGTGTGTTAATAAATGTAATGAGGACCCCTTTTGAGTATGAATACTCCCTAGAAGATAATATTTGTATTCAAACTCACAGTTTATGTTTTGTCGTATTGTACACGATAGTTGTATTAGTAAGTTGTATTTGTATTCTGTACTATGTGTCTGACGACCCAAAATGTGAGACCCCGAATTTTATAAAATAAAAGTATTCAATTTTTCTATTTTGGTAAATGGTTAAATTGATAAAAGGTTAAAGTTAAGGGTGATATGCGATTTTTTTTTAAAGTAAACAAGTTGTCATAAAATACCTGGTCACTATTCACGAGTTACTATTCACCCAAATTACTATTCACTCTAGTATCGTTCACTCGAGTATTTGGGACACTTTTTGTGTCGGAGTACTATTCATGAGTTACTATTCACGAGTTACTATTCATCCAAATTACTATTCACTCTAGTATTGTTCACTCGAGTATTTAGGACACTTTTTGTGTCGGAGTTACTATTCATGAGTTACTATTCACGAGTTACTATTCACGGGTTACTATTCATCCAAATTACTATTCACTCTAGTATTGTTCACTCGAGTATTTGAGACATTTTTTGTGTTGGAGTTACTATTCAGGAGTTACTATTCAGGAGTTACTATTCACGGGTTACTATTCACCCAAATTACTATTCACTCTAGTATTGTTCACTCGAGTATTTGGGACACTTTTTGTGTCAAAGTACTATTCACGAGTTACTATTCACGGGAAATATTCGTACGACGGTACAATCATTGGTGGACCCTACAACGGAATTATTGTCGAATTGAGAAAACGACAAAAATATTTTATTAAAAATAACGGCAGAAGTTTTACCGTTGATACTGTTGAACTACTCGGTAGTAAAAGTACAGTAATACGTGTGGTTGCATAGTAGCACACGGTATTGATGCTTATGTGAGAAGTCACTCAGTTTGATTCAATTGTTGTCAATTAATAATATGAATTATTTAGCGATAATGAAGTTTTGTTTTATTCGTATTATTAACGTAATAAAACAGAAACATCTTTTTATATAAAACAGAATACTTTATTAAAGTTATTCTATAAATAGAATATATTATATTCTATTGTGCATAGTAAAATCTTTTTATATAAAACAGAATACTTTATTAAAGTTATTCTATAAATAGAATATATTATATTTTATTTAAAAGATTTTTCTTTAAATATGGACCGTCAGATTAAAGTAAATCAATCTGGACCGTTCATGGATTAGTTACTATGCATTCCATTTTCCTATAAATAGAAGCTCATTCCTTCATTATTTTCTTACGAATTCACTAAACTCTAGAGAGAGAAACTATAGAGAGAAAGAAGAAGAGTATTCTGCCACTTAACTACTTCTTTATTTCAGTTCTTCTTTAAAATGGTAAGGGGTGTTATTCTTTCTTATTCATGAAGAGAACTTCTGTTATTCCATTCTTTATTATTCTGTTGGAATAACCTGTAAAAGTGGCATACCCTATACATGACCTGTATACGCGGCATACCCTATACTTGGTGAAATCCTTATGTTATTCCATTCTTTATTATTCTGTTGGAATAACCTGTATGCGTGGTTTACCCTATACTTGGTGGAATGACCTGTATATGCGATTTACTCAATACTTGGTGATCTTCTTCTGTTATTCCATTCTTTATTATTATGTTGGAATAACCTGTTTATGCGAAGTACCGCATACTTGGTGAAATTCTTTTATTATTCCGTTCTTTACGATTCTGTCGGAATATCCTGTCAGTGTGAATTTCACCTGACCTGGTTCCATCATTTATTATTCCGCATTTATTATCCTGCCGGAATATCCTGTCAGTGTGAATTTCACCTGACCTGGTTCCATACTTATTATTCCGCATTTATTATTCTGTTGGGAATAACCTGTCTGTGCGGTCTCTATCACATGCATGGTGAATCCTTCTGTTATTCCATTCTTTATTATTATGTTAGAATAACCTGTCTATGTGGATTGCCACATGCATGGTGAATGATCCTTTATATTCATTCCTTATTAAATTGTGGAAATGATCTGTATACGTGGATTACCGCATGGCTGGTGAAAATCCATTTGCAATTTCATATATTCTTTATTATACTCATTTGGTTAAAGTTTTAATTTCTATACTCCATGATATTAGTGGAATATCCTTGATATTTGCGTTTCATCCAGTATCTTTTCATGAAAATATTCTTCTGAGCATTCTTGACTGTTACTTTACAAAGAAGTATCGTGTTGACAATTTGAATATTATTAATTCCTGGATAAACTAATTCTTGAACTTGTTTAATTGAATTCCTATAACATTGTCTTCATCCTCATGTTTATTTTATGTTAAAAGTCATCTTTGGCTTACGTGCATAGATGGACTTAGTATGATTATGACCGGGGATCATTCGGTATAATCATGAACTGTGATGTTATAAGTGGTGTGGTAAAAGTCCTCAGTGGCTTGTAATGCATTGATAGACAGTTTTTGGTATGATTATGACCAGGAATTTTTCGGTATAATCATGATCATTGATGATTTAATGAATATCCTTGGCCCGTAATACAAGGATGATTAGAAGATGTGGTTTATTTATTAAGCTGAGTCTCAGTGATAAAAGTTGATGAAAATATTTTTAAATCATAGAAGATAGTAGGTTTTATTCTCTACTTGACTCTTCTAATGGATTGCTTATTCCGCTGCAGTTAAACTTGATGTCTATTGTATTTTATCAGTTTAACATTGTTGAAGACTATTGATAATTTATTCTTCATTATCTTAGTCATAATATTTCTTACTGGGCTAGTTGAGCTCACCCTTTCTTTCAATGTTCTCTTCAGGAAATGAGAATATAGCTGAAAAGAGTCAGGGAAAGGAGTGATGGTCCAGAAGATAGCATTAGTAGTTCTCACTATTCTATGTTATAGTGTGTTAATAAATGTAATGAGTACTCCTTTTGAGTATGAATACTCTCTAGAAGATAATATTTGTATTCAAACTCACAGTTTATGTTTTGTCGTATTATACACGACAGTTGTATTAGTAAGTTGTATTTGTATTCTGTACTATGTATCTGACGACCCAAGATGGGTGATGTATACCTAATTTTGGGGGCGTCACACAAAATGGGTGATGTATACCTAATTTTGGGGGCGTCACAAGTTATGTATCAAAATTATTATCATTCTTTAACGCTTTCATTTTGATTAAAATGTTGTTCACTTATTTTAAAATTTGGATCAAGTATATATTATCGAAATATGATTTTGATTTATGAAGTGAGATTATATGATTTTAAACTGTAAATTAAAACAATATAGTAGGGGTTGCTCATTGACATTAGGGCGATGTTACAATATTAATTGTAATCTTAGTCGATAGGGTTGTAGATTAAAAAATATGTATATGTTCACTTAAATTATTTTTGAAATGAATTTGTTTGGTTATTGTATAGTTTAGTATTGAAACAATGATTCTTTTTGCTAGAGAAAGTATTTTTGTAAATTGTGCTTGAATCAATTAGATAGAAATGATTTCATCACACTCCCTTATAATTTTACAAGTTACCTTGTTTCAAGAGTTGTGACGCTGAGATGATTAATTTAAGGTTGTGTTTGATAAATCTGGGAATTAAGATCTGAATGATTATGATGTCTTAATAAATTAGATCATCTGAATGGTTATGAGGTCTGAATCTAAAAAATTGTTTGATAACAAAAAAATAAGTTGTCTCTTAATGATACTATTTTACCATTTTAAAGGGTAAAATTTTATTTAATAATTTTAAATTTTCAATTTAATAAAAATAAGTGCATAATATTGTTGAATATATTTATATAAAAAAAATTTATCAAAAAAATTTCATTAAGAGGTACCTCTTAATTATTAAGATTTCATTTTCTGTCTTACCGATTAAGAGGCATTCAGAGGTAACAAAAAACAAAACAAACAGCATAATGTCTCTTAGCGAATAAGAGGCAATCCATTAAGAGGCAATCAGATATAAACAAACAACACCTAAGTTTCAGTAGAGCATTGCAGCTGAAATTTTATTGGATTTTGATTTAGAGGAGTTGCACCTCCGTTAGGGTTGTTTAAGGCTCAATATTTTTTGGGTTCATTATTTATTGGGTTTTATAATTGTTTCGAGCTGCAGTTTTGGGTTTTAGTCGCCTTACAAGACTTTAGGTTCGTGACATGCAGCATTTTGAACCTCTAGCGAATTTGGTGTACGTATTACAAATAAATCATTCAATTTCGATATTGGATGAATTAACTGTAATTTTCCTAAAGTAGTGCATTACACATGAGAATTTTTGGCCGAAATTCAACTAAGAGAGATAAAATAGGATTATATAATTTTATCTCTCACTCCTTAAATATAAGAAGGAAATCAAAACCCTAGTTAACCCATTAATTTTAATTAATTCAATTAATTAGTTACATCATAAAGAACATTTAACATTTTAAAAGAAATAAGTAAAAAAAAAATTAAACAAAGTTCTTAATTCAATTTATGCTTTTAAGAAAATAAATTAACATTTAATTATTTTAAAAAAAAGTAAGGTTATTACATTCTGTGAGGATGCTAATCATCTACAGTGAAGCTTTATTCAGTGCTAAATAGTAATAATAATGCTCTGTTCTGAATTATAAGGTTAATATTAACTTTGTAAAAGTCGATTTAAAAAAAAATAGAATAACTCAATTTGAGTCATTTTAAAATTTAAAATTGACACGCTTCATTCAAATTTTGAAAACAATAAATTTTATTATTAGTAGTAATTTTTAGATAATTTATAATATTCATAAAGGTATCTACTTAAACTAAATGAATTCATATTAATTTTAAATTTAAAAATATTTGAAATTAATTTTTAAAATATCAGTAATGATCTTAATTGCAAATGATATTCACAAAGGATCATTAAAATGAATTGCAAATGACAGGTGGTCGAACCCATGGCCAACATCGCATATTCGCATTCATGCCCCCTCTTCCCACAGATGCATTCTTCACTGCAATATGCATCACCCATTTGGAAAAAATTGTCGTATAGTAATATATTTTACTTTATCAATTTCTTAAAAAAAATTAGGAAAATGATTATAACTTAATATTTTGCTATTATAAAACATATCACATTATACTTTACTAATTCCATTTTTATGGTTCAATAATTTCTGCTTTATACACAAATATTTCTCAACGTTCCTACGTCGATTTTTTAACATTTTTAACTTAGGACAAATTTAATCTTATTCAAATATGAATTTCATCTAGTCAAAAGACCATATCACCCTCACCTCCTAACAATAACACCCGGCCATCCATCAATTTTTTGGCACCTTTTGTTGTTGAAAAAAAAATTATGTAGGAAAATTAAATGTTGGTGCCTAGATAAGGAAAATAAATTCAGGACTTGTCAATTTTAGTTACTAGAATAAATGGAGGGCTAACGTAAATATAGGCATAATAAATGGGAACATATTAATTATTAGTTGAGGTTGGTGGGAAGTTGTATCCATATTCACCCACCCAAAAATATAGTTGTGTATGTATGTGGTGGTAAGTTGATTCCTCCCTTCCCTATTTAATGGAATAATTAAAATCACAGCAAATGCACATGCTACTAATTATTGATATGTACTCTACTATTTATTTCTTTATGATCTGAGACCAATGCATTAGATTTGATGCTGATAGTGTTGATTAAGTGACTATTCATGGCTAAAATAGTTGTGCAAAAGAAAAGAAAATTGCAGCTATATATAAAGAAAACTATTCATTTTAAGAAAAGGATTCAATTTCACATCAAACTCAATCTAGATATACTAGTAATTAGCAAAACACTACACGAAAAAAGGAAAAGAAAAGAAAATTGCACATATATAAAGAAAACTATTCATTTTAAGAAAAGGTATCAATTTCACATCTAACTAACTCAATCTAGATATATTAATAATTAGCAAAACACCATACGAAAAAAGCTTATTTGTAACGTCTATCAGCGACCGAATACGGTCGCTGATAGTGGTCGTACATAATCTGATCGCTGGGTGGACACCAACAACCATTATTAACGACCGATTTATCAGCAACCACCTATAGTGATCGATTCCGTCGCTAAGCTGAGTACTCACCGTGTAAGACCCCAACTTTTATGAATAAATATTTAATTTTCTCGAAATATCTTTTTGAATAATAAGGTGTGGATTTGATATAATGTTATAGTTGTGGGTAATATTTATAAAGTTTGTAAAGTAAGCAAGTTGTCATAAAATATTCGATTGGTCGGGGAATATTCGTACGACGGCACAATCATTGGTGGACCCCACAAAAGAATTATTGTCGAAGTTAGAAAACGACAGAAATAACTTTTTATAAAAATAACAGCAAAAGTTTTACCGTTAACTGTTAAAATACCTGGTGATAAAAGTACAGTAATACGCGTGGTTGCATAGTAGCACACGGTATTGTACAGTATCTTTGATTATTGATACTTACATGAGAAGTCACTCAGTTTTATTCAATTATTACAACAATAGTTGTTGTATAGTATCTCACATTATTGATTTAATTATTGTCACAATATCATCTGCACAATATTTTATATTATTAAATCAATAATTGAGACGACAAAGTTATTCATATTATTATTTATATTTATGACGATGTCTAGAAAGTTCTGTCGAGGAAAGGGGTTTGGTCACCTAATTGCGCGCCAATAAGGAGAAGTCCTTATCGGAAAGCCCCCTCTTTCCTGAGAATGATCTGGTTGTTAATATTGTGAGTTATAATATTAATGATAAAAAATAATAATTATTAAAAATGTATTTTGTGAAGCCAAGTGAATTAAGATAAATAGAGGAGATTTTTATGAATTATTTGTTGTAAATTTGACTTATTATATGGACCCCCACTTACCCATTTTTTAAAACTGTCGATAGAAAGTTATCTCAATTTTGTTTGATATATATATATATATATATATATATATATATATATATATATATATAATACTAATAGTTCCCCCCCCCTCGCCCCCGCCCCCCACCCCCCGCCCCTAGTTCCCCCCTCGCCCCCGCCCCCCACCCCCCGCCCCTAGTGACCCTTTTTAATATATATATATATATATATATATATATTATAAATTTTATTTTTTTTATGTAAAATAGAATATATTATATTTAAAAAAAATTCAGAATTCACGTTTGCTCCCATAAATCCTTTTCCTGTGCAGTCCGTGATTTTCTAATTCAAATAGTATCCTGTCATTCTCCTATAAATAGAATGCTCAGTTTAGAAATGAAAAGCACACCAGAATCAGAGAATTATTCTTCTATAATATTGAGCGTATTTGTTTTGAGTTTAAGTAACCTTTGAGTGTAGAAAATAGTGAATTTTTTTTTCAAGAATATCTCCGCTACACTAGTCAGAATTACTGTTCTTTTGAGGTAAGGGGTATTATTTATTTCATATTCGCTTACGATATTATTTTTCGTATTCGTAAGGAAATTTATTTTCGTTCAATATTCGTAAGAAATATTGTTTTCGTTCAATATTGGTAAGAAATATTATATTCGTTCAACAGTTGTAAGAGATATTATTTTTGTTCAATATTCGTATGAAATAATATTTTATTTTCATACTCTGTAGTATATAAGTAATATTATTTCATTTCGTATTCCTAATTCTACACTCATGTTGATAAGTATTGCTTCTATACTTCTTGAAATTAGTAGAATATCCTTGAAATTTGCGTTTCATCTAGTATTGTTTCACAAATATATTTTTCTGAATATTGTTGTTAAATTTTGATCTTTTCATGTCAGGATACTATTCACGGAGTACTATTCACTCGGGTACTATTCACCCGGGGTACTATTCATGATAAAAATTAATTTTTTTTCTGTCCAAATTATTTTGATACATGAATATGATTCTTGAATTTTATTCCATAAAGCAGTTATCATTTTAACAATTTGGACATTATTGAATTCTGGATAAATTGAATTATAAATCTTTAAAATTTATCATTTCTCTTATTTAATTGAATTATTATATCATTGTCATCATCCTTATGCTTATATTATGATAAAAGTCATCTTTGACCCATAATACATATATGGACTGTTGATTGGTATGATTTATGACCAGAAATTATGTATCGGTATAATCATGACCTGTAATGTTACAAATGATGTGGTAAAAGTTCTCATTGGCCCGTAGTGCATTGATGGACAGTTGTTTGATATGATCATGATCATGGGTTCTCTTCGGCCAAGGGTGTCAAAATGAATTGTTGATTGACATGATCATGATCACTGGTGATAATAACAAATATCTTTGGCCGTTAGTGCATGGATAATTCATGGATGTGATAATAATGAATATCTTTGGCCCGTAGTGCATGGATAATTCATGGATGTGATACTAACGAATATCCTTGACCCGTAGTGCATGGATAATTTGATGATGTGGATTATTTATTGAGTTGTGTTACAACGATAAAATATTGATGATGAACTTTTAAATCATAGAAGATAGTAGATATCATGTTCTACTTAACTCTTCTAATGAATTGCTTGTTCCGATACAGTTAAACTTGTTGTTTATTGTATTCTATCAATTTTTATACTGTTGAAGGTTAAAGATAATTTATTCTGCATTATCTTAGTCATAATATTCTTTACTGGGTTAGTTGAACTCACTCTTTTCTTTCAATATTCTCTTCAGGAAATGAGAATATAGTCGAGACTCGTCGGAGAATGAAGTGACGATCCGAGATGGTGGCTGTACTAGTCCTCACTATTCTATAAAATAGTGTGATAATAATTGTAATGAGGACTCCATTTGAGTTTAGATATTGTCTAGCAGACAATATTCATGTTAAAACTCTCAGCTACGTTTTTGTCGTATTGTATAAATGAAGTTGTATTTAAATTCTATACCATATATTTGGCGACTCAAAATGGTTGTGTATACCTATTTTGTGCGCGTCATAATCATCATAATAAAATTCAATTTTGATGACTGACAAGTGCAACTTCCTTCTCAACCGTTGTTCTGTGTACATAAATTAGATTAAATCTGTATCAGATTCTAAATACAATCCCTAATAAACCCATAACAAATAAATCATAAAAACAAAAAATCACCCAAAAAGGAAAGAAATTGTATAACAAATGGATCGAATAAACATATCATACCTGAATAGAAGGGCGGCAGTGGCGGCGTCAGCGGCTTGGTCGTTGGTGGCGGCGACAATGGCTTCTCCCTCTTTCTTTCCTCTATCCCTCTCTTCTCCCTCTTTCTTTCCTCCTTCTTTCCCTTTCTTTCCTTCGTTCCTGGTTTGCTGAACTATTTGGATCTGATTAGATTAAAAATGATCAGCGACCGCATGACCGCTTTCTGCGATCGCATGTGGTCGCTAATTTTTAATGACGTGGATGCATTAGCGATCGCTTTCTGCGGTCACTGATTTTTAATGACGTGGATGCATTATCGACCGCACAATGGTCGCTAATGTTTATTGTTCACAACAAGCCTTCGCGCCAACACTTGCGCCAAATATTTATGGCTAGAAATTGACATCAGCGACCGAGCAACGACCACATGTCAGTTGCTAATAGCAATTGCGACCAAGTTTATCTGCGATCGCTAATATCGGTTGCTATTAATAGAATTAGCGATTGAATCTTGTAGTCGTAGTTACTCTTGGTCACTGTTGAGCTATTTTCTTGTAGTGAAATTGATATTATCAAATTAAATTAGATTTAATAATTAAATGTTAGATGGAGTGGTGCAATAGAGTAGTGTATTTTAAAATTTTAAAAAAATATTTGAGTGATATTGTAACAACAATTTTGGAAGTAAAAATTCATATTTCAAAATAAGACAAAATTTTGTACTTTTAAAAGTTCTTTTATATTTGATTTTTTTATCGGAATATCTTTATAAGGAACTTTTGAAAATTATTTAGTAAATGCTAGTTAAAATATAAAATATATATGGGTATTGGGGAATTATGTTGAATTTATACAAGAAGATATACTATTTCTGTTAGAAATTGCACCTTATTCTATATTTTGGAGACTTAATTATTGTCAAGTTTGGGCTTGAATAAAACTCATTAGTGGACATTTAGGTAAATATGAATGTGTAATTCGTTTCCCTAATTTCCTTTTAATTAATAGAAGTCTATTTTATTTTGGAATAAAAAAAATATTGAGTGCTATTTAAATTCTAATTAACCACTATATTTACTAACTAGTATGTAACTTACATGTTTAGTATTAATAAGTATGGTTAAATATAGAATTAAATAGTATATTATATAACTTACATATATATATATATATATATATATATATATATATATGTGTGTGTGTGTGTGTGTGTGTGTGTGTGTGTGTGTGTGTGTGTGTGTGTTGATATATATACGTAAAATTAGATATATGCATAAGATTAGATTTTGCACATGAATGTTCTCTTTTTTTTATCTTCTCCTATTCTTCTTACATACAAATAACTACTACAAAATACTGTTCTATTGGAATTTTTTTTGAATTTCTATTAAGGATAATTCACTAAAGGCTTGACATATATCTTGGAGGTATATATATCGTCTGAAACCCTTAGCAAATCGATCGTGGTGGGGGCGATAATGACCTTAAGGACATGGATCACCCGTGTCTTATCTTCTACTACAATTTTGACTCTACGAATCTACAGTTCTAACAATCTTAAGGTCTTTAAAGTATTTGTTGGAGTCATGATTTTGATGAGATGGAAGACAACACGATTTTCAAAGATAAGTGATATTTTTTTATTTATATTTCACCAATGAAATTGTTATTATAATTAGATATATTTTGAGATATTTTACTAATTATTTTTGTTGACAACCATTGGTAGAAAATGAAATATAGAAATGGAAGTGGAAGAGTTGTTTCAATTTACAAGTGTGTACATTATTGTGGATGAGAAGAAAAGCCAATGTGAGAAATATCGAATAAAGATGACACCAAAGTTGATACAGTCGTCTTCAAATTTTATCAAAAAGGTGTGTCATGAATTTTTCTTTATTTTAGAGAATGATATTTGTGTATCATCTTATAAGTATATATATATATATATATATATATATATATATATATATATACATGATGTACTATATCATGTGTTGTTGATATTTGCATGTGTGAATATTTTTTTAACTTATAATCTTATATGTTAAGGAAAAGTATTGTAGCACAATCACTCTATCCTAACCCAAATATAACTCCAGGTGCACATCATTTTCTCCACCTCAAATTAAAGCCTATCAATTACTTATCTTGGCGTGCTCAGATTCTTCCCCTTCTTCATTCCCAATCACTACTTAAATTTGTTGATGGTAATGAGAATCCTCCTCCATCTAAACTTCCCTCTGTCAATAGTCAACCATGCCAAAATAATCCTGAATATTTAATTTGGTTTTAGCAAGATCAGTACCTTTTAAGTTTGCTTATTTCTTAACTAACGAAGGACATCATTCCCATGATTCTTGATTCCTCTACCTCGCGTGAGCTTTGGGTCGCTTTGGAGACTGTGTTTGCATCTCCGTCCACTACTAGAATGTTAAATCTACATTTGAGTCTTCATAAACTTAAGCAAGATGATTTGTCCGTCACAGATTATTTATACAAAGCTAAGTCATATGCAGATGAATTAGCAGCAGCAGGCCGCCCTGTTTCGCCGACTGACTTCAATGTCTTAGTTTTTAAGGGATTACGCACCGAGTTTGAGTCTATAATTACCACCATAGCAGCTAGACCCACACCAATTTCCTTTATGGAACTTCATAGCATGCTTCTTAGTCACGAACTCCTTCATGGCAATTTTTCTGGTAAATCAAATAACACTGTTTCTTTTGTTGGTGAACCGAATTTATCTCCATCAGCTCTTTTGTCCCAACGCAGCAATTCAAATTTAAACAATCATGGGTCTCAACGTGACAACAATAATAATAATGGCTCAAACCGTGGGAGTTATAATGGGTTTCCACACACTGGCTCCAATCGCCATAATGTTAACCGTAACAACAATGGCTCCTACCGTGGAAATAATTCATATCGAGGGAATATAAATCAGTTCAATAATGGTAATTCGTATCGACGTCAAAATCATTTCTTTAACAATTCTTATGAAAATAGAGTTCAATGCCAAATATGCAATGGTCACAATCACACGGCTATTGTAAGACCCCAACTTATTATAAATAAAATTGAATTTTCTCTAATTATTATCTTGAATAATAAGGTGTTAATTTGATATAATGCTTTGGTTATGAGTGAAATGTGAAAATTTTGCAAAATAAGCAAGTGGTTATAAAATATTCATTGTTGTCGGAAAATATTCGTTTGGTCGTGGAATATTCTTGCTGTCGGAGAATATTCGTACGATGGCGCAGTCATTTGTGGGCCTCATAACAGAAAACAGTCGGATGAAGAAAATGACAACTTTGAGTTGTTATAAATAACGGCGTAATTGTTACCGTTAACACTGTTGGAATACCCGGTGGTTAAAATACAGTAATACGCGTGGTTGCACAGTAGCACACGGTATTACACAGTATTTTTGAATTATTGATTCTTACGTAAGAAGACTCTACTCAATAATTGTTACAGTAATTACTGTTCAATATTTTATTTTATTAGTTCAATAATTGTTGCGTCTATATTTTATATTATTGTTGTTTCAATAATTGTCACTGCACAGTATTTTCCATTATCAGATCAATAATTCATATTATATGAATAATATTATTAGATATATAGCATTATTGACAATGTCTAAGGAAATTCTGTCTAAGGAGAAGTTTGGTCACCTAATTGCGTGCCAGTAAGGAGAAATCCTTATCGGAAAATCCCCTCTTTCTTGGGAACGACCTGGTTGCCATAATTGTGATTCTGTAATATTATTTGTGAATAATTAATTATTGATTTATATGATAAAAAAATATTTATTTTATGTGGATATAAATGATGGATATATTTATTTTATGTGGTTATAAATGAAGGAATTAATAATGAGGTATTTTATCATTATTTTGTCGGAATGGGCGTATTAAAAATCGTCCGTATGTGAATTTCAGATATTTTCTGATTTGAATTTGAAAAAAATTTCTTCTACAAAGTTGTAGAGAATTAAATTTCCTATAGAATAGACATGAGATTCGAATTTTTCTGATAAAAGAGCTATTTGTTATGAATTATTGAAGTTTCAAAAATTAAATATTTTTATTAAAAACATGTGTGGGACCCACTTTTGTTAAAAACATGTGGGCTGCAAAAATTTTCAGAAATGACATGCTGGCTTATTCAACAAAGCATGCGTAGAAAGAAAAAAGAATCATATTATTATTTTATTAATTTAGTCTCCTTTGACATTCTAGCATTTTCCTATAAATAGGCGCTTAGGTTAGAATTGAAAATCACACCAGAACTAAGTTTACTTTCTCTCTATATTATCGAGCGTATTTTTGTGAGTATTTAGATAGTTTGAGAGTTACTATTCAGTGCAAGTTTCCTTCGACTTTACATCCGATATTCCGATCAGAAGTATTGTTATTTTGAGGTAAGGGATGTTATTTTCTTCGTAAATGATATTATTTTCTTCAATATCATTATGCTGAAATATTGATATGAATTTTATTGTAGAATTTCTACCTTTTTGTATCGGGGTTACTATTCACGTATACGGCACTATTCACCGAAAAATAAAATATTCTCTTCTTTGTCCTAGATGTCTATTATGGTTACTATCTTTGATTGTATCCATGTTTTGATCTTCATTCTTGAATTTTACTCAACTATGGTTTATTATGGAGTATTTTTAAACTTGAATTATCTAAAGTACAAATCTCTAATCTTTGTCATTTTATCTTACTGGATTCGTTCTCTAAAATATTTTTCATCATCCTCAGTCCTTAATAATGATACTTGATGAATATCTTTGGCCTGTAGTGCAAAGATGAATAATTAACTGATGAATATCTTTGGCCCGTAATACAAAGATGAACAGGTGTTGAGATGAACATGACCAATTGGTGATACAAATGAATATATTGGGCATGTAGTGTACAGATAAATATTTGATTCAATATGTATATTGATTGATGTTACAGGGATAAAATATTGATGATGGACTTTTAAATCTTAGAAGATAGTAGAACTCATTCTCTACTTGACTCTTCTAATGGATTGTTGTTTCCGTTGCAATTGTTGATCTAAAACTTGTTGTCTATTATATTCTATCAGATTTTTCCCTGTTGAAGACTAATGATAATTTGTTGTATATTATCTTAGTCATAATATTCTTTTCTGGGCTAGTTGAGCTCACCCTTTTTTTTTTGTTCTATTTTTCTTCTCAGGATGTGAGAATGTAGCAGGAACTAGCCGGGGTATGGATTGATGGTTCTAGAAAGTTGTTTTAACAATCCTCACTATTTTTATAAAATAGTGTATCAATAATTGTAATGAGAACTCCTTTTGAGTTTGAATACTGTCTATTAGATAATATTTGTATTTAAACTCACAGTGTATGTGTTGTCATATTTTGCACGACAATTGTAACAACCCCAAAATAGGTCCATTCCATCCAACCCATTCTGAGTCGTCAAATACATGGTACAAAAAATAACTACAACTTTATTACAACAATTGTCGTGCAAAATACAACAACACATATGCTGTGAGTTTGGATACAAATATATACCAAATGTGACATTGGACACCATCATGTATCAGCACCTCACAAAGACACCTTACATAAAGGTATAGTCAAAAACTGTTTTAGAAATTAGAATCTTTGGGAAGTGCTCAAGGAAATCCTTGTACATGGGAGGCCATGCTTCTAGGTTGTGATAGATATGATATGGCCACAGAATTATCCTTTGTTGACCCAATAGACCCCAAAGAAAAACGAGAAGATTACTATCATATTCTTCCCAATGGTGAGTCTTCTCTTGACTTATCATTATCTCCACTGTCTCTAATCGTGAATTATACTTCAAACAAACACCAAGATTATATAGGTAGTGCCCGTATATATACTCAGCAAGTGGATGAGCACAACCCTGTCTTATGATGACACGAGGTTGTATGTCATTAGACATCTTGTATGATAGTGACAAAACACCCTTCCAACGTTGGGTTCGCCTCACCCTATTTTCTTCACCAAATATAACTACTAAATGATGACCACCGTTCTATTCCCCTGTTACCCCCGCTCGACCCAGCTACACTCTTATTACCTGAAAGGAATTGTGAAGCAAAAGGGTGAGCACAACTAGCTCAATAAAGAATATCATGACTAAAGATAATTCAATTATCAATAGCCTTCATCAACAATAAATCAGAGATTTAGAACATATGGTAAATGATAAAAATTTTAACCATAGTTGCAGCGGAACGAGCAATCCATTAGAAGAGTCAAATAGACTATAAAGTCTATTATCTTCTCCATGTTAAAAATTCACCAACAATGTTTTATCCCTGTAACATCAATCAACAGTTCTGGTCCACAATCATATAAATAACTCATAATCATAACTGTAGTTCGAAATTCCTCTTCTCATCCAGGACGAAGATAATTTTCATCACCTGTCTTTACCTGAAACATCAAAGATCATGGTTATACCAAATCACAGTTCCTGTTCATAATCATACTAATAACTTCATCTTTGCACTACGGCCAAAGATATTCATTTGTATCACCAGTTGGTCATGTTCATCTCAACATATGTTCATCTTTGCACTACTGGCCAAAGATATTCAACAACATGTCATCTTTGCACTACGGGCCAAAGATATTCATCAACAATTCATCTTTGCACTACAGGCCAAAGATATTCCTCAACAATTCATATTTGCACTACGGCCAAATATATTCATCAACCGTTCATATTTGCACTACAGGCCAAATATATTAATATCTCAAAGAAATATATAATCATTTCAGAATTTATATAAACAATAATTATAACCATGTTGATCAATTCACCTTTGCACTTAAGCTAAAGATATTCACTTATAAATTCAATGGTCATGATCATACCAATCAACGATTCAACTTTGCACTACTGGCCAAAGATAACCCATAGTCATGATCATACCAAAAATCTACCCATCTTTACACTCAAGTCAAAGAGAATTTCAACATCAGGGTTATAAAAATGTTATATATGATGATAAAAATAATATAATTAACATATAGTTTTAATCTCAAGAGTAATATTCGTAACTCATGAATAGTAACCCCGACACAAAAGATAGAAATTCTACAATAAAATTCATACCAATATTTCGGTATAATGATCTTGAAAGAATAACATTACTTAAATTTATAAACAATTTATTTTAATTGTTTACACTTTACTAATTAATGCATTTAATCATCATAAAATGCCAACTCTTACAATTTCATCATCAATAACCAAAACCCTCATCAAAAATCTGCATATACCTCATATAGGATTCTCAAGCCATAAAATCCTATTTTCTAATTTTCTTTCTTCACAAAACATATTTAATTCATTTACTCATAACTAGACCATTTTCATGAAAAATACCAAATCAGTTTCAAAAATATTTCTTTTCTGAGATTTAGCATAATATAGTCCCATAGTGAACATATATTTTTCTCAGAATTTTTAAAAGTCATTTACTATTTTTCATATGGCCAAAATAGCCGAATATTTAGACATTTATCAAAAATTATACTTTTGTCTAAAAATTCTGAAATTCACAGAGTATACTCCTATCATATACATGTACTCCCAATAAAAATTTCATCAATTTTGAAGTTAACCACAAAGAATTATAAGCGGTTACTTTTAAAATAGTCTTTTCTCATAAAATTTATAACTCTCAATCTATACATCCAAAAATCACCATTTTTGGACACAACCAAGAAAACTCATCAAAATATCATTTTAAATTTTTCCAGAATTTTTGAAGATCAGAAAAATTACGAAACTGAAAATCATAACAACCCTTAAAATCCCTTAATATCCTTTACTATCCCTTACCTCAAAACAGCAGTACTTCTGACCGGAATATAAAGCCGAAGGAAACTTGCACTGAATAGCAACTCTCAAAGTATCTAAATACTCACAAAATATGCTTCATAATATAGAGAGAGAAATAGAGAAAGCTTATGTTTTTGGTGTGTTTTTCAATTCTAACTTAGCCCTCTATTTATAGGAAAATTTTGGTAGGTTTGACCTGCAACCTGATGGCTTTACCTGCTACTATTCCCACCCACCACATTTGAAATATAATTCAGTACATTTCTTCACCAACCACAAGTGGGGCCCACCAATTCTAGAATTTTCCACCAAAATGATAAACTCCAAAAATTCAACAATTTCTGAACCAGTCATCTCGTAAAATTCATAACAAATCATACGTTCATTTTTAACGGTTCAAAATTTGTGGACATATACTCAACTTATATATGTATAACATATCCAAATATTACCACGATCCAACGGTCGAATTAAAAATTATAACCCTTGCAAAATATCTCAAAAATCCTAATTTTTAACACCTCCATTCCAACAAAATACTGATAAAAACCTCAACATTAACTCCTTCATTTTTAACCACAAAAATATATCCCTCATTTATATCCACATAAAATAAATATTTTCTTATCATATGAATCAATAATTAATTATTCACAAATAATATTACAGAATCACATTTATGACAACCAGGCCGTTCCCAGGAAAGAGGGGGCTTTCCAATAAGAATTTCTCCTTACTGGCGTGCAATTAGATGACCAAACCTCTCCTTAGACAGAACTTTCTAGACATTGCCAATAATGCTATCTAATAATACTATTCAAATAATATGAATTATTGATCTGATAAAGGAAAATACTGTGCAGCAACAATTATTGAAACAACAATAATATAAAATATCAATGCAGCAATTATTGAATCAATAAAATAAATTATTGAACAGTAACTACTGTAACAATTATTGAGTAGTGCCTTCTTACGTAAGAATCAATAATTTCAAAAATACTGTGCAATACCGTGTGCTACTGTGCAATAACGCGTATTACTGTATTTTAACCACCGGGTATTTCAACAGTATTAACGGTAACAATTACGCCGTTATTTATAAAAACTCAAATTTGTCGTTATCTTCATCCGACAGTTATTCGTTATGGGGCCCACAAATAGCTGCGCCGTCGTACGAATATTCTCCGACAGAAAGAATATTCCACGACCAACGAATATTCCCCGACAACAATGATTATTTTATAACCACTTGTTTATGTTGAAAAATTTTCATATTTCACCCATAACTTTAACTTTTTATCAATTTAACCATTTACTGAATTGTAATTATAAGAAAAATTGAATACTTTTATTTCATAAAATTCGGGGTCTTACAACAATTGTATTAATAAAGTTGTATTTATTTATGTACCATGTATTTGACGACTCAGAATGGGTGATGTATACCTATTTTGGGGGTGTCACAATAATGAAGTTCAAGTATTTCATATTATTATGAGAATTGTCTTGAATTCTATATTTGTAAATGTTAAAAGATATATCATGTGACTTTGAGTTGTTTACACTAAGGGAAGGTTCAATGTTCGTCACACCCTCTTTTATGCACACATGTCTTGGAATTGTTTGATAAGAAGTTGTTTGGATGAAAAACAGTTTTTCCAAACAAGTGGGGGATTATTAAAAATTGCACCTTATTCTATATTTTGGAGACTTAATTATTGTCAAGTTTGGGCTTGAATAAAACCCATTAGTGGACATAATTTAAGTAAATATAAAGGTGTAATTAATTCGTTTCCCTAATTGTGAAGCATAAAAGAGAACTTTATTTGATTTGTGCAAAAATCATTTGATTTGTGCCTATAGTGAGTCATTTAATAAGGGTCAAAACTGTTTGATAAAAACTATTTTTCCTTAGTTCCATTTAATATAAGTCTATTTTATTTTGGAACAAAAGGAAAATATTGAGTGCTATTTAAATTCTAATTAACCACTATATTAATACTAGCTAGCATGTAACTTACATATTTAGTATAAATAAGTATAGTTAAATATAGAATTAAATAGTATATCATATTATGCAACTTAATTATATATATATATATATATATATATATATATATATGTTGATATATATACATAAGATTAGATATATGCATATGTAATATACAAGTTTACATATAAGATTTTGCACATGAATTTTTTCTTTTTTCTATCTTCTCCTATTCTTCTAACAAACAAATAACTACTACAAAACAGTGTTCTATTATAATTTTCTTTGAATTACTATCACGGATAAATCATCAAAGGCTTGACATATATACTAGAGGTATATCATCTAAAATCCTTAGCAAATTGATCGTGGTGGAGTGATAAATACCTTAAGGACATGAATCACCCGTGTCTTGTTTTCTACTATAATTTTAACTTTACGAAGTTACGGTTCTAACAATTTAAATTTGCATTCTTGTCTGAGAAGAAATTATATATATAAAGATTTTGCATTTACGTGTGAAAAATAATAGTCCCATAAATAAAAAAGGAAGAGGGACAAAAGCAAGACATGCAGCTGCACTACTAGGAACATGTTGATGTTGACTAATTTGCATGTACCCACCAGTATTTGTTGTGAATTGGTTTGCCATTAAAAGTAGGTTAGAGCTATAATTGGAGTTTATTTCATTTATTGGAAATTCACAAAGAACTATGATGTTGACCAAAAACAAAAGTTCCCTTATCCACATTTTCAACTACCCTAATAAATTCCTACCCACAATTTACAGCTATAGCTACTAATTAAAATGTTTTCTCTTAACCTGTCAAAGTTTGATTCTACTTAAATTATCTTTCTATCAAAGAAAAGAGTCTATAATAAAGAAAGAAATAGGTAATTATTACAATTTATGAATTAGACTCGAATCTTATATATATATATATATATATATATATATCATGTTTGTGTGTGTGTGTGTTTAAGGTTAAAATGATAACATAATAAGCTAACATGCCGCTTTATTATTCCATTATAATTGGATATTTGTAATTGTTTAAGTGATCTAAAATAGTGTTTAATATCGCTTATAAGTAGTCAAATATTTTATCCTTAAATTTAACAAATAGAAAATGTTTAGTAATCAACTTTTTGAAACTGTTTATAACCAGAAACACTAATTCAAAATTTTTAATTATTCGTCATATCTAATTATTAATTATTATTTAAATACTCCATTCTTTAAAGAAATTGTGAGGTCTGCATAGGTTTCCCATGCATGGTCACCACACCAAGAAGTATTTCTTCTCTTGGTTGACTTGGATTTTGTAGGCATGTAGTTTATCAACCCTAATTCATTCAATATCTTCCCCACCGAAAGAATGCAATGCATGGACAAGTGTCTTTTATGGGCTGCTTGTAAAGGGTGACAATCTACACCAACAAGAAGAAAATGAGGGATTTTGATCTCTTCAAGGCCTCAACCACTCCTACCAAATTTAAATATGTATTCATTTTAATTAGCTACATCCAACCTCCAACAATCAACAAATTTCCCCACCTCTCATTAATATTTCATATTCTTTTCTTTTCCAGAAACTACCCTTGTATAAAAAGGAAATGACTTCTTGTTTGCATTATACATCAAGACAACTTAGGGGTATTTAAGTAACTTTAAATATAGTTTTTATTTATTTATATATAGTAAACCATAATATATAATGTTATAATCAAGCGGAATTCTGTTACTTCTGCAGCACAATTTCAATGGACATTCCCCTTAATAAATTATAAACGTTGACTTTGGAGAAAATTTAGAATTTCAAGATTTATTATTATTATCTTCTCAAGTTTTTTTGGGTTCTGGAGTTCAAAAATTTAATGGAATTTGGCCTCTTAATTATATCTATAAATGTCAAACATGCATAATTGTACAATGTTAATAATCTTCATAATTGCAAAGGTAAGTGGAATTATTTGTGAAAAATGGAATTTTAACCAAGTGAAATGATGGTGATAATAGAAAAAGATGTATATTAACTTTATTTTTTACTTAATAGTAAAATTTATTTTACAATAGGGCGCAATTGATTATATATAGAACGCATTTATCTATTCTCAATGCAAAATAGAAATTGATGAATAAATTTTACTAACATTTACATTTCAAACCGACCCTAACAAATGTTATCTAATATGACAATAGCAATACATTTCAACAAATAATTCTAATTAATAATCCCTCGGTTCCAAATTATAAAACCATTATTGATTTTTGAAAGTCAATATGAGACATTTTTCAAACTTACAATTGTGATTATTTATTAAAAATTATAAAACAATAAATCTTACTATGAATATTACTTTTTTGATCGTTTGCAATATTCATCGTTGTATTTTCTAAAATTAAAAGAATTTGTTTCAAGTTTTTTTTTGAGTTTAAAAATGTCTTAAGTTGACTTCAAAAAGTTAATAACGGTCTTATAATATTTTGGAATGGATGGAGTATAATTTGCCATTATTATAAACAACTTTAACTAACTTGTGTATTAATTTTCTTTTCTTTTTCTTTTCCTTACAGAAAAACAATTAATACTTTTTCCTTTTTACTTGTTTTTTAGAGAGTGAAATTAATTCCTTTTTATTTATCGTTTATAAATTTCAAGAAAGTATATATTAATAACTTAGTTTATCATATATATTATCCCTACATTAAATATGAAATTATTTGCTTATTATTTATTAATAAATTTTGAAGAGTTAACCCTATCTATAATTTTGAATTTATTCGGGTGAAATATCTCAACATAATCAATATACCATTTTTAAAGTTAGTGACAGATGTAAAACCTACACTTAATCTTCAAATAATTATCCACAGGTAAAATTTAACTATCCAATGTACACATTAATGCCAATCCATCTAAAAACTAAACTCATATTTGTTTGTAAGTATTATAATTCCAAGATTATTAATTCTAGGATTAAATAGTTTCGGTCACATATTTATTTTTTATGGGATTATTCATGGGATAACTTAAAATAATCTCATGTTATATTTGTTTTTTTCAGGATTAATTAAAAGATTGGATAAAAAAATATCGTTTGGACTATTATACCCTTTCTAATAATAATATATTTTAAACTATAATTTAAATTTGTTATACATCAATTAATGATGAACAATTAATTAGAAACTTTTAAATAAGTAATTATATTATTCAATCAAATGTTCACTGATACTAATTATATAAGTTAACTTTAAATAAAGTTATAATATTTTAGAAACAATTTATGTAGTACACACGTAATTTAAATTAACGAAAGTACTATCGTTTAAGTTTTAACATTTTGTCATAGTCTAGAATTGTTTTCATGAAATTTATTTTAAAATAAATTAGATAATCATATCATTTTGAAAAATCTGCCTATCCTTATTTTTCAATTTTCATTGAAGAGATATTGACTTTTTAAATATCAATTTGATACATTTTTAAAATATAAATTGGAATAATTTATTGAAAATTTTAAAACCATAAAATGTCCTATATTTAGTAAATTTTTAAAATTTACATTGACAAAACTTATAAAAATTAACAAATTAAAACGAAGTGATTAGTCATTCATATAATTTTGGTCATATTAAATACAATAAGATTTTTTAAAGAGAGTAGTTGTCCATTTTATTTAATTTATTATCCTTTTTTCTAGGGCATCCGTCCCTTAAGCCAAAAATTTTAAACCCAACACCAGCAGGCCAGTAATAATGACGGAAATTGTAAGATTACGATCGATCTAAAAGTTATAATTTAAATCATATAATTTATCGTATATTGAGACTGATAAACGTATAGAACAAGATATTGTGGTCATTTTAAAAAAAGATTAAATTAAAGATAATTTTGTCTAGTAATTTTTAATCCCAAATGGTAGAAATTATAATACTAGGTAAAACATGGTATTAAATAATCTCACATATTCAGTTATTTTATAATCCCAGTACTAATAGTCTCAATCTCAAATTTAAAAACAAATAAAAAATTTAAAATTAATATTACTATTCTAAATATAATTCTTACAAACAAACATAGCCAAAATGATTAACAAATAACAATTATATACTGACATAAAAAAGTCCACACATTCTTGATTTAAGGCAGGGTACAACATGATTGACAATTAACATTGTTTGACTTAGGTATTTGATTCACACACACACACACACACACATATATATATATATATATATATATATATATATATATATATATATATATGATGCGTCAATCATCAACCTTCAAATTAGAGTTTCGATCAACCTACGAATTTTGACTTTGATCGCCGCTTGACCACTTTAAATTCATTGAAAAACCTACAAAAAGTCCACCGAAGTTGGGGGGTTTCTGGAGCAGTACTCTCCGATACTTAAATCAAAATACTGATATGAAGTGTCAGAATTATTATTAGAGTAACTAGTGTATCTTGAATGTGTTGGAGCATCTCTTATTTATAGTATGAGAGTCCTCTCATTCAGGAGTTTAAGAATTAGAATCCTACATGAATTTAGAAACCTTTCAAGTTGACAATCCTTGACTGATTAAATATTAAGAGAATTTTATCATTTATCAGATTTAATATACTTCTAGCTAGAATATTCTGCGAGAGAAATTATTATATTACCCTTCATTAAAAGGAATCTAGAAATAACACATGACAATTCGCCATTGATGATTTATTTTTACCCATATCATATGCCCCTTACTCTTCTAAAAATATATTTTTAAAGAAGTAAATAAATAATAATAGTGATTGGCGTCCATGAAGCTAATTCTTGGCGCACATGACACTAATTTTGGACTCCGTGACTTTAATTCTTGGCGCCCATAGCGCTAATTCTTGACTTTCAGGACCTTAATTCATGGCACCCATGACGTTAATTCTGGAATCCATGCATAACCTTAATTTTTGGCGCCCATAATGCTAATTTTGGTCTTTATGACTTTAATTCTTAGCTTCCATAGGCTTGATTCTAGCATTCATGACCTTGATTCTTGGTCTCCGTGACCTTAATTATAAACTTCGTGATCTTGATTCTAGGCCTTTAGGGCCTTAATTATGGGTTCCATGACTTTGATTCTAACCTTCTTGACCTTTATTTTGGGGTTTCATGATCTTACTTCTTGACTCCAATGCCTTAGTTTCGGGCCTTCAAGGCAGTAATTTTGGGCTTTCATAACCTTAATTTTTGGCCTTTATGACCTTAATTCCAGGCCTTAATGACCTAATTCTAGGTTTCATGGCCTTGAATAACTTCTTCACTTCTTTGTTGATGGAATTTTGTCTTTCCAATGCAAAACTCATCTTTTTTTGTATTATGGGTCTCTTTTTCGGATTTAGATATTCCAATATATAAAATTGGTACTAGTTCCTTAAAAAGTTCTTTTATTTGTTATTTATCTTCCTCCCTCACATTTAAAGAATCAATAGGCTAAACTTGTTCCCTAGCCACTTTTGTGCTTCATATATGGCTAATAAGTAGCAGCTTCTAGCTAACTACTTTTTGATCACCCTTGCTTTCCTTTATTTTTCTTGTACGTTGTTGGGAGCTTCAATTTCATATGATATGTAGAGGTTATAGCTTTAAATTTATATTCAACCATATCCTATCAAGGATTATGTTGTATGATGAAAGAGCTTTCACAACAACAAAAAAGTGATTACAGTAGGGGATTGATTTGTGCTGAAACGTGAGTATTCACCATGATTTTTTGATTTGTGAGAAAGAGAATATGGCTTTGTATTCATTCCCTACCGACGACGTCAATCTGATGCATCAATCAGCAACCTTCAAATTAGGGTTTCGATCAACCCACGAATCTTGACTTTGACCGCCACTTGACAACATTACTACTAAAAAAATGGTCATTTGTGATGGCCAAAATTCATCACAAAAAGTAGGAAAACAATCACGAAAGGTTTACGCGATGGCTTTAAGCATTACAATGGTCGTCTTGTATACGCCCATCATGAAAGGTTTTACGTGATGGTTTTGGCAATCATGCAAACGCTTAGTATTTTTGTGATGATTAATAAAATCACATTAACACGTAATCTATTGTGATTGTATCAAATGATACTTATAAGATTCGAACCCTCTCCCATTTGCAAACTAAATAATGAGTATTACCACTACTTCAAAGTCCAGATCATGATTATAATTTTAAAACAAAATATAAAAAGAAACATATGTGAGTTGCAATGGCAGTCACAAATACTCTATAATGATGGTAAAATTACTTATCACTAAGAGCCATCACATATTTTATTATTTTGTGATGGCTTGAAAATTTCATCACAAAATACCTTCTTTTTGTAATTACAAATAAAAGTCGTCACAAAAATCTATCTTTTTTAATGATTGTCACGACCGTCATAATGTTGTTTTGATTATTTTTTAAATTAAAGTATTAGTGATAGCTTAAATGCAATCACGAAAATTGTAAGACACCAATTTTTATAAATAAAGATGAATTTTTTATAAATATCATTTTTGAATATTATGGAGTTAATTTGATATAATGTTATAGTTGTGGGTAATATTTATAAATTTTGCAAAGTACGCAAGTTGTTATATAATATTCGATTGGTCGGGGAATATTCGCTTTAGCAGGGAATATTCGTACAACGGCATAATTATTGGTGGACCCCACAACGAAATTATGGTCGGATTGAGAAAACGACAAAAATATTTTATTAAAAATAACGGCGGAAGTTTTACCATTGATACTGTTGAACTACTCAGTAGTAAAAGTACAATAATACGTGTGGTTGCATAGTAGCACACGGTATTGATTATTAATGCTTATGTGAGAAGTCACTCAGTTTGATTTAATTATTGTCAGTTAATAATATGAATTATTTAGCGATAATGAAGTTTTGTTTTATTCGTATTATTAACGTAATAAAACATAAACATCTTTTTATATAAAACAGAATACTTTATTAAAGTTATTCTATAAATATAATATATTATATTTTATTTAAAAGATTTTTCGTTAAATATGGACCGGCAGATTAAAGTAATCAATATGGACCGTTCATGGATTAGTTACTATGCATTCCATTTTTCTATAAATAGCAGCTCATTCCTTCATTATTTCTTACGAATTCACTGAACTCTAGAGAGAGAAACTATAGAGAGAAACTATAGAGAGAGAGAAGAAAAGTATTCTGCTACTTAACTACTTCCTTATTTCAGTTCTTCTTTAAAACGGTAAGGGGTGTTATTCTTTCTTATTCATTAAGAGAACTGTTGTTATTCTATTTCTTATTATTCTGTTGGAATGACCTGTATACGCGGTCTACCCTATACTTGGTGACATTCTTCTGTTATTCTGTTGGAACATCCTGTCTGTGTGTTTTACACCGGACCTGGTTCCGTCTTTATTATTATTCTGTTGGAACATCCTCTCTATGTGTTTTACACCGGACCTGGTTTCGTCTTTATTATTATTCTGTTGAAACATCCTGTCTGTGTGTTTTACACCGGACCTGGTTCCGTTTTTATTATTATTCTGTTGGAATATCCTGTCTGTGCGTTTTACGCCGGACGTGGTTCCATTATTTATTATTCTGTTGGAATAACTTGTCTGTGCGGTCTATCGCATACATGGTGATTTCTTTTATTATTCCATTCTTTATTATACTCAGTTGGTTAAGTTTTGACTTCTATACTCCATGAAATTTGTGGAATATCCTTGATAATTGCGTTTCATCCAGTATCTTTTTATGAAAATATTCTTCTAAGCATTCTTGAATTTTACTCCACAAAGCAGTATCATGTTGACAATTTGGACGTTGTTAATTCTTGAACTTGTTTTATTGAATTCTTATATCATTGTCATCATCCTCATGTTTATAAAATGTTGAAAGTCATATGTGGCCTGTAGTACATAGATGGACTTGGTATGATTATGACCAGGGATTATTCGGTATAATCATGACCGTAATGTTACAAATGATGTGGTAAAAGTCCTCATTGGCCCGTAGTGCATTGATGGACAGTTGTTGGCATGATCATGACCATTAATGAATACACGAATATCCTTGGCCGTAGTGCAGGGGTGATTCGATGACGTGGATTATTTTATTAAGCTGAGTCCCAGCGATAACAGTGTTGAAAAACCTTTTAAATCATAGAAGATAGTAGATTTTATTCTCTACTTGACTCTTTTAATGGATTGCTTGTTCCGCTGCAGTTAAACTTGATGTTCGTTATATTTTATCAGTTTAACGCTGTTGAAGGCTAATGATAATTTATTCTGCATTATCTTAGTCATAATATTTCTTACTGGGCTAGTTGAGCTCACCCTTTCTTTCACTGTTCTCTTCAGGAAATGAGAATATAGCTGGGACGAGTCGGGGAACGGAGTGATGGACCAGATGATAGTATTAGTAGTCCTCACTATTATATTAAATAGTGTGACAATAATTGTAATGAGGACTCCTTTTGAGTTTGTATAGTCTCTATTAGACAATAATTGTATTCAAACTCACAGTCATGTTTTATCGTATTGTACACGACAGTTGTATTAGTAAGTTGTATTTGTATTCTGTACCATGTATCTGACGACCCAAGATGGGTGATGTATACCTAATTTTGGGGGCGTCACAAAAATGATATATCTATAAGTGATGACTTAGTGCGTCACAGAAAGAAAATTTATTTTACGTGAAAAAATTGGTGTGATTGATGGCAAGATTAGTCATCACTAAGAGCTATCATATATACTATTATTTTGTGATTGCTTAAAAAATTCATTACAAATTACTATCTTTTGTGATTGTTTTTAAAAACTGTCACAAAATTCCGTCACGTATTCTTGTTTTTTTAGTAGTGAATTAAATTCACCGGAAACCAGTAAAAAGTCCACCGAAGTTGGGGTCCCCGAGAGGACTCTCCGATACTTAAGTTAAAACACTGATATGAAGGGAAAGAATTATTAGAGTAAATAGTGTACCCTGAATGTGCTAGAGCATCTCTTATTTATAGCATGAGAGTCTTCTCATTACATGAATTTAGTGACCTTAATTCTAAGTTGACAATCCTTGACTGATTAAATATAATTATGAGAATTTTATTCTTTATCAGATTTAATGTACGTACTTCTAGAATATTATGTGTGAGAGAAATTATTATATTACCTTTCATTAAAAAGAATTTAAAAATAACACATGATTCATTGGTGTATATAAATATAGATCGAGCTTCTTATTTGTGGGGCGCATGCGGACCATCTATAGCGACGAACTATATCGTCGCTAAAGTCGTTACCATAGAGTATGAACTATCGCCATAGCTCATACAAAAGTCGTCCGTCATATATAGTTTGTCCATATTCTAAAGTGACAACTTTAGTGACGATATGATCCATCGCTATAGGTGATACCGACCAATAGATCATACTCAATTCTCCCACGCTCATCTTATTCAATGCCACTAGCCTCCAAAGTTTCTTAGCTGGGATTCATTTAATGAATGGGTCATATTTTCTTCTCTAATTAATAAACAGTTAATATCCAGTATCGTATAATATTATATCTAAAGAGTTATCAATTTATTGCCTTTCAAGCAGCACATGTGACATGAGAACTAATTTGGAAATGAGATTTTTCTCTTCCCTTCATTCGTAGGCATATATTACCTTCACCTTAATATTTTGCATGATCTGATTATCTTTTAATGGATTATCTCTTATTCGTTGAAAGATATGATGTTATTTTTTTATTTTTCTGTTACTTATGAATGCCTCTTAATCGGTAAGACAGAAAATAAAATCTTAAGTATTTAAGAAGTATCTCTTAATGAAATTTTTTTGATAATTTTTTTTGATATAAATATATTTAACAATATTATGCACTCATTTTTATTAAATTAAATATTTAAAATTATTAAATAAAATTTTACCATTTAAAATGGTAAAATAGTGTCATTAAGAGACAATTTACTTTTTAGTTATTAAATAATTTTTTAGTTTCAGACCTCATAACTATTCAGATGATTTAATTTATTAAGATATCATAATCAAATCTTAATTCTCAAGTTTATCAAACACAACCTAATCTTACTAACGAAAATGAATTTATTACCGCCTGACCAAAAATAAATTGAATCTAATGACAAAGAACAAAAATTTCAGTACTCCTCCGTTTAAGATTCCTTGTCATATTTTTTTTAGTCTGTTTAATTCTATTTGTCTTTTTTTTTTCCTTTCTATTTTAATACTATTTTAACCTTATTTTTTTAATATTACTCACATAATTTTATAAAACAGAAACACTGAAAATAATATGATATACACGGTTCGGATAAGTACATACCCCTTATCTTACTCACTCGTGCTCATTCCCTTTTAGGCGACGGTTTTGGTCATACAACCGTCGTCTATACTTTTAACGACGGACAACATATAGTGTCGCTAAAAATATAGACGACGGTTGTATGACCGAAACCGTCGCCTAAAGGGGGGTGAGCACGGGTGAGTAAGATAAGAGGTATGTACTTGATCTTTGCTCATGATATACATTTTTTTTAAAAATAACACTATTAATTTTGGCATTGAAAACATAATCACACTCATTTTTTCCCTCCATAGATCTCCTCTATTTTATTATTCCACCAAAGTTCAAAGATTAGTTAAACAAAAAAGATGATACTAGAACAGTTAAGATGGATAATTTGGAAATTATTTTTTTAATAGACGTGCATTTTCAAATTTAGACAAATTAATTGAACCGAAGGAGTAGTACGTTACAAGAAAAAAATACATACAGAGGAACAAAAATTCATTATATTCGTCATATATTAATATTACACATTTTACTTTAAAAAAAAAAAGTTATGACTCGTAATATTAATGCTACGTTTGAATTGAAAGAATGAAATAAATGAAGGAATGAAATAAAAATAATATATTTGATAATTATTTTGGAGGATAAATCATTCTAATGGAATGAAAATTCATTTCATCCCATTGTTTTTTCCATATGGAGAAGGTAGAATAAAATTTATTTCAATTGAATGGATATATGTGATAATTTTATAATTATGTGACAACACCAATCACTAACAATAACCAAACATATACTTACATATTATAAAATTATTTTATTCTGTCATCCATAACATTTCTTCAATCCAAACGCAACATAAGAGCATGAAACTCATAACTGTGGGAACCGCTGCAATGGATCCCACTATTATGAATGCTCTACAGTACTCATCTAATGTTCGGAATACTCATAGCAATAAGACCGAATAATATAAATGAGGCGGTGTGTAATAAAACTAATTAATTAAGATCTAAATGTTTATTATATCTTCTTAAATTAGATCATATGAGTAAGATAACATATGATTAACTTAAAAAATATAAAAATATAAAACATTTGAATGACTTTTAAATTTAAAAATATTTTAAATTGACTTTTTAAAAATCAATAATGATCTTAAATTTTGGAATGAAGGGAGTACAATATTTATAGAGGCTCCATAGATTTAATTTTTTCATTAAAAACAGCTAGCTCTTAAATAGTTAGATTTATATCTTTCTTTTACTGATTAAGAGACAATAAAAGACAAATAAAATTTTACTCCCTCCGTCCCATGATAAAAGTCATGGTTAATTTTTTATGCATATTAAGAAAGAGGATAAAATGACAAAATTGTATATATTTAAATTCTCATTTAATTGCATAGTTTTCTGCATATTACTAGTGATCCTCTATATATATATGCATAGAGAATAGAAATATAATAATTAATAAAAAGGGTATTATAAATAAATTATTGTAAAAAATAGATCATTTAAGGTAAGTAGACATTTAACTTGTGACTATCTGAAATAGTAATAAAGACTTTTATCTTAGGACGGATGGAGTACCAAATTATTTTACTCTTTTATCAAATAAGATGTTGAACTATTAAGAAGTAAACAAACACTAACAGAGTCCTATTGTTATGAGTAAGATGCTTCTCAATGTTGCAAGTGTTCAAGACATTCATCTCCCTGACAAAGGTTTTAAAATGAGCAAACAGTTCAGGTTTAATTCGTACTCGTTCAATTAAAAGTTCGATTCGAAATATAAACGATTTAAATATGAGTAAATTTTAAAGTTCGATAAATTACTCGAACCTTCTCAAATTGTAATTTTCTATTAATACTCGGACTATATTCATTCGAAAAGGTCAAACCGCTGGGACTCGATTCGAAATCGTGCTCAACTCGGTAGCTAAACGAATCTCATTTAAATTTTATTTTATACTCAATAAATTTTATAAATAAAATTTGAACAACTTAATACTCGGCTCAACTCCGCTCAATTCATTTATAACCTCATCTCTTACAAAAGATATCAATAGGGGTGAAAACAAGTCGAATTTCAGCGAACACTCCAATGCTCAGATTCGGCTCGACTTGAAAAAATTGAGCTCGAATTCTACTCGAATTCGATAAAAAAATTTCTAATTTTGCGCCAGATTCGACTCGGATCATTACTCGGCTCGTAAGTGCTCGACTCGTTTACAAAACGAGTTACTCACGATCTTTCAAATCGAGTTTCGAATATGAACCATTTCATTTAATACTGAACCACTACATACAAAATTGATTATTGAACTAATGTTTATATATAAAAGTCTTTTATTTTTATTTATGTAAAGAAATTACAAAGAATGTAATACGAATTGACAATCAATTCACTGATTTATTCAAGTATAAGTTTACACAATTTAATACTACACTTTATAATTATAAAAATTGATACAAATATCACATATTTAGCTTATTAGTATGGATCAGACCAGTATTTGAATATGATCCATCGAGCAGGTATCGAGTATGATTCGAAAAAAAAATAAAATACTCGAACCCTAATCTGAGCGAATATTAGTATACTCGAATTCAACTCGTGTATCATTAAACATGAAACGAGTATAGATCATATTCGACTCGAATCAACTTTGAATTCGAACTTTGGATCATATTTTTAAACCGATCTCGAGTCGAGGATCAAGCTACTCTGCTAAGCTAACAGCCCTAGATATCAATGCCTTCAAGCGTATGTAATTAGAATTCTCCATTAATGCATTAATAACTACAAGGTCAAATTCGTCATTTACCTAAACCGGCAAACTTTCCCAACTACATCTAACAATCCAACCAAGGCCAATCTCGTTATTTCCCCTCCCAAACCACCACATTTAAAACCAGACCTTCCCTCCTCTCTCCCATAAGCCATAACTAAATTCACATTTTTTGTTACAAGAGACAGGAGAGAGAGTTTCACCACCATGTCGCTGCCAAAGCCACCGCCATTAACCACCACAGGAAAATCTTATTCATCAGTAAAAACATGTGACCTCTCCGCCTTAAGCCACCGCTCAATCGCGGCGGACTTGGACGGAACCCTTCTAATCGGCAGCTCTGCTTTCCCTTACTACATGCTAGTCGCCATCGAAGCCGGAAGCCTCTTCCGCGGCTTAATTCTCCTGTTATCTTTTCCTATTATCGCCATAGCATACATTTTCGTATCCGAAGCGCTTGCGATTCAGATGCTGATTTACATATCCTTCGCCGGACTCAAAGTCCGTGACATCGAGTTGGCGGCACGCGCTGTCCTGCCGCGGTTCTATGCGGCGGACGTGCGGCGGGAGAGCTACGAGGTGTTTGAGAAGTGTGAGAGGAGAGTGGTGGTGACCGCGAATCCGAGGATTATGGTGGAGACGTTTGTGAGGGAGTATTTGGGCGGGGAGAAGGTGCTTGGCACGGAGATCGAGGTGAATCCGAAGACGAAGAAGGCGACGGGGTTTGTGAAGAGGCCGGGGGTTTTGGTGGGGAAATTGAAGAAGACGGCGATCTTGAAGGAGTTTGGGGATGAGTCGCCGGATATTGGGATCGGTGATCGGGAGTCTGATCATGATTTCATGTCTCTTTGCAAGGTAAGTTTAATTTTGGGCTGAGTTTTTTTTTCTTTTTTTTATTATTAAAAGGTTGAATTTGTTAAATAACTAGTTATTTGTGATAAATTGGTTTCCGATCTACTGTGTCAACTTCTGTCTCATTTTCTATTATGAATAAGTTATAAGACATATGAGAGAAGAAATGAAACAATAAATTTAGATTCGTGTTGAATTGATTATTTGGTTCTATTTTCTGTTTGTTTTAACAAGTGAAAATGAAAAATGATTTTTTGTTTTGAATACGGAGAAATGATTTTATTGTTCTTAAATGAGAGCCTCATAGAAATGGATTAAAACTTTGAAATGATGTCCATAAATGGAGAAGAAAGCATTAATTAAATATAGTTTTTATTTTTTTAATTCTTATGCATTATTGTATTGAATTGGATTAAGGTAATAAATAAAAATTGCCATGCATCTTCTATGAATATCCATATTATTTTATTATAATATGAATTTCATGAATCTGGTGCTTTTGCAGCTTAAGGGAGTTTATATCACACAAAAAACTTATTAGAGGGAAGATACATGTAATCAATTGAGTAAAGTTTGTGGCTTTTGTTTTTTATCTTATAGGAAATGATATCTGTACACAAGATTTGATTGATTAAAATGTGTGGGACCTGATTGTTTAAATGTGCAATTTTCATATGAAAATATCAATATTGTTATATTAAAATTGATATTTCGGGATATATGAATTCCGATGTAAAAGTATCAAAAACTCGTGGAAAATTAATTAATATCAATTACCTTCTTAATTGTTACTCCATATAAAGTATCCTTTTCTTTTTCTTTGTGCTAAATTGCATCCTTTATCCTTTTCTTTTGTTGGTAAAACATCTTTTATCTTATAAATATGGATTTTGCAACATAAGCTGCTAAATTTGTTACAGTTTTTCTATTATATTGTTTACTATGCCTAATTAAATTTTCAAATATGCCAAAATGACTTGAGACTATAATTCATGTTTCTTAATCAGGAGAACAAGAATTTTTTGATTTATATACAAAAAATTTCTATTCATATAAGCTTCTCTCTAGCATCTTTATTCTTCTTTTTATTAATTACATTAATGTATAGAAGTTATATACTTCTATATATATAATAGTTGGTGTTGGTTGCTGCAAAAGCTATTAATGGTAACAACTTGCATATTACTACTCCCTCCGCTCCATCCATTTAAAATATTAAGGATATTATTTAGGCTGTGAACTTTTGTGATATAATAATGAAATTATGATGATAACTTTAAAATATATATTATATTATTTTCATTAAAAAGTAGAGGTTTTCGTAACATTATTTTTATGTTTTTTTAATAAATGAGATTATTTTTGTGAAATAATATAAGAAGTTAAGTTATTAATGCTTTCTTAAAATATACATAAACGATAAAAATGAACAAATTTAATTGTCTAAAATGACAAGTAAAAAAGAATGGAGCAGTAGTTATGTTGAAAACGATTAGACCGCACTTTCTTGGGGATCAGGGGCCCCTTGCATTTGTTTCCCCCATCTACCTCTATGCAGAAGTGAAGTGGTCCTCCGTTTATGAATTCTGTCTCCTTTTTAGAGTCACTTGTATTTTGTAAGAGCTTGCTTTGTTTGCCCAAATTTGGAATTTTGTTTTTATTACTTTGATGATCTTATGGTTGAGCTGCTATTAAATGTACAACAGGAGGGCTACATGGTACACCCTAGCAAATCAGCAACTCCCGTGCCACTTGATCGCCTTAAGAGCCGTTTGATCTTCCACGATGGCCGGTTGGTCCAGCGCCCGACCCCACTTAACGCATTGATCACCTACATTTGGCTGCCATTTGGATTCATCCTGTCCCTTATTCGTGTGTACTTCAATCTCCCCCTTCCCGAACGCATCGTACGCTACACGTACGGTATGCTCGGAATCAACCTCATGATCCATGGGACCCCACCTCCTGCCCCATCAGCCGGATCCCCTGGAAACCTCTACGTGTGCAATCACCGTACAGCCCTTGATCCGATCATCATTGCTATAGCACTCGGACGCAAAGTCTCGTGCGTGACATACAGCGTAAGCCGCCTCTCGAGGCTCTTATCACCAATCCCAGCCGTTGCTTTGACACGTGACCGCGAGGCCGATGCGGCCATGATCAAATCACTACTTGAGAAGGGTGATCTAGTGGTGTGTCCGGAGGGGACCACTTGTCGTGAGCCCTACTTGTTGCGATTCAGTGCTTTATTCGCAGAATTAAGCGATAGGATCGTGCCCGTGGCAATGAACCTTAAGCAAAATATGTTCAATGGTACGTGTGTCCGGGGTGTCAAATTTTGGGACCCTTATTTTTATTTCATGAACCCAAGACCCACCTATGAACTTACATTCCTCGAGCGATTGCCCGAGGAAATGACGTGCAAGGCTGGAAAATCTTCAATTGAGGTGGCTAATCATGTGCAGAAGGTTTTGGGTGCAGCCCTAGGGTTCGAGTGCACTCAATTGACTAGGAAGGATAAATATTTGCTGCTTGGCGGGAACGATGGGAAGGTAGAGTCAATGTACTCCAAGAAATGAAATTGAGAAACTGTTTGATATGTCATTCTGGATTGTATCGAAGTTGGCTTGGCCATTTTGGGGCTTCAGATTTAGCTTTACCTTTGGGTACGTAGCTTGAGTGTCATATTGTCACATTGTTCCTTGTTATATTTGTCTTTGTAGCTTTGCTTAAAATTATTATGGTGTTTTAGTATTTATTTGCTTGAAACAAATTGATCATTTGTGAGTTTTGATCAACAACCAAATAAGCTTTATAGTTCAATCAATTTAAATTTTATTCTTGAACATTAAACGATGGCTTTTGATCAATTCCTAGCTATTTTATGGTTCAAGTGGAAGAAATCTGTTTAGCATAAACTGGTTGATACTTGATATATCAATTGCTTGCAGTACCGTAAAGTTCACAGGGGAAAAAAAGGGCAGCAATATGTGGCCTTTTCGCAAAGGCAGTTATCTCCTTTATTGACACTAAACATATTTTACTATGAGCTTACCTAGTATGAGAGTTTAACTCTTTATTTTAATAAATAAATAAATAAAAATTTCTTAATACTTTTTGGTAAGAAAAACATATATACCATTGGTTTTTTTAGTCAGTTGTCTATTACTGCTTGCTCAAATGTCTTTCTTGACTCTTGTTGTGTTACCTTGTGACCTTGCCCATGTATGATCCTAAAGTCTATGTTATTTATTCACCTCTCAATGTTTGATGGATAGATGATAAAAGCATCCCTTGGCTGTGTTTGTGAGTTTTGATTTAGAGGGAAGGAAAGGGAGGAGAAGAGATGGACCCAAATCATAACTCACAAACGGGATATTTAAGTATACACTTATTTTAATTTTTACCTTAAAGTTTGGAAATTAACGATCATTTATCTCAAAATATTTTAAAGAGACAATTATTGGGATTGACTTATTCTTCTGCGGGTTCGATTAATAGTCACTACGACATGGTAGTCGGTGGTCTTACTCCCAGTAAGCGAGTGGCTACCTAGTATGATATATATATATATATATATATATATATATATATATATATATATATATATATATATAGTCCGGATCTTAAGCTCACCCCTTATCCAACTCACCCGAGCTCACCCCCTCTTTAGCGATGGATCCGGCGACGGTTCGGTCATACAACCGTCGTCTATACTTTTAGCGACGCTATATGTTGTTCGTCACTAAAAATATAGACGACGATTGTATGACCGAACCATCATCGGGTCCGTCGCTAAAAGGGGGTGAGCTCGGGTATATATATATATATATATATATATATATATATATATATATATATATATATATATATATATAATTTCTTAATGATAATTATTTGTTTTAAAATTTAGATATTAATGATAGTGCTAATAATATTTGTATTTGTACTTAATTAGTTTTTATCTTTTAAAAAAATTACCTCCTAAATTAGATATTTTCATTTTAAAAATATGTTAAGCTCGTATTGTTAAATTATATTATTATATTTCATTTATGCCCTCTTAATTTTTATAAAATAATTTAAATTTATAATAAAAATGAGTCTTCTTCTAACACATCATCAATTACATCCTATGTGTTAAAAGTCACGTCATCAATTTATAACGTGACAACTTCAATTGAATTAAAATGGAAAAAATTAACAGTTTAATCACTTAATTAAAAAAAATTGAAAAGTCAATCACCGAATTAAAAACAGATCAATAGTTTGAGATAGTATTTTATATTTAAGTATTAAATTAATTACTATTTGAGTACAAATTAGCTTTTACATGCTACGTGTTCAGGCCATGTCATTATTAATGTATGACGTGGCAAGTTCAATTGAACTGAAGTGGAAAAAATTGATAATTTAATGACCTATTTGAAAAAATTGAAAGGTTAATCACTGAAGTGAAAAAATGTCAATAGTCTAAGGTTGTAATTTAAATTTAAGCCTATTCAAAAATTATAACGATCCAACAGTCGAATTAAGAGATATAACACATGCAATATTAGGGTTGAACATAGTGATGTTTGAAGCCCAAACCGCACATGAAACCGCTTAGGTGCTGTTGAATAAATCCAAAATCGCACATGAAACCGCTTGTGATTGGTGCAGAGCAGTTTTGAACCGTGCAGTGTGGTTTTAATTTGATACGGTTTCAGTTCCAAAATCAATAGAAACAACAAAATTTTATGCAATTTAAATTAACAATTTAGCATCACACAATATTAAAAGCCACTCTGATAACACACAAAACCTTACTTATAATATTTTGTCTAAACAAAAGTTAAATAGAACCAAACCCAAACCGTAAATTCGTTTTTATATAATGTAGGGTGTCACTAATTTAATATAATGTAGGGTGTAACTAATTAATGTTGAACATAAAATGATAAAATAATGTAATTATTTAATTAGTCTCATGCTTATTATTATATCTCACGTATCTCATGTTCGTATTTATTTAATATCGATAAAATTTGTTATCATATATAACATTCTACTTATATAATGAAAAATAAATAATACATAAGTTTAACCTTTTAAGTTTAGGATAATAATATTAGGAAAATGAAAAATATATATGTATAGGAGCTGGTATGTATCTATATAAATATAGTGGTGGATAACAGTGAATAAAGTTTGTTGGTGGACTTGTTCTTGTAAATTATTATTATTATTATAATGATGATGATGGTAAGCTCAATCATATTCTCATTAAAATTTATAAATCACTATGGACAACTTGACTTCTTTATCTTGTTGGCGTATGGTGCAGTTTCGGTTTTCTGCATACGATTTTGGCTAGTAATCAAACCAAAATCATCAGTGGCAAAATCAGAATTGTAATTCAATGGGGTCAAAAAATTGTGATGCTATAAATAATTTGACGGGGTTCAGAGGCAGCGCCCTCGAGCCAATTTTTTTAGATAATGTTGTGCTTTTTGGCTGATTGTATATGTAAAATATGTATTTAGTTACAATATTATTAATATAACAAGTAATTACATATATATATATATATATATATATATATATACAGACACGCATAAAGGTGTAAACGGACCGAGTCGATCCGAGTATTGAGTTGTTCAGATTTGGTTCACAAAATTTATTGAATATAAAATAAAGTTTGATTGAGGCTCATTTAGCTATCGAGTCGAACATGATTCCGAATTGAGCCCGAGCAGTTTGAACTTTTCGAACGAATATGATCCGAGTATCAATAGAAAATTATAATTTTAGGAGATTCGAGTAATTTATCAAACTTTAAAATGTGTTCATATTTGACTCATTTATATTTCGAGTCGAGCTCGAATCGAATTTTTAGTCGAGCGAGTACGAATCGAGCCCGAGCTATTTGCTCATTTTACAGCCTTAGACACACACAGAGACTCCTTATTGACCCCTAATATGCATTTCTAATCACAAACTTGTTAATAAATATTTAAATTTCTTATGTTATAAAAATAATATAAATTATATTATTATTTATTTAAAAAATATTAGAGGAAGATGCATACATCAAGGAGTAGAAGTAATATAAAATTGAGAAAGTTATTAAAAATTCAATTTGAACCGGAATATTAAAAAAATTATAAAATTTCAGTAGGGTCAATTTATTCATTACACTTAAATTTCTTATAAATGTATCATATATTATAAAATAATTTTTTTCAGTGGGGTCAATTGACCCCACACCCTAAAGGGTGGCTTTGCCCCTGCAAATCGTAAATTCGATTTGTCAACCAACCTAAAACCTTCACATACGTTGGAATCGTTGGTGCGGTTTTAATTGGTGCAATTTGTGTAGTTTTTGGTGATGTTTCAGAGGCAATTTGGTTCCTTACTCAGCTTTATGCAATATACTTTAAATATATAGAAACAGATTTTCAGATTTTAACTTTTACATTCAGTTGAATTATATTCCTTTATATAAATTCGTCTTCTCTTTCAAATTATCATAATATCTAATTCCACATCTATATATATTTTATTTAAAACCAATCTGTAATTTAAAAACCATTATAACTAAACTTAAAATAGAAATATAAAATAATTTTTAGCTTTCTAATTGTTCTAATTAATTTTTACAAATCGTAGCAACAAAGCATTTGACTTTTGGGTCTTCTAGTATCTTCAAAACCTCTTTATATTTCCACAAAAATTGTAATTCTCGAAAAGATACACGAAATAGGCTTAAGAATCACTCGATTCGAAGTTATTATGACTGAGTAACGGATTTTCAAAATTAAGGCTGAAAATAGTGGCGAAAATCAGGACAGATTGCGGTTTTCATCAATTTAAGACAGGAAGACTGTGTCAAATAACTTTTCTTTCTCTCTAAAATTAAAGAGGATGAAAAACTGAAGAAATGGGCTTTGGATTAACTCAATTCCGACATCGGATGAATTAATTATGATTTTTCTAATGAATTACAGTGCACATGAGAATTCTACTCGGAGATTTAACTAATCAAATTAGAATCAGATTATGGTTACATCTAAAACTCTTTAGATAATAAGGAACAATATAGGAGTTACTAAAACACTAATGAACTTCTTAATTTTAATTAATTCAAATAATTAATTATATACTAAAATTTAACTTTTCAAATAAAATATTAAAAAATATTAGTAACTTATATACCTTTTTAATTCAATTATACTTTTAGGAAAAATTAAATTAATATTTAATTATTAACAAAAATTCAGGTTGTTACAATTGCTCAGTAAAATATCTATCACCATTGAAATTAGTCTATCCAAGATTACATACGTTAGTATTATAAAGAGTTCGTTAATGGCTAAAGTTTCTGGTCTACATATTCAAATCATGGAGTTTGGGATTCGGTTATGATAAAACACAAAGAGAATATAATTTTCTGATATTTTATTCATCAATGTAGCAGATATATATACAAGAGTATATTCCTAAACTTATGCTACTGCTACAACAAGATATTCTATTATTATATTTGAATGATCATAACTGCATAATTCTAGCCTAATATTATGGAGATAATCACTCCATTATTATAGGAAAAGATTACTCCCAATCACATATTCTATCATCCCTCCTCAAGGTGGTGCATGGATGCCACACATGCTCAGCTTGTCAAGACAACTTGTAAACACTTTGTTGGATACTGCTTTTGTAACAACATTAGCAAGTTGAAATTCTGACTTTACAAAAGGAAAATGGATAATGTCGGCTTCAAGCTTCTCTTTGATGAAATGTCTATCAACTTCTGCATGCTTTGTCCTATCATGTTGAACATGATTATGGGCAATCTCTATAACTGATGTATTATCACAATAGAGATTCATTGCAGTTCTTTAAGAGAATCCCAAATCTTTCATCAAGTTTTTTAACCACAATAATTCGCATACTCCAATTGTCATTCCTCGATATTCAGCTTCAGCACTTGATCTAGACACCACAGACTGTTTTTTCCTTCTCCAAGTCACAAGGTTGCCACCTACATAAGTGAAATAACCGGATGTAGAACGCCGGTCGTCAGCTGAACCAGCCCAATCAACATCAGTATACCCTTCAACATCTAAGTGTCTATGTTTGGAGAATAATAGACCCTTGCCTGGAGAAGATTTTAAATATAGTAAAATATATTCTACAGCATCCATGTGAGGTTTACGTGGATCATGCATAAATTGACTTACCACACTCACAGCATAAGTAATGTCAGGTCGAGTGTGGGATAAATAAATTAATTTTTCCACAAGTCTCTGATATCTCCCTTTATCTGTAGAACTAGCACGAGAACATTGAAAAAGCTTATGATTTTGTTTCATTGGATTATCTACTGGTTTACATCCAACCATCCCTGTTTCAGACAATAAATTGAGAGTATATTTACGTTGTGACATAAATATACCATGCTTGGATCAAGCTATCTCAATCTTGAGAAAATATTTAAGATCTCCAAGATTTTTCATTTCAAATTCGGATGCCAAATGTTGTTGTAAGCACTGAATTTCCTCAGCATCATCACCCGTTACTACCATATCAACATATATAATTAAGGCAGTGAGTTTACCCATGTTATGCTTTATAAACAAGGTATGATCCGAATTGCTTTGAGTGTAACCAAACTTTTTCATGACTTGAGTAAATCTACCAAACCAAGCTCTAGGAGATTGTTTCAAGCCATACAAAGCCTTCCTGAGTTTACAAACTCGAGTGATACCTTCATATTCTGAAATACCAAGAGGTGGATCCATATACACATCTTCTGTAAGGTCTCCATGCAAAAATGCATTTTTGACATCGAATTGAAGTAAAGGCCAATCTTTATTAGCCGCTAAAGACAAAAGAACTCTCACAGTATTGAGTTTAGCAACTGGAGCAAAAGTTTCTTGATAATCAATCCCATAAGATTGCGTGTACCCTTTGGCGACAAGTCTCGCCTTGTATCTTTCAATAGTCCCATCTGCATTATTTTTTACAGCAAAGACCCATTGATATCCCATAGTTTTTTTCCTGTTGGAAGGATAACAAGATCCCATGTACCATTTCTTTTTAAAGCCTCCATTTCCTCTGCCATAGCTGCAGTACAATGAGGATATGCCAAAGCTTCCTGTAATGTACTAGGAATAGAGATAGAGGATAATTTACACACATAAGATGCATATGAGACAGACAACTTGTGAGATGAGATATGATTACTTATTGGGTATTTCACTTTGGCTTTTGGATCGAGTTCATATTTATTAGCTGGAATCCCACGGGTAGATCGTGGTGGAAGTGCATGATGAACAAGGTTAGATGGCAAACTAATTTCAGAAGAATTTTCGGGTTGTACCTGTAGGGTTGTTGTTGGTGATGACTTTGGAGAGGAGTTGGTCGATGCATTAGGAGGTAATGTACTATCAAGAGGTTGTTGAGACTTTTCACAATGATCATTAGAGTGTTGTGAACAAGAATCAGGAACTGTAGGTGTGTCCATAGTGGAGGTGTCCTCGTCCAACAATCCACTAGTGGGTAGAGTTGCTAATTTTAGATCAAAACACAAGACATCATCATGACTTGCAAATTGTAGAACATCTTCAGGACAAGTAGGCTTTAAATCTGGAAGAGAGTAATAAAATTTTGACTCATCAAAGATAACATCCATAGAGGTATAAAACCGACGAGTCTCCGGATGATAGCATTTATAACCTTTTTGAGTAGACCCATAACCAACAAAGACACGTTTTAAAGCTCTTGACTCAAGTTTCGTTTGATGTTGAGGTGAAAGGTGTACATAAGCTACACATCCAAAGATACGAGGCATCAATTTAACCAACGACGGAAGCATGCAATGATCAGCAAGGACATCAAGCAGTCGTTGAAAAGATATGGTACTAAAGGGTGTACGATTAATCACATAAACAGCTGAACTGAGAGCATCTCCCCACAATTAAGTAGGCACACTACTTCCAATTATTAGTGACCGAATGACCTTAAGTAATTGTCAATTTTTTCGCTCAGCTACTCCATTTTGTTGAGGAGTCTCTCAGCATGATGTTTGATGAATGATACCTTTTAAATGTAAAAAATCTGTTAACTCTCTCTTGAAATATTCACGTCCATTATCTGAACGTACCACTTTAATAGATCTGTCAAATTGGGTGAGTACCATTTGATAAAAGAGACGAAAAACTGCACAAACATCACTCTTATGTTTTAACAAGTATACTCAAGTCATTTGAGTACAATCATCCACAAAGGTAACAAACCATTTCATTCCATTATTCGTGAAAACTGGGGAGGGACCCCATACATCTGAATGTACTAATGAAAATGGTGTAGTAACTTTATTAGAAGACAAAGGAAATACATCACGATGACTTTTAGCCATAACACATGTCTCACAAATGAAGTTTGAAAGATTACAATTAGCAAATAAAGATGGAAATATTCGTCTAAGATATCCAAATGATGGATGACCAAGCCGTTTATGCCATAACAAAATTTCTGCGATATTGGCCGATTGATTTATACCCATCATATGTGCTAGATTATGGTAAACTTATGATGATGTGCCACCCTCTAGATAGTACAATCCTCCTCGTTGTCTACCACTGCCAATCCTCTCCTTGGTATGTATGTGCTAAAAAATACAATGAGTAGGATAAAACAAAGCCACACAGTTAAGGGCCTTGGTTATCTGACTAATGGAAAGCAGATTACATGTAAGGGATGGAACATATAGTACATTAGAGAGAGATAAAGTGGAGGATAAAGGAACATTACCAACACCAGTAACAGGGGATAACACACCATTGGCATTAATAATAGCTAAGGTAGAATGTTATATGATCATTCGCACCTGTGTCAATTATCCAGTCACTAATTTTAGTACATGAAAGAGAGCTAAGGGCAGTACTAGTCATACCAGTTTGTGCAACTAATACTGTAGAAGATGACACTGGTTGTTATTGTAGAGAAGTGTTGGCAGAAGTTTTCTTTCCTTTGGGACGCCACTCGGGATAACCATGAAGTTTGAAGCACGTATCAACAACATGGTTATCACCATTACAGTAAGTACATTTGTGTGTCCCTTTCTTATGGTCTTGTCATTAATTAATCCTTCTAGTAGCCATAACAGTACCATCAGTAGATATTCCGCCTATCATAGCATCTTGATGGTTTGCCTCAGCACAAACCATAGCATAAGCAACTTGAAGATTTGGAAGAGGTACAGTGGTAAGTACCCGTCCACGAACCCCATCCAGTGATGAGTCCAAATTAACCAGCAAAGAAAATATAAACACGTTGAGAATTAACCTTAGTGGTATATATCTCAATGTCAGCTTTGCACTTCATTGCACAATCATCTATAGCATCAATCTCCTGCCAAAGTTTTTATAATTTTCCCCAATAAGAAATAATAGAACCACCATTTTGACGAACAAAGATTACCTCACAGTACAACTGATATGATTTTGAGGCATCTTGACTGACTGAGTATGTTTGCTTAGCCATATCCCAAATTTCCTTTGTTATGGACAGGCGCAAGAAAATGGATCTGATGTCTTTGTTCATTGCATCGAGTAACCAGGATTTGATCATGCAATTTTCATCTTCCCATGCTTCATATTCTTCAGAATTGGTATTCTCAGGTGCAGCCTTTGAACCTGAAATAAATCCCCAACGCTTTCGACTGCGAATTTTATTTTGTGCATTCAACACCCATTCCATATAATTGGTGCCATCAAGTTTCTCTGGAGTAAGCGAAGAAGAGACGTCTTGCATATGTAGTGCTGGTAAAGCTGGGGAATTAGTTTTTGTATTCCCAGCAACAACACCATCATCAATGGTAGGAGTAGTCATGATGGGTGGGTAGGAAAAAATTATGATCAGAAAAAAAAAAGAACAACCTCCGGTTCCTAGGATGGATAAAGGAAAAACTGAGTTGGCTCTGATACCATGATAAAACACAAAGAGAATATAATTTTCTGATATTTTATTCATCAATGTAGCAGATATATATATATATATATATATATATATATATATATATATATATATATATATATATAAGAGTTTATTGCTAAACTTATGCTACTGTTACAACAAGATATTTTATTGCTATATTTGAATGATCATAACTGCACAATTCTAGCCTGATATATTATGGGGATAATCACTCTATTATTATAGGAGAAGATTACTCCCAATCACATATTCTAACAAGTTATTATAAAATTAATTTTATAGTAAGTTAGTCAATTGACAAATACAGTATTGACTCGCAAGGAACGAGATCACCTCTCGGCCTTCGCGTCGACATTGTATTGATTAATTGACCAAAGTTAATTTCGTGTTAACCACTCCCGAGTTTGGGGGTACTTTGGTAGTTTCATCCAGCTTTTCATTAAAAACTAGTTAAAAGTGTAAGACCCCAACTTATTATTAACTAAAATTAAATTTCTTCTATTTATTATTTTGAAATAGTAAGGGTTGATTTGATTAATGTGGTTAGTTATGGGTAAAATGCGCAAATATTTTAAATAAGCAAGTGGTTATAAAATATTCATTTTTGTCAGTGAATATTCGTTTGGTCGTGGAATATTCTTGCTGTCGGGGAATATTCGTACGACGGCGCAGCCTTGTGTGGGTCCCATAACGGAAAGCGATTGGATGAAAAAAATGACAAGTATAAGTTGTTTGTAAATAACGGCGTAGTTGTTACCGTTAATACTGTTGAAATACTCGGTGGTTAAAACGTAATAGCACGCGGTATTGCACCAATTATTGATTCTTATGTAAGAAGACACTACTCAATAATTGTTACAGTAATTACTGTTCAATATTTTATTTTATTGATTCAATAATTGCTACATTGATATTTTATATTATTGTTGTTTCAATAATTGTCACTGCACAGTATTTTCCATTATCAGATCAATAATTCATATTATTTGAATAATATTATTAGATAGCATTATTGGCAATGTCTAGAAAGTTCTGTCTAAGGAAAGGTTTGGTCATCTAATTGCGCGTTAGTAAGGAGAAATCCTTATTGGAAAACCCCCTCTTTCTTGGGAACGGCCTGATTGTCATAATTGTGATTCTGTAATATTATTTATGAATAATTAATTATTGATTTATATGATAAGGAAATATTTATTTGATGTGGATATAAATGATGAATTTATTTATGTGGTTATAAATGAAGGAATTAGTATTGAGGGGTTTTATCAGTATTTTGTCGGAATAGAGGTATTAAAAATCAAATCAGTATTCTTAAAGTTCTATTGCATGAGTTATAATTTTAATCCGACCGTTGGATCGTTGTGATTTTTGGATATGTTATACATATATAAGTTGAGTATATGTCCACAAATTTTGAACCGTTAAAAATTAACGCATGATTTGTTATGAATTTTAAGAAGTGTTGAAAATCATCCGTTTGTGGGTTTCGGATATTTTTTGTTTGGAATTTGAAAAAACTTAAAGCTACAAAGTTGTAGAGAATTCGATTTCATACGGAATGGACATAAAATTCGTATTTTTCTGATAAACGGACTATTTTTTATGAATTACTGAAGTTTTGGAAAATAAAATATTTTTTATTAAAATTGGGTGGGACCCACTTTTGTTGAATACATGTGGGCTGCTATTTTTTTCTTCCAAGTTGGCTGGCTTGGTTGGTGGAGGAGGCGTAGGAAGAATGAAAAGATTATATTATTATTTTATTATTTAGTCTCCTATGGCGTTCTAGTATTTTCCTATAAATAGGCGCTTAGGTTAGAATTAAATATCACATCAGAAATAAGTTTTCTTTCTCTCTATATTGTCGAGCGTATTTTAGTGAGTATTTAGATACTTTGAGAGTTGTTATTCAATGCAAGCTTCCTTCGGCTTAACATCCGATATTTCGATCAGAAGTACTGTTATTTTGAGGTAAGTGATGTTATTTTCTTCTTAAATGATATTATTTTCTTCAATATCATTATACCAAAATATTGGTTTAAACTTTTTATCAAATTTGAAACTTTTTGTGTCGGGGTTACTATTCACGTATACGGCACTATTCACATATACGACACTATTCACCGAAAAATAAAATTTTTTTCTTTTTGTCTAAGATATCTATTATGGTTACTATCTTTGATTGTATCCATGTTTTGATCTTTATTTTTGAATTCTGCTTCACAATTGGTTATTATGGAGTACTATTGAATTTGGATAAACTGTAGTACGAATCCTTAATATTTGTTCTTTTGTCTCACTGGATTCGTTTTCTTTAAGATATTTTTTATCATCCTCAGTCCTAAATGATGATATTACTGAATATCTTTGGCCTGTAGTGCAAAGATGAATGATTAACTGATGAATATTTTTGGCCCGTAGTGTAAAGATGAACATGCGTTTAGATGAACATGACCTGTGACAACCCCAAAACAGGTCCATTCCATCCAACCTATTCTGAGTCGCCAAATACATTGTACAGAAAATAACTACAATTTTATTACAATAATCATCGTGCAAAATACAACAACACATATGCTGTGAGTTTGGATACAAATATATACCAACTGTGACTCATGTCCCAACCTTGGATAGCACATCATAATGACACCTTACTTAAAGGTACAGTCAAAAACTGTTTTAAAAATTAAAACCTTTAGGAAGTGCTCAAGGAAACCTTCATACATGGAAGGCCATGCATCTAGGTTATGATAGATATCATATGCCCACATAATTATCCTCGGTTGACCCAATATACCCCAAAGAAAAACGAGAAGATTACTATCATATTCTTTCCAATGGTGAGTCTTCTCTTGACTTATCATTATCTCCACTGTCTCTAATTGAGAATTATACTTCAAACAAACACCAAGATTATATAGGTAGTACTCGTAAATATTGTAAGACCCCAACTTATTAATGAATAAAATCAAATTTTCTCTAAATATTATTGTGAATAATAAGGGGTTAATTTGATATAATACTTTGGTTATGGGTGAAATGTGCAAATTTTGTAAAATAAGCAAGTGGTTATAAAATATTTATTTTTGGTCGGTGAATATTCGGTTGGTCGTGGAATATTCTTGCTGTCGGGGAATATTCGTACGACGACGCAGCCTTGTGTGGGCCCCATAACGGAAAGCGATTGGATGAAGAAAACGACAAGTATAAGTTATTTATAAATAACGGCGTAGTTGTTACCGTTAATACTGTTGGAATACCCGGTGGTTAAAATACAGTAGCACACGGTATTGCACCAATTATTGATTCTTACGTAAGAAGGCACTACTCAATAATTGTTACAGTAGTTATTATTCAATATTTTATTTTATTGATTCAATAATTGCTGCATTGATATTTTATATTATTGTTGTTTCAATAATTATTGCTGCACAGTATTTTCATTTATCAGATCAATAATTCATATTATTTGAATAATATTATTAGATAACATTATTGGCAATGTCTAGAAAGTTCTGTCTAAGGAGAGGTTTGGTCATCTAATTGCGCGCCAGTAAGGAGAAATCCTTATTGGAAAGCCCCCTCTTTCCTGGGAACGGCCTGGTTGTCATAAATGTGATTCTGTAATATTATTTGTGAATAATTAATTATTGATTCATATGATAAGGAAATATTTATTTTATGTGGATATAAATAAGGGATATATTTTTGTGGTTAAAAATGAAGGAGTTAATGTTGAGGTTTTTGTCAGTATTTTTGTCGGAATGGAGGCATTAAAAATCAGGATTTTTGAGATATTTTGCGGGGGTTATAATTTTTAATCCGACCGTTGGATCGTGGTAATTTTTGGATATGTTATACATATATAAGTTGAGTATATGTCCATAAATTTTGAACCGTTAAAAATGAACGAATGATTTGTTATGAATTTTAAGAGGTGGCTGATTCGGAAATCAGGTTATAAATTATTTTTGGTGGAAAATTCTAGAATTGGTGGGCCCCACTTGTGGTTGGTGAAGAAATGTGCTGAATTATATTTCAAATGTGGTGGGTGGGAATAGTAGCAGGTAAAGCCATCAGGTTGCAGGTCAAACCTACTAAAATTTTCCTATAAATAGAGGGCTAAGTTAGAATTGAAAATCACACCAGAAACAAGTTTTCTCTCTTTCTCTCTCTAGATTATTGAGTGTATTTTGTGAGTATTTAGATACTTTGAGAGTTTCTATTCATCAGAGCAAGTTTCTTTCAGCCTTATACCGGTATTCCGACCAGAAGTACTGATATCTTGAGGTAAGGGATATTATTTTCTTCTTAAATGATATTATTTTCTTTAATATCATTATGCTGAAATATTGATATGAGTTTTTATCAAATTTGAAACTTTTTGTGTCGGGGTTACTATTCACGTATACGGTATTATTCACGTATACGACACTATTCACGAATACGGCACTATTCACCAAAAAATAAAATTTTTCCTTTTTGTCCAAGATGTCTATTATGGTTACTATCTTTGATTGTATCCATGTTTTGATCTTTATTTTTGAATTCTGCTTCACAATTGATTATTATGAAGTATTATTGATCTTGGATAAACTGTTATACGAATCCCTAATATTTGTCCTTCTGTCTCACTGAATTCGTTCTCTTTAAGATATTTTTCATCATCCTCAGTCCTAAATGATGATATTACTGAATATCTTTGGCCTGTAGTGCAAAGATGTATAATTACTTGAGGAATATCTTTGGCCTGTAGTGCAAAGATGAACAGGTGTTGAGATGAACATGACCGACTGATGATACAAATGAATATCTTTGGCCTGTAGTGCAAAGATGAATATTTGATTAAAGATGATTATTAATTGATGTTACAGGGATAAAATATTGATGATGGACTTTTAAATCTTAGAAGATAGTAGAATTCTTTCTCTACTTGACTCTTCTAATGGTTTGCTGTTTCCGCTGCAGTTGTTGATCTAAAACTTGTTGTCGATTATATTTTATCAGATTTTTCCCTGTTGAAGACTAACGATAATTTGTTGTATATTATCTTAGTCATAATATTCTTTACTGGGCTAGTTGAGCTCACCCTTTTCCTTTTTGTTCCATTTTTCTTCTCAGGAGGTGAGAACATAGCAGGATCTAGTCGGGGTATGGAGTGATGGTTCTAGAAAGATGTTTTAGCAGTCCTCACTATTTCTGTAAAATAGTGTTTGAATAATTGTAATGAGGATTTATTTGAGTGTGGATATTGTCTAGAAGACAATATTTGTATTTAAACTCACAGTATGTGTTGTCGTATTTTGCACGACAATTGTATTATTGAAGTTGTAGTTTGCTTTCTGTACCATGTATTTGGCGACTCAGAATGGGTGTTGTATACCTATTTTGGGGGCGTCACAGTTGGTATCAGAGCTTAGGGATATGATCCCTGGCTGAGATGTGAGACAAGAACTAGGAGGGGAGAGACGGGGAATTCCTTCGCTAGTATGACCTGACTAAGTTTATTTGGTGTTTATTTGGTCGGTCAGAGTATAGGGATAATATATGACATGACTTTAACCCTTGTTTTATGGCAGTATTTAAGAATGGCAGCTGAGAACGCTAATAATGGAGTAAATCAGACCGTGGAGACACCTTTGATCAACACCCAGGGGAACGTGCAACAGGAAGGCAATATTCCTCTTGTAAACAACGTTACCGAGCAAACGATGAATGATGGAATGTTTAGGAGCTTTTTGCAGTTCATGCAAAATCAGACGAGGGAGACTCGTGTGCAGAATACGGGTGGAAATGATAACAACGCGCGGTTTGTCACAGCTAAGCAGTTCAAAGAATTGGGACCACCAGAATTTAAGGGAAAGCCGGATCCGATCATGGCGGAAACGTGGGTCAAGCAAATTACCAAGATATTTGATGTCTTGGGATGCACGGAGGAACAGAAGGTTCCATTCGCCACATTTATGTTCCGCGGTGAGGCAGACTACTGGTGGGAGTCTGTGAAGCGTACCCAGCCTGACGCACTCAACATGTCCTGGGAAACATTTCAAAAACTGTTCAATGACAAGTACTTTCCTGAAAGTATTCGTCATATGAAGGAGGTTGAGTTTATTAGACTGGAACAAAACAACATGACGGTGTCCCAGTACGAGGCGAAGTTTGCAGAGTTATCCAGGTTTGCACCTCATTTGGTCGAAAATGAGGAACGAATGACAAGGATGTTTCTGAGAGGTCTAAAACCCGAGATTCGGCAATATCTTATCTCTCATAAATTTTCTTTATATTCAGATGTTGTAAACAGGGCTCAATTATTAGAGCGAGATAATGAGTATGTGCAACCGAGGGACCACAACCAGGGTCATACCGGTGGCGGCAGTCATCGAAGCAATGAAAACCAGCAGGGAGGAAAACATTCGGACAAAAGCGGTAACCACTCTGGTGGTAATCGTGGTCGTGATAATAGAAGGAGCGAGTCGGGAGGAGATTTCAAGAAGAGAAGGTACAACAATGATAACGTGAAGACGTCAGCACAAACATCAACTGTTTCTAGGGGAGGAGAACGACCACCGGTCGTATGTTACAAATGTGGGAAAGAGGGACATATCAGCCCAAACTGCCCACAACAATCCAAGGTATGTTATAACTGTGGAAAGGAAGGCCATATAGCTCGAGAGTGTTCTGTAGCAAAACCAAGTTCAGCGGGGATGGTGACTCCAAAAGTTATCCCGGATAAGTCGAAATCAGCGGTTCCTGGAAGGGCGTTTGTCGTGACTGGCCAAAACGCGAGAAATCCGAACGAGGTGATCACGGGTAAGCTAATCTTGAATTCTTGCGAAGTTTATACTTTACTAGATACCGGTTCTATCCATTCTTTTATCTCTCCTGCTTGTGCTCAACGTTTAAACTTGACTCCGGAGAAATTGGACTTTAACTTATCTGTTGAAACTCCGTTGGGTGAAACCTTCGTTACATCTACAGTTTATAAATCTTGCATGATCCAAGTTGGTACTATCACATTACCTGTTGATCTTATCTCTTTAAAGATACTTGCTTTTGATGTGATTTTAGGAATTGATTGGTTAACCACTCATCATGCTAAAATTGATTGTTTTCGTAAGGTTGTTAGTTTTCATATTCCTAACCAACCTGTCATACGAATTCAAACTACTAAACCACTAAAATCAGTCACTGTCATATCAAGCCACAAAGCTATTCGTTTATTGAAAAACGGATGTCAAGCTTTCTTAGCCCATGTTATGGATTTGAACAAAGACAAGTCAGATTTGAATAATATTTCTATTGTTAGAGAATTTCCCGATGTATTTCCTGAAGAACTTCCCGGTCTACCCCCGGAACGAGAAATTGAATTCTTTATTGACCTTGAACCCGGTACAAAGCCCATTTCTAAAACCCCATATCGAATGGCTCCTATTGAACTTCAGGAGTTAAAAGTCCAACTACAGGAGTTGTTGGACATCGGTTTTATTCGTCCTAGTACGTCTCCTTGGGGTGCTCCTGTTTTATTCGTAAAGAAGAAAGACGGGAGTATGCGACTTTGTATTGACTATCGAGAATTGAACCATGTCACCATCAAGAATAGGTATCCGCTACCTCGCATTGATGACCTGTTTGACCAGTTGCAAGGAGCACAATTCTTTTCAAAGATCGACCTTCGTTCTGGATATCATCAGCTGAAGATTAAAACTGAGGATATTCCAAAGACTGCCTTCAGAACTCGGTACGGGCATTATGAATTCTTAGTAATGTCTTTTGGATTGACTAATGCTCCTGCTGCCTTCATGGATATGATGAACCGTGTATTCAAAGAATATTTGGATCAGTTCGTTGTTGTCTTTATTGATGACATCCTCATCTATTCCAAAAGCCGTGAAGATCATGAGCGCCATTTGAAGCTGGTACTGCAAAGGCTTCGTGAAAATAAGCTATATGCCAAATTGAAGAAATGCGAGTTCTGGCTTGAGGAAGTAGCATTCCTTGGGCACGTGGTGTCAAAACATGGAGTATCTGTCGACCCGGCGAAGATTGAAGCCATACAAAGTTGGGAGCAACCGAAGTCGGTAACCGAAGTACGTAGCTTTCTGGGCTTAGCTGGTTATTATCGGAGATTTGTGGAAGGATTTTCTCGAATCGCTACTCCGTTAACTCAGCTGACTCGGAAAGATACAAAATTCGTATGGAGTGAGGAATGCGAGAAGAGTTTCCAAGAACTCAAGAGGAGACTCATTTCGGCACCTGTTCTGACAATACCATCTGGTTCGGATGGATTTGTTATCTACAGCGATGCTTCAGGCAAAGGGTTAGGATGTGTTCTCATGCAACATGGGAAAGTCATAGCCTATGCCTCACGACAACTCAAAGAATATGAGAGGAATTATCCTACTCATGATTTGGAGTTGGCAGCAGTCGTTTTTGCGTTGAAGATCTGGAGACACTACCTTTATGGGGAGAAAGTGGAGATCTATACAGATCATAAAAGCCTCAAATATTTCTTCACCCAAAAGGAACTCAACATGCGGCAGCGACGTTGGCTCGAGCTGTTGAAAGATTACGATCATACCATCCAATATCATCCTGGAAAAGCAAACGTAGTAGCTGACGCATTGAGTAGAAGATCATATGCGGGTACGAGTGCAATATTTTTAACACAAAGGCCCATTTTGTATGACTTGCAAAGGATGGAGATAGAGATGAAGGCTCCAAGTACCCACATGATGATATCAAATATACGAGTAGAACCGACTTTAATCGATAAAGTTAAAGCTGCTCAAGCTACGGATATAGAGCTGATGCGTATGAAGAAGAAAGTGCAAGAAGGTGCTATTCCAGAAGCAAGAATCGATGAAGAAGGAATACTTCGAGTCAACTCCAGACTTTGTGTTCCTAACGATTTTGACTTGAAGCATAGAATAATGATGGAGGCACACAACACACCGTTTGCAATCCATCCTGGGAGTACCAAAATGTATCACGATCTTCGACATACATTTTGGTGGAGCAATATGAAAAGAGAGATCGCGGAGTTTATCTCGAGGTGTTTAACTTGTCAACGTGTAAAGGCGGAGCATCAAGTGTCAAAGGGTCCATTGCAACCACTTGAGATCCCGAAATGGAAGTGGGAACACATTACTATGGATTTTGTTACGGGTCTTCCCAAGGTTTCTCAAGGCATAGATGCGATTTGGGTTATTGTTGATAGATTAACCAAATCCGCTCATTTCTTGCCGATACGTGAGACTTATTCCCTTGAACGTCTTGCTAGTATGTACGTGAACGAGATTGTGAGATTGCATGGCATGCCAGTATCCATAGTTTCGGATCGTGACCCAAGATTCACTTCACGATTTTGGGTTAGCTTGCAGAAAGCTATGGGCACGGATTTACGATTCAGTTCAGCATACCATCCTCAAACGGACGGACAATCAGAGAGGACTATTCAAACTCTTGAAGATCTATTAAGACTTTGTGTCTTAGATCTCAAAGGGAGTTGGGATAAGTACCTACCATTGGTGGAATTCTCCTACAACAACAGTTATCAGGCGAGCATAGGTATGGCTCCATTTGAGGCGTTGTATGGAAGAAAATGTCGTTCTCCAGTATGCTGGGACGAGGTGGGTGAAGCAACATTGTTGGGACCAGAATTGGTACGCATTACTACAGAGAAGATCCAAACGATTCGACAACGTATACAAACGGCACAGGATCGACAAAAGAGTTATGCGGATCTTCATCGGAAGGACGTGGAATTTAATATTGGGGATCATGTATTGTTACGTGTTGCACCATGGAAGGGAGTTACAAGATTTGGGAAGAGAGGAAAGCTCAATCCAAGATTTGTTGGTCCATTTGAGATTCTTGAGCGAATAGGAAATGTGGCATATAGACTCGCATTACCTCCAAGCATGTCTCGTGTTCATAATGTTTTTCACATATCTATGCTTCGTAAATATGTTAAAGACCCGAACCACATTATTGAGTTAGAACCAGACGAGATAGCTGAAGATTTAACGTACGAGGAGGTACCTGTTAAGATCTTGGATAGGAAAGAGCATGTCCTACGCACGAAGGTTATACCACAAGTTAAGGTTTTGTGGAGAAACCATGCTATTGAAGAAATGACCTGGGAGTTGGAATCAGAAATGAAAGCGAGGTATCCTCACCTTTTTGAAACATCAGGTACGTACGTCAATTTCGAGGACGAAATTTCATAAGGAGGGGAGGTTGTAAGACCCCAACTTATTAATGAATAAAATCAAATTTTCTCTAAATATTATTGTGAATAATAAGGGGTTAATTTGATATAATACTTTGGTTATGGGTGAAATGTGCAAATTTTGCAAAATAAGCAAGTGGTTATAAAATATTTATTTTTGGTCGGTGAATATTCGGTTGGTCGTGGAATATTCTTGCTGTCGGGGAATATTCGTACGACGACGCAGCCTTGTGTGGGCCCCATAACGGAAAGCGATTGGATGAAGAAAACGACAAGTATAAGTTGTTTATAAATAACGGCGTAGTTGTTACCGTTAATACTGTTGGAATACCCGGTGGTTAAAATACAGTAGCACACGGTATTGCACCAATTATTGATTCTTACGTAAGAAGGCACTACTCAATAATTGTTACAGTAGTTATTATTCAATATTTTATTTTATTGATTCAATAATTGCTGCGTTGATATTTTATATTATTGTTGTTTCAATAATTGTTGCTGCACAGTATTTTCATTTATCAGATTAATAATTCATATTATTTGAATAATATTATTAGACAACATTATTGGCAATGTCTAGAAAGTTCTGTCTAAGGAAAGGTTTGGTCATCTAATTGCGCGCCAGTAAGGAGAAATCCTTATTGAAAAGCCCCCTCTTTCCTGGGAACGGCCTGGTTGTCATAAATGTGATTCTGTAATATTATTTGTGAATAATTAATTATTGATTCATATGATAAGGAAATATTTATTTTATGTGGATATAAATGAGGGATACATTTTTGTGGTTAAAAATGAAGGAGTTAATGTTGAGGTTTTTGTCAGTATTTTTGTCGGAATGGAGGCATTAAAAATCAGTATTTTTATTCACCAAAAAATAAAATTTTTCCTTTTTGTCCAAGATGTCTATTATGGTTACTATCTTTGATTGTATCCATGTTTTGATCTTTATTTTTGAATTCTGCTTCACAATTGATTATTATGAAGTATTATTGATCTTGGATAAACTGTTATACGAATCCCTAATATTTGTCATTCTGTCTCACTGGATTCGTTCTCTTTAAGATATTTTTCATCATCCTCAGTCCTAAATGATGATATTACTGAATATCTTTGGCCTGTAGTGCAAAGATGTATAATTACTTGAGGAATATCTTTGGCCTGTAGTGCAAAGATGAACAGGTGTTGAGATGAACATGACCGACTGATGATACAAATGAATATCTTTGGCCTGTAGTGCAAAGATGAATATTTGGTTAAAGATGATTATTAATTGATGTTACAGGGATAAAATATTGATGATGGACTTTTAAATCTTAGAAGATAGTAGAATTCTTTCTCTACTTGACTCTTCTAATGGTTTGCTGTTTCCGCTGCAGTTGTTGATCTAAAACTTGTTGTCGATTATATTTTATCAGATTTTTCCCTGTTGAAGACTAACGATAATTTGTTGTATATTATCTTAGTCATAATATTCTTTACTGGGCTAGTTGAGCTCACCCTTTTCCTTTTTGTTCCATTTTTCTTCTCAGGAGGTGAGAACATAGCAGGATCTAGTCGGGGTATGGAGTGATGGTTCTAGAAAGATATTTTAGCAGTCCTCACTATTTCTGTAAAATAGTGTTTGAATAATTGTAATGAGGATTTATTTGAGTGTGGATATTGTCTAGAAGACAATATTTGTATTTAAACTCACAGTATGTGTTGTCGTATTTTGCATGACATTTGTATTATTGAAGTTGTAGTTTGCTTTCTGTACCATGTATTTGGCGACTCAGAATGGGTGTTGTATACCTATTTTGGGGGCGTCACAAATATACTCAGCAAGTGGATGAGCATAACCCTGTCTTATGATGACACGAGGTTGTATGTCATTAGACATCTTGTATGATAGTGACAAAACACCCTTCCAACGTTGGGTTCGCCTCACCCTATTTTCTTCACCAAATATAACTACTAAATGATGACCACCGTTCTATTCCATTGTTACCCCCGCTCGACCCAGCTACACTCTTATTACCTGAAAGGAATTGTGAAGCAAAAGGGTGAGCACAACTAGCTCAGTAAAGAATATCATGACTAAAGATAAATAAATTATCAATAGTCTTCATCAGTAATAAATCAGAGATTTAGAACATATGGTAGATGATAAAAATTTTAACCATAGTTGCAGCGGAACGAGCAATCCATTAGAAGAGTCAAATAGACTATAAAGTCTATTATCTTCTCCATGTTAAAAATCCACCAACAATATTTTATCCCTGTAACATCACTCAACAGTTCCTTTTCACAATCATATGAATAACTCATAATCATAATTGTGACCCTAAATTTTTCTTTGCACCCAAGACGAAGAATATTTTCATCACCTGTCTTTACCTGAAACATCAAAGATCATGGTTTTACCAAATCACAGTTCCTGTTCATAATCATACTAATAACTTCATCTTTGCACTACGGGCCAAAGATATTCGTCACCAGTTCATCTTTGTACTACTGGCCAAAGATATTCAACAACCGGTCATCTTTGCACTACGGGTCAAAGATATTCATCAACAATTCATCTTTGCACTACAGGCCAAAGATATTCCTCAACAGTTCATATTTGCACTACAGGCAAAATATATTCATCAACAGTTCATATTTGCAATACATGCCAAATATATTAATATCTCAAAGAAATATATAATCATTTCAGAATTTATATAAACAATAATTATAACCATGTTGATCAATTCACCTTTGCACTTAAGCTAAAGATATTCAATTATAAATTCAATGGTCATGATCATACCAGTCAACAATTCAACTTTGCACTACTGGCCAAAGGGAACCCATAGTCATGATCATACCAAAAATTTACCCATCTTTACACTCAAGTCAAAGAGAAATATCATCATTAGGGTTGTAAAAATGTTATATATGATAATAAAATCAATATAATCAACATATAGATTTAATCTCAAGAGTAATATTCATAAATTAACTATAATTTGGTTAGAAAAAGAAGCCAATTTTGTCGTGAATAGTAACTTGTGAATAGTAACTCGACATGAAAAAAATAAAAATACCACAATAAAATTCATACCAATATTTCGGTATAATGATATTGAAAGAATAATATTTCTTAAGCTTATAAACAATTTATTTAAATTGTTTACACTTTACTAATTAATGCATTTAATCATCCTAAAATGCCAAACTCATAAGATTTCATTACCAATAACCAAAACCCTCATCAAAAATCTGCATATACCTCATATAGGATTCTCAAGTCATAAAATCCTATTTTTCAATTTTCTTACTTCACAAAACATATTTAATTCATTTACTCATAACTAGACCATTTTCATGAAAAATACCAAATCAGTTCTAAAAATATTTCTTTTCTGAGATTTAGCATAATATAGTCCCATAGTAAACATATATTTTTCTCAGAATTTTTAAAAGTCATTTAATATTTTTCATATGGCCAAAACAGCCGAATATTTAGACATTTGTCAAAAAATATTCTTTCGTCCAAAAATTCTGAAATTTACAAAGTATACTTCTATCATATACATGTACTCTCAATAAAAATTTTATCAATTTTGGAGTTAGCCACAAGGAATTATAAGCGGTTACTTTTAAAATAGTCTTTTCTCATAAAATTCATAACTCTCAATCTATACATCCAAAAATCACCATTTTTGGACACAATCAAGAAAACTCATCAAAATATCATTTTAAATTTTTCCAGAATTTTTGAAGGTCAGAAAAATTACGAAACTGGAAAATATAACAACCCTTAAAATCCCTTACTATCCCTTACCTCAAAAGTGCAGTATTTCTGACTGGAATGCAAAGCCGAAGGAAACTTGCACTGAATAGCAACTCTCAAAGTATCTAAATACTCACAAAATATACTTCATAATATAGAGAGAGAAAGAGAGAAAGCTTATGTTTCTGGTGTGATTTTCAATTCTAACTTATCCCTCTATTTATAGGAAAATGTTAGCACGCCGAAGCAGACTTAACCTGCAACCTGATGACTTTACCTGCTACTATTCCCACCCACCATATTTGAATAAAAATTTTAGCATATTTCTTCACCAACCAAGAGTGGGGCCCACCAATTCTAGAATTTTTTATCAAAATGATTAACTCCGAAAATTCAATAATTTCTGAACCAGTCATCTCGTAAAATTCATAACAAATCATACGTTCATTTTTAACGGTTCAAAATTTGTGGACATATACTCAACTTATATATGTATAACATATCCAAATATTACCACGATCCAACGGTCGGATTAAAAATTATAATCCCCGCAAAATATCTCAAAAACCCTAATTTTTAATACCTCCATTCCGACAAAAATACTGATAAAAACCTCAACATTAACTCCTTCATTTTTAACCATAAAAATATATCCCTCATTTATATTCACATAAAATAAATATTTCCTTATCATATGAATCAATAATTAATTATTCACAATTAATATTACAGAATCACAATAATGACAACCGGACCGTTCCTAGGAAAGAGGGGGCTTTCCAATAAGAATTTCTCCTTACTTGCACGTAATTAGATGACCAAACCTCTCCTTAGACAGAACTTTCTAGACATTGCCTGTAAGACCCCAACTTTTATAAATAGAGACGAATTTTCTATAAATATCATTTTTGAATATTATGGAGTTAATTTGATATAATGTTATAGTTGTGGGTAATATTTATAAATTTTGCAAAGTACGCAAGTTGTTATATAATATTCGATTGGTCGGGGAATATCCGTTTTAACAGGGAATATTCGTACAACGACACAATCATTGGTGGACCCCACAACGGAATTATTGTTGGATTGAGAAAACGATAAAAATATTTTATTAAAAATAACGACGGAAGTTTTACCATTGATACTGTTGAACTACTTGGTAGTAAAAGTACAGTAATACGTGTGGTTGCATAGTAGCACACGGTATTGATTATTAATGCTTATGTGAGAAGTCACTCAGTTTGATTTCATTATTGTCAGTTAATAATATGAATTATTTAGCGATAATGATGTTTTGTTTTATTCGTATTATTAACGTAATAAAACAGAAATATCTTTTTATATAAAACAAAATACTTTATTAAAGTTATTCTATAAATAGAATATATTATATTTTATTTAAAAGATTTTTCTTTAAATATGGACCGTCAGATTAAAGTAATCAATCTGGACCGTTCATGGATTAGTTACTATGCATTCTATTTTTCTATAAATAGCAGCTCATTTCTTCATTATTTCTTACGAATTCACTGAACTCTAGAGAGAGAAACTATATAGAGAGAGAGAAGAAGAGTATTCTACTACTTAACTACTTCCTTATTTCAGCTCTTCTTTAAAACGGTAAGGGGTGTTATTCTTTCTTATTCATGAAGAGAACTGTTGTTATTCCATTTCTTATTATTCTGTTGGAATAACCTGTATACGCGGTCTACCCTATACTTGGTCACATTCTTCTATTATTCTGTTGGAACATCCTGTCTGTGTGTTTTACACCGGACCTGGTTCCGTTTTTATTATTATTCTGTTGGAACATCCTGTCTGTGTATTTTACACCGGACCTGGTTCTATTTTTATTATTATTCTGTTAGAACATCCTGTCTATGTGTTTTACACCGGACCTGGTTCCGTATTGTTATTATTCTGTTGGAACATCCTGTCTGTGTGTTTTACACCGGACCTGGTTCCGTTTTTATTATTATTCTGTTGGAATATCCTGTCTGTGCGTTTTACGCCGGACGTGGTTCCATTATTTATTATTCTGTTGGAATAACTTGTCTGTGCGGTCTATCGCATACATGGTGATTTCTTTTATTATTTCATTCTTTATTATACTCAGTTGGTTAAGTTTTGACTTCTATACTCCATGAAATTTGTGGAATATCCTTGATAATTGCGGTTCATCCAGTATCTTTTCATGAAAATATTCTTCTAAGTATTCTTGAATTTTACTCCATAAAGTAGTATCATGTTGACAATTTGGACGTTGTTAATTCCTAGATAAATTAATTCTTGAACTTGTTTTATTGAATTCTTATATCATTGTCATTATCCTCATGTTTATAAAATATTGAAAGTCATCTGTGGCCTGTAGTGCATAGATGGACTTGGTATGATTATGACCAGGGATTATTCGGTATAATCATGACCGTAATGTTACAAATGATGTGGTAAAAGTCCTCATTGGCCCGTAATGCATTGATGGACAGTTGTTGGCATGATCATGACCATTAATGAATACACGAATATCCTTGGCCGTAGTGCAGGGGTGATTCGATGATGTGGATTATTTTATTAAGCTGAGTCTCAGCGATCGCAGTGTTGAAAAACCTTTTAAATCATAAAAGATAGTAGAGTTTATTTTCTATTTGACTCTTTTAATGGATTGCTTGTTCCGCTGCAGTTAAACTTGATGTCTATTATATTTTATCAGTTTAACATTGTTGAAGGCTAAAGATAATTTATTCTGCATTATCTTAGTCATAATATTTCTTACTGGGCTAGTTGAGCTCACCCTTTCTTTCACTTTTCTCTTCAAGAAATGAGAACGTAGCTGGAGCAAGTCGGGGAACGGAGTGATGGTCCGAATGATAGTATTAGTTAGTAGTCCTCACTATTATATGTAATAGTGTGTTAATAAATGTAATGAGGACTCCTTTTGAGTATGAATACTCTCTAGAAGATAATATTTGTATTCAAACTCACAGTTTATGTTTTGTCGTATTGTACACGACAGTTGTATCAGTAAGTTGTATTTGTATTCTGTACTATGTATCTGACGACCCAAGATGGGTGATGTATACCTAATTTTGGGAGCGTCACAGTTGGTATCAGAGCTTAGGGATATGATCCCTGGCTAAGATGTTAGAATAGAACTAGGAGGGGAGAGACGGGGAATTCCTTCGCTAGTATGACCTACCTAAGTTTATTTGCATGGTATTTAATTGGTCAGTCATAATATAAGGATAATATATGACATATCAATTAACTTTTATTTTGTGGCAGTATCTGAAAATGACATCTGAGAATGTTGAGAATAGCAATGGAGCACAGGCGACTGTTGATTCACCACATATCAAAAATCAGGATAATGTGCATCAGGAAGGTGGCAATCCTCATGCAAATAACAACACTGACCAGATGATGAATGATGGAATATTCAGAAACTTTATGCAGTTCATGCAACAGCAGGCGAGAGCGGCTCCTGTCCAAAATATAGGTGGAAACACTGAAAACTCTCAGACGGTCACCGCTAAACAGTTCAAGGAGCTGGGACCACCAGAGTTTAAGGGAGAACCAAAACCACTTATAGAGGAAACATGAATAAAGCAGATTACCAAGATATTTGATGTCTTGGGATGCTCCGAGGAGCAAAAGGTTCCCTTTGCCGCCTTTATGTTGCTAGGAGAGGCAGATTACTGGTGGGAATCGATTAAGCGTACTCAACCTACCGCACTGAAGATGTCTTGGGAGAAGTTTCAATAGCTGTTCAATGACAAATACTTTCTCGAAAGTGTTCGTCACATGAAGGAGGTGGAGTTCATCAAATTGGAGCAGAATAATATGACCGTGTCGCAGTATGAGGCTAAATTTGCTGAGTTGTCCCGGTTTGTATCCCACTTGGTGGATAATGAAGAGCGAATGACGCGAATGTTTTTGCGAGGTTTGAAACCTGAGATACGTCAACATCTTATTTCTCATAAACTATGTTTGTATTCAGATGTTGTGAATAGGGCTCAGTTAGTGGAGCGTGATAACGATTCAACGCAACCAAAAGAGAGCAGTCGACAAAATGATAATACCAGTGAGAGCAGTTATCGAAGCGGTGACAACAAGCGTGCAGGGAATCAACAGGCCAGAAATGGTAACCACTTCGGTGGTAATCAGGGCCAAAATAATAAGAATGGTCATTTCAAGAAGAGGAGATTCAACAATGATGGAAAGACGTTAGCACCAGCACCCGTTGTTAAGGAAGGAGAACGACCACTTATCATATGTTTCAAATGCGGAGGAGAGGGGCACATCAGTCCAAACTGCGCGATGCCGTCTAAAGCATGTTATAATTGTGAAAGAAAATATCATTTAGCTCGATTTTGTCGTTTACCAAAAATAAGTTCAGCCAATATGGAGACACCAAAAGCCGTCCCAGAAAAGTCAAAACCGGTAGTGCAGGGGAGAGCGTTTGTTGTGACCTCCCAGAAAGTAAGGAACCCGAATGAAGTCATCACGGGTAAGCTTATCATAAACTCTAACGAAGTCTATACTTTATTTGATACCGGTTCTACCCATTCTTTTATTTCTCCTATATGCGTTCATCGATTAAATTTGATTCCGGAGAAATTAGACTTTGACTTATCTGTTGAAACTCCATTGGGAGAAACCTTCATTACATCTACGGTTTATAAGTCTTGTTTGGTTCAAGTTGGTACCCACACATTACCTGTCGATCTGATTTCATTAAAAATACTTGCATTTGACGTGATTCTAGGGATTGATTGGTTAACTACTCATCATGCAAAATTTGATTATTTTCGTAAGGTTGTTAGCTTTCATATTCCTAATCGACCTGTTATGCGAATTCAAGCAACCAAACCACTAAAATCAATCGCTGTCATCTCAAGCCATAAAGCTATTCGTTTATTAAAAAACGGATGTCAAGCTTTCTTAGCTAATGTCACGGATCTAAATAAAAATACGTCAGTTTTGAATGATATTTCTATTGTTAATAAATTCCCTGACGTATTCCCTGAAGAACTTCCTGGCCTACCCCCAGAGCGTGAAATTGAATTTTGTATCGACCTTGAACCCGGTACAAAACTCATTTTCAAAGCCCCATATCGAATGGCTCCTATTGAACTTCAGGAGTTAAAGATCCAACTGCAGGAATTGTTAGACATTGGCTTTATTCGTCCTAGTACTTCTCCTTGGGGTGCTCCTGTGCTATTCGTGAAGAAGAAAGATGGAAGTATGCGACTTTGTATTGATTATCGGGAGTTGAATCATGTCACCATCAAAAATAGGTACCCATTGCCACGTATTGATGACCTGTTTGACCAGTTGCAAGGAGCACAATTCTTTTCAAAGATCGATCTTCGTTCTGGACATCATCAGCTGAAGGTTAGAACTGAGGATATTCCAAAGACGGATTTCAGAACTCGGTACGAGCATTATGAATTTCTAGTCATGTCCTTTGGATTGACTAATGCTCCTACTGCCTTCATGGATATGATGAACCGGGTATTCAAGGAATATTTAGATCACTTTGTGGTCGTCTTTATTGATGACATCCTTATTTATTCCAAAAGCCATGAAGATCATGAGCAACACTTGAGGCTGGTACTCCAAAAGCTTCGTGAATACAAGCTTTATGCCAAGTTGAAGAAATACGAGTTCTGGCTGGAGGAGGTAGCATTCCTTGGGCACGTAGTATCAAGTCATGGAATATCGGTTGACCCGGCAAAGATTGAAGCTATTCAAAGCTGGGAGCAACCTAAATCAGTGACCGAAGTACGTAGCTTTCTTGGTTTAGCTGGTTATTATCGAAGATTCGTGGAAGGATTTTCTCGAATCGCTACTCCATTAACTCAGCTGACTCGGAAAGATACAAAGTTCGGTTGGAGCGAAGAATGTGAGCAGAGTTTTCAAGAACTCAAGAGGAGACTCATTTCAGCACCTGTTCTAACAATACCATCTGGCTCGGAGGGATTTGTCATCTACAGTGATGCTTCGAGCAAAGGGTTGGGATGCGTTCTCATGCAACATGGAAAAGTCATAGCCTATGCATCAAGACAACTCAAGGAATATGAGAGAAATTATCCTACTCATGATCTAGAGTTGGCAGCTGTTGTCTTTGCACTTAAAATTTGGAGGCATTACTTGTATGGGGAGAAGGTGGAGATCTTTACGGATCATAAAAGCCTTAAATATTTCTTCACTCAAAAGGAACTCAACATGCGACAACGACGTTGGCTTGAACTGTTGAAAGATTATGATCATACCATTCAATACCATCCTGGAAAAGCGAACGTGGTAGCTGACGCATTGAGTAGAAGATCATATGCAAGTACGAGTGCGATATTGTCAACACAAAGACCCATTTTGTGTGACTTGCAAAGGATGGAGATAGAGTTAAAGACTCCAGGGACCCATGTGATGATGGCGAATATACGAGTAGAACCAACTTTAATCGATAAAGTTAAAGCTGCTCAAGCTACAGACCTGGAGCTGATGCGTATGAGGAAGAAAGTGCAAGAAGGTGCTATGCCGGAAGCAAGAATCGATGAAGAAGGAATACTTCGAGTCAACTCCAGACTTTGTGTTCCTAATAACCCTGATTTAAAGTATGAAATCATGATGGAGGCGCACAACACACCGTTTGCAATCCATCCTGGAAGTACCAAAATGTATCATGATCTTCGTCATACATTTTGGTGGAGCAATATGAAGAGAGAGATAGCGCTGTTTATCTCAAGGTGTCTAACTTGTCAACGAGTCAAAGCGGAGCATCAAGTACCAAAAGGTCCATTGCAACCACTTGAAATTTTAGAATGGAAGTGGGAGCACATTACCATGGATTTCGTTACCGGTCTTCCTAAGGTTTCTCAAGGTATAGATGCGATTTGGGTCATTGTTGATAGATTGACCAAGTCTGCTCATTTCTTATCGATACGAGAAACTTATACACTTGAACGTCTTGCTCGTATGTACATAAACGAGATTGTAAGACTGCATGGTATACCAGTATCCATAGTTTCTGATCGAGACCCAAGATTCACTTCACGATTTTGGGTTAGTTTACAAAAGGCTATGGGCATAAATTTACGATTTAGTTCGGCATATCATCCTCAGACGGACGGACAATCAGAGAGGACTATTCAAACTCTAGAAGATCTATTAAGACTCTGTGTCTTTGATTTCAAGGAAAGTTGGGACAAGTTCTTACCATTGGTGTAGTTTTCCTACAACAACAGTTATCAAGAAAGTATTGGCATGGCTCCATTCGAAGCATTGTATGGAAGAAAATGTCGTTCTCCAGTATGCTGGGATGAGGTGGGTGAAGCAACGTTGTTGGGACCGAAGTTGGTACGTATGACTACAGAAAAGATTCAAACGATCCGACAACGTATAAAAACCTCACAAGATTGACAAAAGAGTTATGCTGATCTTCATCGAAAGGACGTGAAATTTGATGTAGGAGATCATGTGTTCTTACGTGTTGCTCCATGGAAAGGAGTTACGAGATTTGGAAAGAGAGGAAAGCTCAATCCTCGATTCATCGGTCTATTTTTAATCCTCGATCGAGTAGGAACTGTGGCTTATAGACTCGCTTTACCGCCAAGTATGTCTCGTGTTCATAACTTTTTTCACATATCCATGTTACGCAAATATGTGGAAGACCCGAACCACATTATTGAGTTAGAACCGGACGAAATAGCGGAGGATTTGACGTATGAAGAAGTTCATGTTCAAATCTTGGATAAGAAGGAACATATTCTACGCTCCAAGGTTATACCTCAAGTCAAAGTTTTGTGAAGAAACCACGATGTTGAGAAAATGACTTGGGAGTTAGAATCTGAAATGAAATCAAGGTATCCTTACCTCTTCGACATACCAGGTACGTACCCTAATTTCGAGGGCGAAATTTCATAAGAAGGGGAGGTTGTAAGACCCCAACTTTTATAAATAGAGACGAATTCTCTATAAATATCATTTTTGAATATTGTGGAGTTAATTTGATATAATGTTATAGTTGTGGGTAATATTTATAAATTTTGCAAAGTACGCAAGTTGTTATATAATATTCGATTGGTCGGGGAATATTCGTTTTAACAGGGAATATTCGTACAACGGCACAATCATTGGTGGACCCCACAACAGAATTATTATCGGATTGAGAAAACGACAAAAATATTTTATTAAAAATAACGGCGGAAGTTTTACCATTGATACTGTTGAACTACTCGGTAGTAAAAGTACAGAAATACGTGTGGTTGCATAGTAGCACACGGTATTGATTATTAATACTTATATGAGAAGTCACTAAGTTTGATTCCATTATTGTCAGTTAATAATATGAATTATTTAGCGATAATGACGTTTTGTTTTATTCGTATTATTAACGTAATAAAACAGAAACATCTTTTTATATAAAATAAAATACTTTATTAAAGTTATTCTATAAATAGAATATATTATATTTTATTTAAAAGATTTTCTTTAAATATGGACCGTCAGATTAAAGTAATCAATCTGGACCGTTCATGGATTAGTTACTATGCATTCTATTTTTCTAATAATAGCAGCTCATTCCTTCATTATTTCTTACGAATTCACTGAACTCTAGAGAGAGAAACTATAGAGAGAGAGAAGAAGAGTATTCTACTACTTAACTACTTCCTTATTTTAGCTCTTCTTTAAAACGGTAAGGGGTGTTATTCTTTCTTATTCATGAAGAGAACTGTTGTTATTCCATTTCTTATTATTCTGTTGGAATAACCTGTATACGCGGTCTACCCTATACTTGGTGACATTCTTCTATTATTCTGTTGGAACATCCTGTCTGTGTGTTTTACACCGGACCTGGTTCCGTTTTTATTATTATTCTGTTGGAACATCCTGTCTGTGTATTTTACACCGGACCTGGTTCTATTTCTATTATTATTCTGTTGGAACATCCTGTCTGTGTGTTTTACACCGGACCTGGTTCCGTATTGTTATTATTCTGTTGGAACATCCTGTCTGTGTGTTTTACACCGGACCTGGTTCCATTATTTATTATTCTGTCGAAATATCATGTCTGTGCGTTTACGCCGGACCTGGTTCCATTATTTATTATTCTGTTGGAATAACCTGTCTATGCGGTCTATCGCATGCCGGGTGTTTTCTTTTGTTATTCCATTCTTTATTATACTCCATGAAATTAGTGGAATATCCTTGATAATTGCGGTTCATCCAGTATCTTTTCATGAAAATATTCTTCTAAGTATTCTTGAATTTTACTCCACAAAGCAGTATCATGTTGACAATTTGGACACTGTTAATTCTTGGATAAATTAATTCTTGAACTTGTTTTATTGAATTCTTATATCATTGTCATCATCCTCATGTTTATAAAATGTTGAAAGTCATCTGTGGCCTGTAGTGCATAGATGGACTTGGTATGATTATGACCAGGGATTATTCGGTATAATCATGACCGTAATGTTACAAATGAGTTGGTAAAAGTCCTCATTGGCCCGTAGTGCGTTGATGGACAGTTGTTGGCATGATCATGACCATTAATGAATACACGAATATCCTTGGTCGTAGTGCAGGGGTGATTCGATGATGTGGATTATTTTATTAAGCTGAGTCCCAGCGAACACAGTGTTGAAAAACCTTTTAAATCATAAAAGATAATAGAGTTTATTTTCTACTTGACTCTTTTAATGGATTGTTTGTTCCGCTACAATTAAACTTGATGTCTATTATATTTTATCAGTTTAACATTGTTGAAGGCTAATGATAATTTATTCTGCATTATCTTAGTCATAATATTTCTTACTGGGCTAGTTGAGCTCACCCTTTCTTTCACTGTTCTCTTCAGGAAATGAGAACGTAGCTGGGGCAAGTCGGGAAACAGAGTGATGGTCCGAATGATAGTATTAGTTAGTAGTCCTCACTATTCTATGTAATAGTGTGTTAATAAATGTAATGAGGACTCCTTTTGAGTATGAATACTCTCTAGAAGATAATATTTGTATTCAAACTCACAGTTTATGTTTTGTCGTATTGTACACGACAGTTGTATTAGTAAGTTGTATTTATATTCTGTACTATGTATCTGACGACCCAAGATGGGTGATGTATACCTAATTTTAGGGGCGTCACATTGTCAATAATGTTATCTAATAATATTATTCAAATAATATGAATTATTGATCTGATAATAGAAAATACTGTGCAACAACAATTATTGAAACAACAATAATATAAAATATCAACGCAGCAATTATTGAATCAATAAAATAAAATATTGAACAATAATTACTGTAATAATTATTGAGTAGTGTCTTCTCACGTAAGAATCAATAATTCAAAAAAATACTGTGCAATACCGTGTGCTACTGTGCAACTACGCGAATTACTCTATTTTAACCACCAGGTATTCCAATAGTGTTAACGGTAACAACTACGCCGTTATTTATAAAAACTCAAATTTGTCGTTTTCTTCATCCGACTGTTATTCTGTTATGGGGCCCACAAATGACTGCGCCGTCGTACGAATATTCTCCGACAGAAAGAATATTCCACGACCAAACGAATATTCCCCGACAACAATGAATATTTTATAACCACTTGCGTATTTTGAAAAAATTTACATTTTACCCATAACTTTAACTTTTTATCAATTTAACCATTTACTGAATTGTAATTATAAGAAAAATTGAATACTTTTATTTCATAAAATTCGGGGTCTTATATGACCAACTGGTGATACAAATGAATATCTTTGGCCTGTAGTGCAAAGATGAATATTTGATTCAAGATGTATATTGATTGATGTTACAGGGATAAAATATCGTTGATGGACTTTTAAATCTTAAAAGATAGTTGAATTTATTCTCTACTTGACTCTTCTAATGGATTGTTGTTTCTGATGCAGTTGTTGATCTAAAACTTGTTGTCTATTATATTTTATCAGATTTTTCTCTGTTGAAGACTAATGATAAGTTGTTGTATATTATCTTAGTCATAATATTCTTTACTGGCTAGTTGAGCTCACCCTTTTTCTTTTTATTCCATTTTTCTCAGGAGGCGAGAATATAGCGGGAACTAGTCGGGGTGTGGAGTGATGTTTCCAGTTAGTTGTATTAGCAGTCCTCACTATTTTATAAAATAGTGTTTCAGTAATTGTAATGAGGACTTATTTGAGTGTGAATATTGTCTAGAAGACAATATTTGTATTTAAACTCACAGTATTTGTGTTGTCGTATTTTGCACGACAATTATTTTAATGAAGTTGTATTTGATTCTGTACCATGTATTTGATGACTTAGAATGGGTGGTGTATACTTATTTTGGGGGCGTCACAAAAAATTTGGACCATCCAAATTTTTAATCAAAATGCAAATATTTATCGAAAGGTAATTAAGAAAGTTTTCATTTTTTTTGTGGAATCATACATATAACTCAATAAAATAAATTAAGCGGTAGCTAGGGCCTAGGTAGGATTGAGCAAAAAACGGGTATAACCGAATTACCGAATCGAACTGAAATAATTTAATCGAAATTTTTTGATAATTCAATTATTTGTAACATTTCGATTATATCCGAAATTATTTATGGATTTCAATTAATTTATACGTGTTTTACTTTTGGGTTATTCGGTTAAACCGAATAACCGAATAAATATAAAGTTGACATTCAATTTCACTCACCATCAATTTGTACATAACCGAATAAGGACTCCATCTCTATTTATCTCTCTTCCTGTCTTCCCCTTTTTATTAATTTCTATCTCCAAAGTCCAATCACATCAAAACCGACCTCCATTTATCTCTCTTCAAGTAATCAGGTCTTCTCCTTTTATTAATTTCTCTCTCCAAAGTCCAAACACATGAAAACCCACCTCCATTTATCTCTTTTCCGATCTTCCCCTTTTATTAATTTCTCTATCCAAAGTCTAAACACATGAAAACCCACCTCCGCCAATTCCACCGCCGAGCACCGCACGCAATCCAATGATCACCGTCGCCTGATTATGCATCATTCTTTGATTTCTTTCTGTTGTGGTTCAACGACAACTTCCTGAACATCACCGCCATGCCACAGTCGTCAAATCCCGTTAGATCTGACCCCATCAAAAATTTGATTAATCAGGTGCACAACCATATCAATAATATATCGGAGTCCAATCATTCGGATGTGAAGATTAATGATTTGTTATTAGGGAATGGAATATGTGGAATTCTGCATAAGTGGGTGAATTACGGGAAAGGATGGAGGCTGAGGTGGTTTGTATTGGACGACGACGCCGTTCAAGATTCATGGGCATGATAAGATCTTGATTAATCAAGAGGCTGTAAAGGATTTAAAGTTACTTTTGGGTTAAATTCGGTTATTAACCAAATAACCGAATAACCTATTCGGTTATTCGGTTATCATATATTTCGGTTAAGTGTTCGGATATCTAAAATAGTATAATTTTGATTTTCGATTATAACCAAAATTCTTATTCGGTTTGGATAATAACCGAATGCTCACACCTAGGTCTGGGGGTTGATTTTACGACGTTTAGAATTCCAAATATTTATAACATAGAGACTGTAAGACCCCAAATTATTAATAAATAAAATTTAAATTCCTTTATTTATTATTTTAAAATAGTAAGGGTTGATTTGATTAATGTGGTTAGTTATGGGTAAAATGCGTAAATATTTCAAATAAGCAAGTGGTCCTAAAATATTCATTGTTGTCGGGGAATATTTGTTTGATCGTGGAATATTCTTGTTGTCGGGGAATATTCGTACGACGGCGCAGCCTTGTGTGGGCCCCATAACAGAAAGCGATTGGATGAAGAAAACGATAAAAATAAATTGTTTATAAATAACGGCGTAGTTGTTACCGTTAATACTGTTGGAATACCCGGTGGTTAAACACAGTAATACGTGTTGTTGCACATTAGCACACTGTATTGCACCAATTATTGATTCTTACGTAAGAAGGCACTACTCAATAATTGTTACAGTAATTACTGTTCAATATTATATTTTATTGATTCAATAATTGTTGCGTTGATATTTTATATTACTGTTGTTTTAATAATTGTCACTACACAGTATTTTCTATTATCGGAACAGTAATTCATATTATCTGAATAATATTATTAGATAACATTATTGGCAATGTCTAGAAAGTTCTGTCTAAGGAGAGGTTTGATTATCTAATTGCGCGCCAGTAAGGAGAGATCCTTATTGGAAATCCCCCTCTTTCCTAGGAACGGCCTGGTTGCCAGTACCGTGATTCTGTAATATTATTTGTGTATAATTAATTATTGATTTATATGATGAGAAAAATATTGATTTTATGTGGATATAGATGTAGAAAATTTTTAATGTGACAATTGTTGAAAATTAATATTTTATCTTTTTCTGATAAAATAATTCATTTAAATATATTATTTTAATAATATATTGATGGTGATATTTTTACAATGAATGCGGGATATATGAGTATATGAAGAGGAAGAGTATTTTGTGGCATTAAATGATTAACACATGTTTTGTGTGTTGGTGGACACAATTCTTGACCGAAAATTTATTATTGACTGTAAAATTGCCCGTTTGTGGATTTCGGTCAATTTATGTTTGAAATTTGGAAAAACTTTCTTCTGCAAAGTTGTAGAGAATTGAATTTCCTATAAAAACTCGCGGGATTCGAATTTTCTGATAAAAGGGCTATTTATTATGAATTATTTAAGTTATGAAGTTCCGAAATAATTGATTTTTGGAAGTTTTATTTATTATTTTGAAGAAAAACATTTTTTGGCATTTAAGTGGGCTAACATGTGATAAGAATGGGCTGAATTCAGATCTTCCAAGGTGGGCTTGACAATTTTATAAATGTAATATTATTATATTCAATTTTCTGCTTTGGTGTTCTAACCATTTTCCTATAAATAGGGTGCTTAGGTTAGAATTGAAAATCACACCAGAAACACAAGTTTCTCTCTCTTTCTCTCTCTATATTAGTGAGCGTATTCTTGTGAGTATTCTAATACTTTGAGTATTGCTATACGGTACAAGTTCAAGTCATAGCCTATATCCGGTGTTTCAACTAGAAGTACTGTTTTTACTGAGGTAAGGGATGTTATTTCTTCTTAAATGATATTATTTTCTTCAATATCATTATGCCGAAGTATTGATCTGAATTTTTTATCAAATTTGGAACTTTTCATGTCGGGGTTACTATTCATGAGTTACTATTCACGAGTTACTATTCACCGAAAAAATGAAAATTTCTTCTTTTTGTCCAAAATATCTATTATGAATACTAGCTTTGATTGTATCCATGTTTTGATCATTCTTGAATTTTACTTCACTATGATTATTTATAAGGTATTTTTGGACATGGAATAGCTGAAATACGAATCCTTAATATTTATTATTTTGTTTCACTGGATTCGTTTCCTTTAAAATATTTTTCATCATCCTCAGTCCTAAATGATGATATAACTGAATATCTTTGGCCTGTAGTGCAAAGATGAATGATTTCTGATGAATATCTTTGGCCCGTAGTGCAAAGATGAACAGGTGTTGAGATGAACATGACCAACTGATGAATATCTTTGGCCTGTAGTGCAAAGATGACTATTTGATTCAAGATATTTATTGATTGATGTTACAGGGATAAAATGTTGATGATGGACTTTTAAATTCATAGATAATCGTAGATTTCCTTCTCTACGTAACTCTTCTATGAATTATTATTTTCCGCTGCGAATATTGATTTAAAACTTGTTGTCTATTGTATTCTATTAAATTTTTCCCTGTTGAAGACTAACGATAATTTGTTGTATATTATCTTAGTCATAATATTCTTTACTGGGCTAGTTGAGCTCACCCTTTTCTTTGTTGTTCCATTTTTCTTCTCAGGAGGCGAGAATGTAGCGAGTACTAGTCGGGGTGTGGAATAATGGTTCAAGACAGTTGTTTTAGTAGTCCTCACTATTTTGTAAAATAGTGTATCAATAAGTATAATGAGGACTTAATTGAGTATGAATACTGTCTAGATGACAATATTTGTATTTAAACTCACATTATATGTGTTGTCGTATTTTGCACGACAATTGTAATAATAAAGTTGTAGTTATTTTCTGTACCATGTATTTGGCAACTCAGAATGGGTTGGATGGATTGGACTTATTTTGAGGGCGTCACAGAGACAAATTAATGAGCCAAGAAAAATAAGGGTAAAAGAATAAAGAAACAAAAATGTGTACACTGTAAAACACATTGCAGAGTCTGCAGACTGCACACTTGTAAAACACACGAATTTGCAGTAAAAAAACGTGCGTATATATAAGCGGTACATATATTTATAGAAAGTAGTTAGTATGAAATTTATTTTGGGGTAAGTTAGTCAATTGATCAATAGAATATTGACACGCAGACGAAGTTGTATGTGTGTCAGTATCATATTGACCAATTAACTAACTTACCAAAAAAATAACTTCATACTAATCATCCATTCGTATATATACATCGTTTCGGGCTTTTAGAAAAGAAATGACAAAAATTCAACAGCAATTCAAGTCAAAACTCGAAATTTAATTCGGAATTAATATAAATTACTCATTAATTCACATGCAATCCAAGTCATCTATAATATTAATTCACATGCATAAAAGTCTAGCAAAAGCACGGGTGGACCGTGAATGATGATAATGTTTTAAGTTTTCTTCACGTCCACACATCGAAAATCCAATTCAATCCTGGTCCTAATTAATATATATAAGGGAGAAGCTACGTGTTGAGTACGTAGGCATTACCGAACACTATGAATAAGATATATATATATAGGGGGAATATATTGAATATTGGTTATAATAGTGAACTATCTTTTGTAATGTATATAAAATTCCAAATATATATGTATGTATGTATGTATATATGTATAATTATAGCTTTTTCATATAGACAATTATAGTCAAGTTATGTATTGTATTTGTAAATTATATGAAATAAAATTAAAATTTTATAAAATTTAATTGGAAGATTAAATTAAAAAACAAAATAAGGACAAAATATAGTAATATAGAGTTAATCATAGCATATTTGAATTAATAATCATAGCATATTTGAATTAATAATCCTAACACGATAGATCAACAATCCTAACATGTCTATATCCATATTTATAATTGTGTTTTTTTATATAGACAATTATTGTCAAGTTCTATATATATACTAGCGCCCTATGACACACATGTTGAGTGTGTAAATTATGTAGGTTAAAATTAAAATATCATAAAATTTGGAGAACAAAATAAAAAGACAAAAAAAAGTAAATTAAAAAAGGACAAAATAATAATATATTTAAAATTATAGGGATAAAGCGAGAGAAAAAAAATGTTCAAGAATGACATAAAATTATCAAAAGACTTGTAGAAGCTTTATAATATAGATCCAGTATATAGATAGATACCGGAGATAAAGTATTCCCTCTATTCTTTAATATAGGTCATTTTAGGGTTGTGCACAAGTAGTAAGGTAATGATTATATAGCATTAATTATAATATCAATTGTCTATATTGCCCTTATATTGAAAGAAGAGATTGTTATCCCAAAATAGGTATACATCACCCATTTTGAGTCGCCAAATATATGGTACATAAATCAAATACAAACTTCTTTTATACAATACGACAAAAGCGTAGCTGAGAGTTTTTGTAAGACCCCAACTTATTAATGAATAAAATCAAATTTTCTCTAAATATTATTGTGAATAATAAGGGGTTAATTTGATATAATACTTTGGTTATGGGTGAAATGTGCAAATTTTACAGAATAAGCAAGTGGTTATAAAATATTCATTTTGTCGGGGAATATTCGTTTGGTCGTGGAATATTCTTGCTGTCGGGGAATATTCGTACGACGGCGCAGCCTTGTGTGGGCCCCATAACGGAAAGTGATTGGATGAAGAAAACGACAAGTATAAGTTATTTATAAATAACGGCGTAGTTGTTACCGTTAATACTGTTGGAATACCCGGTAGTTAAAATACAGTAGCACACGGTATTGCACCAATTATTGATTCTTACGTAAGAAGGCACTACTCAATAATTGTTACAGTAGTTATTGTTCAATATTTTATTTTATTGATTCAATAATTGTTGCGTTGATATTTTATATTATTGTTGTTTCAATAATTGTTGCTGCACAGTATTTTCCATTATTAGATCAATAATTCATATTATTTAAATAATATTATTAGATAGCATTATTGGCAATGTCTAAAAAATTCTGTCTAAGGAGAGGTTTTGTCATCTAATTGCGCGCTAGTAAGGAGAAATCCTTATTAGAAAGCTCTCTCTTTCCTGGGAACGGCCTGGTTGTCATAAATGTGATTATGTAATATTATTTGTGAATAATTAATTATTGATTCATATGATAAGGAAATATTTATTTTATGTGGATATAAATGAGGGATATATTTTTGTGGTTAAAAATGAAGGAATTAATGTTGAGATTTTTATCAGTATTTTTGTCGGAATGGAGGTATTAAAAATCAGGGTTTTTGAGATATTTTACGGGAGTTATAATTTTTAATCCGACCGTTGGATCGTGGTAATTTGTAGATATGTTATATATATATAAGTTGAGTATATGTCCACAAATTTTGAACCGTTAAAAATGAACGTATGATTTATTATGAATTTTACGAGATGAGTGGTTCAGAAATTATTGAATTTTCGGAGTTTATCATTATGATGGAAAATTCTAGAATTGGTGGGCCCTACTCTTGGTTGGTGAAGAAATATGCTGAGATTTTTATTCAAATGTGGTGGGTGAGAATAGTAGCAGGTAAAGCCATCAGGTTGCAGGTTAAGTCTGTTTCGGCGTGCTAACATTTTCCTATAAATAGAGGGCTAAGTTAAAATTAAAAATCACACCAGAAACAAGTTTTCTCTCTTTCTCTCTCTAGATTATTGAGTGTATTTTGTGAGTATTTAGATACTTTGAGAGTTTCTATTCATCAGAGCAAGTTTCTTTCAGCCTTATACCGGTATTCCGACCAGAAGTACTGATATTTTGAGGCAATGGATATTATTTTCTTCTTATTGATATTATTTTCTTCAATATCATTATGCTCAAATATTGATATGAGTTTTTATCAAATTTGAAACTTTTTGTGTCGGAGTTACTATTCACGTATACGGCAGTATTCACGTATACGGTACTATTCACGAATACGGCACTATTCACCGAAAAATAAAAATTTTCCCTTTTTATCCAAGATGTCTATTATGGTTACTATCTTTTATTGTATCTATGTTTTGATCTTTATTTTTGAATTCTGCTTCACAATTGATTATTATGAAGTATTATTGATCTTGGATAAACTGTTATACGAATTCCTAATATTTGTCCTTCTGTCTCACTGGATTCGTTCTCTTTAAGATATTTTTCATCATCCTCAGTCCTAAATGATGATATTACTGAATATATTTGGCCTGTAGTGCAAAGATGTATGATTACTTGATGAATATCTTTGGCCTGTAGTGCAAAGATGAACAGGTGTTGAGATGAACATGACTGACAGGTGATACAAATGAATATCTTTGGCCTGTAGTGCAAAGATGAATATTTGGATAAAAATGATTATTAATTGATGTTACAGGGATAAAATTTTGATGATGGACTTTTAAATCTTAGAAGATAGTAGAATTCTTTCTCTACTTGACTCTTCTAATGGTTTGCTGTTTTCGCTGCAGTTGTTGATCTAAAACTTTTTGTCGATTATATTATATCAGATTTTTCCATGTTGAAGACTAACGATAATTTGTTGTATACTATCTTAGTCATAATATTCTTTACTGGGCTAGTTGAGCTCACCCTTTTCTTTTTTGTTCCTTTTTTTCTCTCAGGAGGTGAGAACATAGCAGGATCTAGTCGGGGTATGGAGTGATGGTTCTAGAAAGATGTTTTAGCAGTCCTCACTATTTCTGTAAAATAGTGTTTGAATAATTGTAATGAGGATTTATTTGAGTGTGAATATTGTCTAGAAGACAATATTTGTATTTAAACTCACAGTATGTGTTGTCGTATTTTACACGACAATTGTATTATTGAAGTTGTAGTTTGCTTTCTGTACCATGTATTTGGCGACTCAGAATGGGTGTTGTATACCTATTTTGGGGGCGTCACAGTTGGTATCAAAGCTTAGGGATATAATCCCTGGCTGAGATGTGAGACAAGAACTAGGAGGGGGGAGACGGGGAATTCCTTCGCTAGTATGACCTGAATAAGTTTATTTGGTAATTATTTGGTCGGTCAGATATAGGGATAATATGTGACATGTCAATTAACCCTTATTTTGTGGCAGTATTTGAGAATGGCAGCAGAGAACGTTAACAATGGAGTGAATGAGACTGTGGAGACACCTTTAATCACCACCCAGGGGAACGTGCAACATGAATGCAATATTCCTCCTGTAAACAACGTTACCGAGCAAACGATGAATGATGGAATGTTTAGGATCTTTTTGCAGTTCATGCAAAATCAGACGAGGGAGACTCGTATGCAGGATACGGGTGGAAATGATAACAACGCGCGGTTTGTCACAGCTAAGCAGTTCAAAGAATTGGGACCACCAGAATTTAAGGGAAAGCCGGATCCGATCATGGCGGAAACGTGGGTCAAGCAAATTACCAAGATATTCGATGTCTTGGGATGCACGGAGGAACAGAAGGTTCCATTCGCCACCTTTATGTTCCGCGGTGAGGCAGACTACTGGTGGGAGTCTGTGAAGCGTACCCAGCCTGACGCACTCAACATGTCCTGGGAAACATTTCAAAAACTGTTCAATGACAAGTACTTTCCTGAAAGTATTAGTCATATGAAGGAGGTGGAGGTTATCAGACTGGAACAAAACAACATGACGGTGTCCCAGTATGAGACGAAGTTTGCAGAGTTATCCAGGTTTGCACCTCATTTGGTCGAAAATGAGGAACGAATGACAAGGATGTTTCTGAGAGGTCTAAAACCCGAGATTCGACAATATCTTATCTCTCATAAATTTTCTTTATATTCAGATATTGTAAACAGGGCTCAATTATTAGAGCGAGATAATTAGTATGTGCAACCGAGGGACCACAACCAGGGTCATACCGGTGGCGGCAGTCATCGAAGCAATGAAAACCAGCAGGGAGGAAAACATTCGGACAAAAGCGGTAACCACTCTGGTGGTAATCGTGGTCGTGATAATAGAAGGAGCTAGTCGGGAGGAGATTTCAAGAAGAGAAGGTACAACAATGATAACATAAAGACGTCAGCACAAACATCAACTGTTTCTAGGGGAGGAGAACGACCACCGGTCGTATGTTACAAATGTGGAAAAGAGGGACATATCAGCCCAAACTGCCCACAACAATCCAAGGTATGTTATAACTGTGGAAAGGAGGGTCATATAGCTCGAGAGTGTTCTGTAACAAAACCAAGTTCAGCGGGGATGGTGACTCCAAAAGTTGTCCCGGATAAGTCAAAATCAGCGGTTCCTGGAAGGGCGTTTGTCGTGACTGGCCAAAACGCGAGGAACCCGAACGAAGGTATAACGGGTTAGTTAATTATAAATTCTTGCGAAGTTTATACCTTACTAGATACCGGTTCTACCCATTCTTTTATCTCTCCTGCTTGTGCTCAACGTTTAAACTTGACTCCGGAGAAATTGGACTTTAACTTTTCTGTTGAAACTCCGTTGGGTGAAACCTTCGTTACATCTACAGTTTATAAATCTTGCATGATCCAAGTTGGCACTATCACATTACCTGTTGACCTTATCTCTTTAAAGATACTTGCTTTTGATGTGATTTTAGGAATTGATTGGTTAACTACTCATCATGCCAAAATGGATTATTTTCGTAAGGTTGTTAGTTTTCATATTCCTAACCAACCTGTTATGCGAATTCAAGCAACCAAACCACTAAAATCAATCGCTGTCATACCAAGCCATAAAGTCATTCGTTTATTGAAAAATGAATGTCAAGCTTTCTTAGCCCATGCCATGAACTTGAACAAAAATACGTCAGATTTGAATGATATTTCTGTTGTTAGTAAATTTCCTGACGTATTTCCTGAAGAATTTCCTGGCCTAACCCAGAGCGTGATATTGAGTTTTTGTATTGATCTTCAACCCGATACAAAACTCATTTCTAAAATCTCATATTGAATAGCTCCTATTGAACTTCAGGAGTTAAAAACCCAACTATAGAAGTTGGTACCCGAGCCTCTATCTGGTGACTTCCTTTGTAAAATGCACCAAAGCCAAACTCTCCGTAAGGGACTCTATATTTGTGTGGTGGTAAAATAATAGGTGCCATTGTGACGTGCTATCCAAGATTGGGATATGAATCACAATTAGAAGCAACCGAAGTCGGTAACCGAAGTACGTAGCTTTTCGGGCTTAGCTGGTTATTATCGGAGATTTGTGGAAGGATTTTCTCGAATCGCTACTCCGTTAACTCAGCTGACTCGGAAAGATACAAAATTCGTATGGAGTGAGGAATGCGAGAAGAGTTTTCAAGAACTCAAGAGGAGACTCATTTCGGCACCTGTTCTGACAATACCATCTGGTTCGGATGGATTTGTTATCTACAGCGATGCTTCAGGCAAAGGGTTAGGATGTGTTCTCATGCAACATGGGAAAGTCATAGCCTATGCCTCACGACAACTCAAAGAATATGAGAGGAATTATCCTACTCATGATTTGGAGTTGGCAGCAGTCGTTTTTGCGTTGAAGATCTGGAGACACTACCTGTATGGGGAGAAAGTGGAGATCTATACAGATCATAAAAGCCTCAAATATTTCTTTACCCAAAAGGAACTCAACATGCGGCAGCGATGTTGGCTCGAGCTGTTGAAAGATTACGATCATACTATCCAATACCATCCTGGAAAAAGCGAATGTGGTAGCTGACGCGTTGAGTAGAATATTGTACGCGAGTACGAGTGCGATATTGTTGAACACAAAGACCTATTTTGTATAATTTATAAATGATAGAGATAGAGTTAATGACTCTAGGGACCCACATGATAATATACGAGTAAAATCGACTTTAATCGATAACGTTAAAGCCACTCAAGCTACAGACCTGGAGCTGATGAATATAAAGAAGAAGGTGCAAGAATGTGTTATTCTAGAAGTAAGAGTCGATGAAGAGAAGAAAGCTCAAGCCTTCGATTTATTTGAAATCCTCGATCGAGTAGGAACTGTGGCCTATAGACTCGCCTTAACGCTAAGTATGTCGCGTGTTCATAACGTTTTTTACGTATCGATGTTACATAAATATGTGGACGACCCGAATCATATTATTGCGTTGGAACCAGACGAGATAGCCGAAGATTTAACGTACGAGGAGGTACCTGTTAAGATATTGGATAGGAAAGAACATGTCCTACGCACGAAGGTTATACCACAAGTTAAGGTTTTGTGGAGAAACCATGCTATTGAAGAAATGACCTGGGAGTTGGAATCAGAAATGAAAGCGAGGTATCCTCAACTTTTTGAAACATCAGGTACGTACGTCAATTTCGAGGACGAAATTTCATAAGGAGGGGAGGTTGTAAGACCCCAACTTATTAATGAATAAAATCAAATTTTCTCTAAATATTATTGTGAATAATAAGGGGTTAATTTGATATAATACTTTGGTTACGGGTGAAATGTGTAAATTTTGCAAAATAAGCAAGTGGTTATAAAATATATTCATTTTGTCGGGGAATAGTCGTTTGGTCGTGGAATATTCTTGCTGTCGGGGAATATTCGTACGACGGCGCAGCCTTGTGTGAGCCCCATAACGGAAAGCGATTGGATGAAGAAAACGACAAGTATAAGTTATTTATAAATAACGGCGTAGTTGTTACCGTTAATACTGTTGGAATACCCGGTGGTTAAAATACAGTAACACACGGTATTGCACCAATTATTGATTCTTACGTAAGAATGCACTACTCAATAATTGTTACAGTAGTTATTGTTCAATATTTTATTTTATTGATTCAATAATTGTTGCGTTGATATTTTATATTATTGTTGTTTCAATAATTGTTGCTGCACAGTATTTTCCATTATTAGATCAATAATTCAAATTATTTAAATAATATTATTAGATAGCATTATTGGCAATGTCTAGAAATTTCTGTCTAAGGAGAGGTTTGATCATCTAATTGCGCGCTAGTAAGGAGAAATCCTTATTAGAAAGCCCCCTCTTTCTTGGGAACGGCCTGGTTGTCATAAATGTGATTCTGTAATATTATTTGTGAATAATTAATTATTGATTCATATGATAAGAAAATATTTATTTTATGTGGATATAAATGAGGGATATATTTTTGTGGTTAAAAATGAAGGAGTTAATGTTGAGGTTTTTATCAGTATTTTTGTCGGAATGGAGGTATTAAAAATTAGGGTTTTTGAGATATTTTGTGGGGATTATAATTTTTAATCCGACCGTTGGATCGTGGTAATTTTTGGATATGTTATACATATATAAGTTGAGTATATGTCCACAAATTTTGAACCGTTAAAAATGAACGTATGATTTATTATGAATTTTACGAGATGACTAGTTCAGAAATTGTTGAATTTTCGGAGTTTATCATTTTGATGGAAAATTCTAGAATTGGTGGGCCCCACTCTTGGTTGGTGAAGAAATGTGCTGAGATTTTTATTCAAATGTGGTGGGTGGGAATAGTAGCAGGTAAAGTCATCAGGTTGCAGGTTAAGTCTGCTTCGGCGTGCTAATATTTTTCTATAAATAGAGGGCTAAGTTAGAATTGAAAATCACACCAGAAACAAGTTTTCTCTCTTTCTCTCTCTAGATTATTGGGTGTATTTTGTGAGTATTTAGATACTTTGAGAGTTTCTATTCATCAGAGCAAGTTTCTTTCAGCCTTATACCGGTATTCCGACCAAATGTACTGATATTTTGAGGTAAGGGATATTATTTTCTTCTTAATGATATTATTTTCTTCAATATCATTATGCTGAAATATTGATATGGGTTTTTATCAAATTTAGAACTTTTTGTGTCGGGGTTACTATTCACGTATACGGCACTATTCACGTATACGGTACTATTCACGAATACGGCACTATTCATCGAAAAATAAAAATTTTCTCTTTTTGTCCAAGATGTCTATTATGGTTACTATCTTTGATTGTATTCATGTTTTAATCTTTATCTTTGAATTCTGCTTCACAATTGATTATTATGAAGTATTATTGATCTTGGATAAACTGTTATACGAATCCCTAATATTTGTCATTCTGTCTCACTGGATTCGTTCTCTTTAAGATATTTTTCATCATCCTCAGTCCTAAATGATGATATTACTGAATATTTTTGGCCTGTAGTGCAAAGATGTATGATTACTTGATGAATATCTTTGACCTGTAGTGCAAAGATGAACAGGTGTTGAGATGAACATGACTGACAGGTGATACAAATGAATATCTTTGGCCTGTAGTGCAAAGATGAATATTTGGATAAAGATGATTATTAATTGATGTTACAGGGATAAAATATTGATGATGAACTTTTAAATCTTAGAAGATAGTAGAATTCTTTCTCTACTTGACTCTTCTAATGGTTTACTGTTTCCGCTGCAGTTGTTGATCTAAAACTTATTGTCGATTATATTCTATCAGATTTTTCCATGTTGAAGACTAACGATAATTTGTTATATATTATCTTAGTCATAATATTCTTTACTGCGCTAGTTGAGCTCACCCTTTTCTTTTTTGTTCTATTTTCCTCTCAAGAGGTGAGAACATAGCAGGATCTAGTCAGAATATGGAGTGATGGTTCTAGAAAGATGTTTTAGCAGTCCTCACTATTTCTGTAAAATAGTGTTTGAATAATTGTAATGAGGATTTATTTGAGTGTGGATATTGTCCAGAAGACAATATTTGTATTTAAACTCACAGTATGTGTTGTCGTATTTTGCACGATAATTGTATTACTGAAGTTGTAGTTTGCTTTCTGTACCATGTATTTGGCGACTCAGAATGGGTGTTGTATACCTATTTTGGGGGCGTCACAGTTTTTACACGAACATTGTCTCATAAACAATATCCAAACTCAAATGAAGTCCTCGTTACATTTATTATCACACTATTTCATAAAATAGTGAGGACTACTATAGCCACCATCTCGGACCGTCACTCTGTTCCCCGACTAGTCCCGGCTACGTTCTCATTTTCTGAAGAAAATAATGAAAATAAAAGGGTGAGCTCAACTAGCCCAGTAAGAAATATTATGACTAAGATAATGCAAAATAAATTATCGTTAGCCTTCAACAGTGTTAAACTAATAAACAACAAGTTTAACTGCAGCGAAACAAATAATCCATTAGAATAGTCAAGTTGTAAGACCCCGAATTTTATGAAATAAAAGTATTCAATTTTTCTTATAATTACTATTCAGTAAATGGTTAAATTGATAAAAGTTTAAAGTTATGGGTGAAATATGAATTTTTTTTCAAAATAAGCAAGTGGTTATAAAATAATCATTGTTGTCGGGGAATATTCGTTTGGTCGTGGAATATTCTTTCTGTCGGAGAATATTCGTACGACGGCGCAGCTATTTGTAGGCCCCATAACGAATAACTGTCGGGTGAAGGAAAACGACAAATTTGAGTTTTTACAAATAACGACGTAGTTGTTACCGTTAACACTGTTGGAATACCCGGTGGTTAAAATACAGTAATACGCGTTATTGCACAGTAGCACACGGTATTGCACAGTATTTTTGAAATTATTGATTCTTACGTAAGAATGCACTACTCAATAATTGTTACAGTAGTTATTGTTCAATATTTTATTTTATTGATTCAACAATTGTTGCGTTGATATTTTATATTATTGTTGTTTCAATAATTGTTGCTGCACAGTATTTTCCTTTATCAGATCAATAATTCATATTATTTGAATAATATTATTAGATAACATTATTGTCAATGTCTAGAAAGTTCTGTCTAAGGAGAGGTTTGGTCATCTAATTGCGCGCCAGTAAGGAGAAATTCTTATTGGAAAGCCCCCCCTTTCCTGGGAACGGCCTGGTTGTCATAAATGTGATTCTGTAATATTATTTGTGAATAATTAATTATTGATTCATATGATAAGGAAATATTTATTTTATGTGGATATAAATGAGGGATATATTTTTGTGGTTAAAAATGAAGGAATTAATGTTGAGATTTTTATCAGTATTTTTGTCGGAATGGAGGTATTAAAAATTAGGGTTTTTGAGATATTTTACGGGAGTTATAATTTTTAATCCGACCGTTGGATCGTGGTAATTTTTAGATATGTTATATATATATAAGTTGAGTATATGTCCACAAATTTTGAACCGTTAAAAATGAACGTATGATTTATTATGAATTTTACGAGATGAGTGGTTCAGAAATTATTGAATTTTCGGAGTTTATCATTATGATGGAAAATTCTAGAATTGGTGGGCCCTACTCTTGGTTGGTGAAGAAATATGCTGAGATTTTTATTCAAATGTGGTGGGTGAGAATAGTAGCAGGTAAAGCCATCAGGTTGCAGGTCAAACCTACCAAAATTTTCCTATAAATAGAGGGCTAAGTTAGAATTGAAAATCACACCAGAAACATAAGCTTTCTCTCTTTCTCTCTTTATATTATGAAGCATATTTTGTGAGTTTTTAGATACTTGGTGAGTTGCTATTCATTAGTGCAAGTTTCCTTCAGCATCAGGGTTTTTGAGATATTTTGCGGGGGTTATAATTTTTAATCCGACCGTTGGATCGTGGTAATTTTTGGATATGTTATACATATATAAGTTGAGTATATGTCCACAAATTTTTAACCGTTAAAAATGAACGTATGATTTGTTATGAATTTTACGAGATGACTGGTTCAGAAATTGTTGAATTTTCGGAGTTTATCATTTTGGTGGAAAATTCTAGAATTGGTGGGCCCCACTTGTGGTTGGTGAAGAAATGTGCTGAATTATATTTCAAATGTGGTGGGTGGGAATAGTAGCAGGTAAAGCCATCAGGTTGCAGGTCAAACCTACCAAAATTTTCCTATAAATAGAGGGCTAAGTTAGAATTGAAAATCACACCAGAAACATAAGCTTTCTCTCTTTCTCTCTTTATATTATGAAGCATATTTTGTGAGTTTTTAGATACTTGGTGAGTTGCTATTCATTAGTGCAAGTTTCCTTCAGCATCATATCCGATATCCAGTCAGAAGTACTGCTCTTTTGAGGTAAGGGATAGTAAGGGATTGTAAGGGATAGTAAGGGATTTTAAGGGTTGTTATGTTTTTCAGTTTCGTAATTTTTCTGAACTTCAAAAATTCTGGAAAAATTTAAAATGATATTTTGATGAGTTTTATTGATTGTGTCCAAAAATGGTGATTTTTGGATGTATAGATTGAGAGTTATGAATTTTATGAGAAAAGACTATTTTAAAAGTAACCGCTTATAATTCCTTGTGGTTAACTCCAAAATTGATGAAATTTTTATTGGGAGTACATGTATATGATAGAAGTATACTCTGTAAATTTCAGAATTTTTAGACAACGGTACAATTTTTGATAAATGTCTAAATATTCAGCTATTTTGGCCATATGAAAAATAGTAAATGACTTTTAAAAATTCTGAGAAAAATATATGTTCACTATGGGACTATATTATGCTAAATCCCAGAAAAGAAATATTTTTGGAACTGATTTGGTATTTTTCATGAAAATAGTCTAGTTATGAGTAAATGAATTAAATATGTTTTGTGAAGAAAAAAAATTGGAAAATAGGATTTTATGGCTTGAGAATCCTATATGAGGTATATGCAGATTTTTGATGAGGGTTTTGGTTATTGATGATGAAATTGTAAGAGTTGGCATTTTATGATGATTAAATGCATTAATTAGTAAAGTGTAAACAATTAAAATAAATTGTTTATAAATTTAAGTAATGTTATTCTTTCAATATCATTATACCGAAATATTGGTATGAATTTTATTGTAGAATTTCTATCTTTTGTGTCGGGGTTACTATTCATGAGTTACGAATATTACTCTTGAGATTAAAACTATATGTTGATCATATTATTTTTATCATCATATATAACATTTTTATAACCCTGATGTTGAAATTCTCTTTCACTAGAGTGTAAAGATGGGTAGATTATTGGTATGATCATGACTATGGGTTCTCTTTGGCCAGTAGTGCAAAGTTGAATTGTTGACTGGTATGATCATGACCATTGAATTTATAATTGAATATCTTTAGCTTAAGTGCAAAGGTGAAATGATCAACATGGTTATAATTATTGTTTATATAAATTCTGAAATGATTATATATTTCTTTGAGATATTAATATATTTGGCCTGTAGTGCAAATATGAACTGTTGATGAATATATTTGACCTGTAGTGCAAATATGAACTGTTGATGAATATCTTTGGCCGTAGTGCAAAGATGAATTATTGATGAATATCTTTGGCCTGTAGTGCAAAGATGAACTGTTGTTGAATATCTTTGGCCTGTAGTGCAAAGATGGTCTGTTGATGAATATCTTTGGCCTGTAGTGCAAAGATGAACTGTTGTTGAATATCTTTGGTCGTAGTGCAAAGATGGATTTATTAGTATGATTATGAACAGGAACTGTGATTTGGTATAACCATGATCTTTGATGTTTCAGGTAAAGACAGGTGATGAAAATATTCTTTGTCCTGGGTGCGAAGAAAAATTTATAGTCACAATTATGATTATGAGTTATGTAAGACCCCAACTTATTAATGAATAAAATCAAATTTTCTCTAAATATTATTGTGAATAATAAGGGGTTAATTTGATATAATACTTTGGTTATGGGTGAAATGTGCAAATTTTACAAAATAAGCAAGTGGTTATAAAATATTTATTTTTGGTCGGTGAATATTCGGTTGGTCGTGGAATATTCTTGCTGTCGGGGAATATTCGTACGACGACGCAGCCTTGTGTGGGCCCCATAACGGAAAGCGATTGGATGAAGAAAACGACAAGTATAAGTTGTTTATAAATAACGGCGTAGTTGTTACCGTTAATACTGTTGGAATACCCGGTGGTTAAAATACAGTAGCACACGGTATTGCACCAATTATTGATTCTTACGTAAGAAGGCACTACTCAATAATTGTTACAGTAGTTATTATTCAATATTTTATTTTATTGATTCAATAATTGCTGCGTTGATATTTTATATTATTGTTGTTTCAATAATTGTTGCTGCACAGTATTTTCATTTATCAGATCAATAATTCATATTATTTGAATAATATTATTAGATAACATTATTGGCAATGTCTAGAAAGTTCTGTCTAAGGAGAGGTTTGGTCATCTAATTGCGCGCCAGTAAGGAGAAATCCTTATTGGAAAGCCCCCTCTTTCCTGGGAACGGCCTGGTTGTCATAAATGTGATTCTGTAATATTATTTGTGAATAATTAATTATTGATTCATATGATAAGGAAATATTTATTTTATGTGGATATAAATGAGGGATATATTTTTGTGGTTAAAAATGAAGGAGTTAATGTTGAGGTTTTTATCATATTTTTGTCGGAATGGAGGTATTAAAAATCAGGGTTTTTGAGATAGTTTGCGGGGGTTATAATTTTTAATCCGACCGTTGGATCGTGGTAATTTTTGGATATGTTATACATATATAAGTTGAGTATATGTCCACAAATTTTGAACCGTTAAAAATGAACGTATGATTTATTACGAATTTTACAAGATGACTGGTTCAGAAATTGTTGAATTTTCGGAGTTTATCATTTTGGTGGAAAATTCTAGAATTGGTGGGCCCCACTTGTGGTTGGTGAAGAAATGTGCTGAATTATATTTCAAATGTGGTGGGTGGGAATAGTAGCAGGTAAAGCCATCAGGTTGCAGGTCAAACCTACCAAAATTTTCCTATAAATAGAGGGCTAAGTTAGAATTGAAAATCACACCAGAAACAAGTTTTCTCTCTTTCTCTCTCTAGATTATTGAGTGTATTTTGTGAGTATTTAGATACTTTGAGAGTTTCTATTCATCAGAGCAAGTTTCTTTCAGCCTTATACCGGTATTCCGACCAGAAGTACTGATATTTTGAGGTAAGGGATATTATTTTCTTCTTAATGATATTATTTTCTTCAATATCATTATGCTGAAATATTGATATGAGTTTTTATCAAATTTGGAACTTTTTGTGTCGGGGTTACTATTCACGTATACGGCACTATTCACGAATACGGCACTATTCACCGAAAAATAAAATTTTCCCTTTTTGTCCAAGATGTCTATTATGGTTACTATCTTTGATTGTATCCATGTTTTGATCTTTATTTTTGAATTCTGCTTCACAATTGATTATTATGAAGTATTATTGATCTTGGATAAACTGTTATACGAATCCCTACTATTTGTCCTTCTGTCTCATTGGATTCGTTCTCTTTAAGATATTTTTCATCATCCTCAGTCCTAAATGATGATATTACTGAATATCTTTGGCCTGTAGTGCAAAGATGTATAATTACTTGATGAATATCTTTGGCCTGTAGTGCAAAGATGAACAGGTGTTGAGATGAACATGACCGACTGATGATACAAATGAATATCTTTGGCCTGTAGTGCAAAGATGAATATTTGGTTAAAGATGATTATTAATTGATGTTACAGGGATAAAATATTGATGATGGACTTTTAAATCTTAGAAGATAGTAGAATTCTTTCTCTACTTGACTCTTCTAATGGTTTGTTGTTTCCGCTGCAGTTGTTGATCTAAAACTTGTTGTCGATTATATTTTATCAGATTTTTCCCTGTTGAAGACTAACGATAATTTGTTGTATATTATCTTAGTCATAATATTCTTTACTGGGCTAGTTGAGCTCACCCTTTTCCTTTTTGTTCCATTTTTCTTCTCAGGAGGTGAGAACATAGCAGGATCTAGTCGGGGTATGGAGTGATGGTTCTAGAAAGATGTATTAGCAGTCCTCACTATTTCTGTAAAATAGTGTTTGAATAATTGTAATGAGGATTTATTTGAGTGTGGATATTGTCTAGAAGACAATATTTGTATTTAAACTCACAGTATGTGTTGTCGTATTTTGCACGACAATTGTATTATTGAAGTTGTAGTTTGCTTTCTGTACCATGTATTTGGCGACTCAGAATGGGTGTTGTATACCTATTTTGGGGGCGTCACAGTTGGTATCAGAGCTTAGGGATATGATCCCTGGCTGAGATGTGAGACAAGAACTAGGAGGGGAGAGACGGGAAATTCCTTCGCTAGTATGACCTGACTAAGTTTATTTGGTGTTTATTTGGTCGGTCAGAGTATAGGGATAATATATGACATGACTATTAACCCTTGTTTTATGGCAGTATTTAAGAATGGCAGCTGAGAACGTTAATAATGGAGTAAATCAGACCGTGGAGACACCTTTGATCACTACCCAGGGGAACGTGCAACAGGAAGGCAATATTCCTCCTGTAAACAACGTTACCGAGCAAACGATGAATGATGGAATGTTTAGGAGCTTTTTGCAGTTCATGCAAAATCAGACGAGGGAGACTCGTGTGCAGAATACGGGTGGAAATGATAACAACGCGCGGTTTGTCACAGCTAAGCAGTTCAAAGAATTGGGACCACCAGAATTTAAGGGAAAGCCGGATCCGATCATGGCGGAAACGTGGGTCAAGCAAATTACCAAGATATTCGATGTCTTGGGATGCACGGAGGAACAGAAGGTTCCATTCGCCACTTTTATGTTCCGCGGTGAGGCAGACTACTGGTGGGAGTCTGTGAAGCGTACCCAGCCTGACGCACTCAACATGTCCTGGGAAACATTTCAAAAACTGTTCAATGACAAGTACTTTCCTGAAAGTATTCGTCATATGAAGGAGGTGGAGTTTATCAGACTGGAACAAAATAACATGACGGTGTCCCAGTACGAGGCGAAGTTTGCAGAGTTATCCAGGTTTGCACCTCATTTGGTCGAAAATGAGGAACGAATGACAAGGATGTTTCTGAGAGGTCTAAAACCCGAGATTCGACAATATCTTATCTCTCATAAATTTTCTTTATATTCAGATGTTGTAAACAGGGCTCAATTATTAGAGCGAGATAATGAGTATGTTCAACCGAGGGACCACAACCAGGGTCATACCGGTGGCGGCAGTCATCGAAGCAATGAAAACCAGAGGGAGGAAAGCATTCGGACAAAAGCGGTAACCACTCGGGTGGTCACCGTGGCCATGATAATAGGAGAGGTGAGTCAAGTGAAAATTTCAAGAAGAGAAGATTTAACGATGACAGGAAGACGTCGATAGCAGCACCAGCACCAGGAACAAATTTTAGGGGAGGAGAACGACCGCCAGTTAGATGTTACAAATGCGGGAAAGAGGGACATATCAGCCCAAACTGTCCACAACAATCCAAGGTGTGTTACAACTGTGGGAAGGAAGGCCACATCGCTCGAGATTGTACTATAGCGAAACCAAGTTCAGCGGGGATGGTGACTCCAAAAGTTGTCCCGGATAAGTCAAAGTCAACGGTTCCTGGAAGAGCATTTTTCGTGACTGGTCAGAATGCGAGGAACCCGAACGAGGTTATCACGGGTAAGTTAATTATAAATTTTTGCGAAGTTTATACCTTACTAGATACCGGTTCTACCCATTCTTTTATCTCTCCTGCTTGTGCTCAACGTTTAAACTTGATTCCGGAGAAATTGGACTTTGACCTATCTGTTGAAACTCCGTTAGGAGAAACTTTCGTTACATCTACATTTATAAATCTTGTTTGATCCAAGTTGGCACCATCACATTACCTGTTGACCTTATCTCTTTAAAGATACTTGCTTTTGATGTGATTTTAGGAATTGATTGGTTAACTACTCATCATGCCAAATTGATTGTTTTGTAAGGTTGTTAGTTTTCATATTCCTAAGCAACCTGTTATTCAAATTCAAGCAACCAAACCATTGAAGTCAAACTCTTTCATATCAAGCCGTAAAGTCATTCGTTTATTGAAAAACGGATGTCAAGCTTTCTTAGCTATGTTATGAACTTGAACAAAAATACGTTAGATGTGAATGATATTTCTATTGTTAGTAAAATTTTGACGTATTTCCTGAAGAATTTCCTGGCTTAACCCAGAGCGTGATATTGAATTTTTGTATTGATCTTCAACCCGATATAAAACTCATTTCTAAAATCTTATATCGAATGACTCCTATTGAACTTCGGGAGTTAAAAACCTAACTATAGAAGTTGATAACCGAGCCTTTATTTGGTGACTTCCTTTATGGAATGCACTGAATCCAGACTCTCCGTAGGGGACGCCATATTCGTGCGGTAGTAAACTGATAGGTGTCATTGTGACGTGCTATCGAAGGTTGGGATATGAGTCACAGTTGAGAGCAATCTAAGTAGGTAATCGAAGTACGTAGCTTTCTAGGCTTAGCTGGTTATTATCGGAGATTTGTGGAAGGATTTTCTCGAATCGCTACTCCGTTAACTCAGCTGACTCGGAAAGATACAAAATTCGTATGGAGTGAGGAATGCGAGAAGAGTTTCCAAGAACTCAAGAGGAGACTCATTTTGGCACCTGTTCTGACAATACCATCTGGTTCGGATGGATTTGTTATCTACAGCGATGCTTCAGGCAAAGGGTTAGGATGTGTTCTCATGCAACATGGGAAAGTCATAGCCTATGCCTCACGACAACTCAAAGAATATGAGAGGAATTATCCTACTCATGATTTGGAGTTGGCAGCAGTCGTTTTTGCGTTGAAAATCTGGAGACACTACCTGTATGGGGAGAAAGTGGAGATCTAGCCTCAAATATTTCTTCACCCAAAAGGAACTCAACATGCGGCAACGACGTTGGCTTGAGCTGTTGAAAGATTACGATCATACCATCCAATATCATCCTGGAAAAGCGAACGTAGTAGCTGACGCATTGAGTAGAAGATTATACGCGGGTACGAGTGCAATGTTGTTAACACAAAGACCCATTTTGTATGACTTGCAAAGGATGGAGATAGAGATGAAGGCTCCAAGTACCCACATGATGATATCAAATATACGAGTAGAACCGACTTTAATCGATAAAGTTAAAGCTGCTCAAGCTACGGATATAGAGCTGATGCGTATGAAGAAGAAAGTGCAAGAAGGTGCTATTCCAGAAGCAAGAATCGATGAAGAAGGAATACTTCGAGTCAACTCCAGACTTTGTGTTCCTAACGATTTTGACTTGAAGCATAGAATAATGATGGAGGCACACAACACACCGTTTGCAATCCATCCTGGGAGTACCAAAATGTATCACGATCTTCGACATACATTTTGGTGGAGCAATATGAAAAGAGAGATCGCGGAGTTTATCTCGAGGTGTTTAACTTGTCAACGTGTAAAGGCGGAGCATCAAGTGCCAAAGGGTCCATTGCAACCACTTGAGATCCCGAAATGGAAGTGGGAACACATTACTATGGATTTTGTTACAGGTCTTCCCAAGGTTTCTCAAGGCATAGATGCGATTTGGGTTATTGTTGATAGATTAACCAAGTCCGCTCATTTCTTGCCGATACGTGAGACTTATTCCCTTGAACGTCTTGCTAGTATGTACGTGAACGAGATTGTGAGATTGCATGGCATGCCAGTATCCATAGTTTCGGATCGTGACCCAAGATTCACTTCACGATTTTGGGTTAGCTTGCAGAAAGCTATGGGCACGGATTTACGATTCAGTTCAGCATACCATCCTCAAACGGACGGACAATCAGAGAGGACTATTCAAACTCTTGAAGATCTATTAAGACTTTGTGTCTTAGATCTCAAAGGGAGTTGGGATAAGTACCTACCATTGGTGGAATTCTCCTACAACAACAGTTATCAGGCGAGCATAGGTATGGCTCCATTTGAGGCGTTGTATGGAAGAAAATGTCGTTCTCCAGTATGCTGGGACGAGGTGGGTGAAGCAACATTGTTGGGACCAGAGTTGGTACGCATTACTACAGAGAAGATCCAAACGATTCGACAACGTATACAAACGGCACAGGATCGACAAAAGAGTTATGCGGATCTTCATCGGAAGGACGTGGAATTTAATATTGGGGATCATGTATTATTACGTGTTGCACCATGGAAGGGAGTTACAAGATTTGGGAAGAGAGGAAAGCTCAATCCAAGATTTGTTGGTCCATTTGAAATTCTTGAGCGAATAGGAAATGTGGCATATAGACTCGCATTACCTCCAAGCATGTCTCGTGTTCATAATGTTTTTCAAATATCTATATTTCGTAAATATGTTAAAGACCCGAACCACATTGTTGAGTTAGAACCAGACGAGATAGCTGAAGATTTAACGTACGAGGAGGTACCTGTTAAGATCTTGGATAGGAAAGAGCATGTCCTACGCACGAAGGTTATACCACAAGTTAAGGTTTTGTGGAGAAACCATGCTATTGAAGAAATGACCTGGGAGTTGGAATCAGAAATGAAAGCAAGGTATCCTCACCTTTTTGAAACATCAGGTACGTACGTCAATTTTGAGGACGAAATTTCATAAGGAGGGGAGGTTGTAAGACCCCAACTTATTAATGAATAAAATCAAATTTTCTCTAAATATTATTGTGAATAATAAGGGGTTAATTTGATATAATACTTTGGTTATGGGTGAAATGTGCAAATTTTGCAAAATAAGCAAGTGGTTATAAAATATTTATTTTTGGTCGGTGAATATTCGGTTGGTCGTGGAATATTCTTGCTGTCGGGGAATATTCGTACGACGACGCAGCCTTGTGTGGGCCCCATAACGGAAAGCGATTGGATGAAGAAAACGACAAGTATAAGTTGTTTATAAATAACGGCGTAGTTGTTACCGTTAATACTGTTGGAATACCCGGTGGTTAAAATACAGTAGCACACGGTATTGCACCAATTATTGATTCTTACGTAAGAAGGCACTACTCAATAATTGTTACAGTAGTTATTATTCAATATTTTATTTTATTGATTCAATAATTGCTGCGTTGATATTTTATATTATTGTTGTTTCAATAATTGTTGCTGCACAGTATTTTCATTTATCAGATCAATAATTCATATTATTTGAATAATATTATTAGATAACATTATTGGCAATGTCTAGAAAAGTTCTGTCTAAGGAGAGGTTTGGTCATCTAATTGCGCGCCAGTAAGGAGAAATCCTTATTGGAAAGCCCCCTCTTTCCTGGGAACGGCCTGGTTGTCATAAATGTGATTCTGTAATATTATTTGTGAATAATTAATTATTGATTCATATGATAAGGAAATATTTATTTTATGTGGATATAAATGAGGGATATATTTTTGTGGTTAAAAATGAAGGAGTTAATGTTGAGGTTTTTATCCATATTTTTGTCGGAATGGAGGTATTAAAAATCAGGGTTTTTGAGATAGTTTGCGGGGGTTATAATTTTTAATCCGACCGTTGGATCGTGGTAATTTTTGGATATGTTATACATATATAAGTTGAGTATATGTCCACAAATTTTGAACCGTTAAAAATGAACGTATGATTTATTACGAATTTTACAAGATGACTGGTTCAGAAATTGTTGAATTTTCGGAGTTTATCATTTTGGTGGAAAATTCTAGAATTGGTGGGCCCCACTTGTGGTTGGTGAAGAAATGTACTGAATTATATTTTAAATGTGGTGGGTGGGAATAGTAGCAGGTAAAGCCATCAGGTTGCAGGTCAAACCTACCAAAATTTTCCTATAAATAGAGGGCTAAGTTAGAATTGAAAATCACACCAGAAACAAGTTTTCTCTCTTTCTCTCTCTAGATTATTGAGTGTATTTTGTGAGTATTTAGATACTTTGAGAGTTTCTATTCATCAGAGCAAGTTTCTTTCAGCCTTATACCGGTATTCCGACCAGAAGTACTGATATTTTGAGGTAAGGGATATTATTTTCTTCTTAATGATATTATTTTCTTCAATATCATTATGCTGAAATATTGATATGAGTTTTTATCAAATTTGGAACTTTTTGTGTCGGGAGTTACTATTCACGTATACGGCACTATTCACGAATACGGCACTATTCACCGAAAAATAAAATTTTCCCTTTTTGTCCAAGATGTCTATTATGGTTACTATCTTTGATTGTATCCATGTTTTGATCTTTATTTTTGAATTCTGCTTCACAATTGATTATTATGAAGTATTATTGATCTTGGATAAACTGTTATACGAATCCCTACTATTTGTCCTTCTGTCTCATTGGATTCGTTCTCTTTAAGATATTTTTCATCATCCTCAGTCCTAAATGATGATATTACTGAATATCTTTGGCCTGTAGTGCAAAGATGTATAATTACTTGATGAATATCTTTGGCCTGTAGTGCAAAGATGAACAGGTGTTGAGATGAACATGACCGACTGATGATACAAATGAATATCTTTGGCCTGTAGTGCAAAGATGAATATTTGGTTAAAGATGATTATTAATTGATGTTACAGGGATAAAATATTGATGATGGACTTTTAAATCTTAGAAGATAGTAGAATTCTTTCTCTACTTGACTCTTCTAATGGTTTGTTGTTTCCGCTGCAGTTGTTGATCTAAAACTTGTTGTCGATTATATTTTATCAGATTTTTCCCTGTTGAAGACTAACGATAATTTGTTGTATATTATCTTAGTCATAATATTCTTTACTGGGCTAGTTGAGCTCACCCTTTTCCTTTTTATTCCATTTTTCTTCTCAGGAGGTGAGAACATAGCAGGATCTAGTCGGGGTATGGAGTAATGGTTCTAGAAAGATGTATTAGCAGTCCTCACTATTTCTGTAAAATAGTGTTTGAATAATTGTAATGAGGATTTATTTGAGTGTGGATATTGTCTAGAAGACAATATTTGTATTTAAACTCACAGTATGTGTTGTCGTATTTTGCACGACATTTGTATTATTGAAGTTATAGTTTGCTTTCTGTACCATGTATTTGGCGACTCAGAATGGGTGTTGTATACCTATTTTGGGGGCGTCACAAGTTATTCATATGATTGTGGAAAGGAACTCTTGAGTGATGTTACATGGATAAAATATTGTTGGTGGATTTTTAACATGGAGAATATAATAGACTTTATAGTCTATTTGACTCTTCTAATGGATTGCTCGTTCCGCTGCAACTATGGTTAAAATTTTTATCATTTACCATATGTTCTAAATCTCTGATTTATTGTTGATGAAGGCTATTGATAATTGAATTATCTTTAGTCATGATATTCTTTACTGAGCTAGTTGTGCTCACCCTTTTGCTTCACAATTCCTTTCAGGTAATAAGAGTGTAGCTGGGTCGAGCGGGGGTAACAAGGGAATAGAACGGTGGTCATCATTTAGTAGTTATATTTGGTGAAGAAAATAGGGTGAGGCGAACCCAACGTTGGAAGGGTGTTTTGTCACTATCATACAAGATGTCTAATGACATACAACCTCGTGTCATCATAAGACAGGGTTGTGCTCATCCACTTGCTGAGTATATCTATGGGCACTACCTATATAATCTTGGTGTTTGTTTGAAGTATAATTCTCAATTAGAGACAGTGGAGATAATGATAAGTCAAGAAAAGACTCACCATTGGGAAGAATATGATAGTAATCTTCTCATTTTTTTTTGGGGTCTATTGGGTCAACCAAGGATAATTCTGTGGCCATATGATATCTATCATAACCTAGACGCGTGGCGTCCCATGTACGAAGGTTTCCTTGAGCACTTCCCAAAGATTCTAATTTCTAAAACAGTTTTTGACTATACCTTTATGTAAGGTGTTATTGTGAGGTGATGTCCACGGTTGGAACATGAGTCACATTTGGTATATATTTGTATCCAAACTCACAGCATATGTGTTGTTGTATTTTGCACGACAATTGTTGTAATAAAGTTGTAGTTGTTTTCTGTACCATGTATTTGACGACTCAGAATGGGTTGGGTGGAATGGACCTGTTTTGGGGTTGTCACACAAGTAGAGCATGATATCTACTATCTTCTATGATTTAAAAAGTTTATCATAAATTTTATCGCTGAGACTCAGCTTAATAAATAAACCACATCATTGAATCATCCCTGCATTACAGGCCAAGGATATTCATTAGTATCACGACCACGAATTATCCATGCACTACGGGCCAAGGATATTCATGTTTTCACTTATGGTCATGATCATGCCAACACCTGTCCATCAATGCACTACGAGCCTATGAGGACTTTTACCACATCATTTGTAACATTACGGTTCATGATTATACCGAATAATTCATGGTCATAATCATACCAACCAACAATCCATCTATGCACGTAAGCCAAAGACGACTTTCATCACAATATAAGCATGAGGATGATAAAATAGTGAGAGAACTAAAGTTATATTTAATACTTGGGGTAATATTGAAAACTAACCAATTAATGCTTACTTGAAATTCTCAAACGACTTATATTAAGGAACAAAAATATTTTTCTAAAACGACTTATATTAAGGAACGGAGAGAGTATGTTGTATATATGCATGTAACAGGTGACAATATAAGGAACAAAGGGGTGGATAGTATGACGTTAATTTTAGTCAATTGATCAATACAGCGTCGATATACAAATAAAAAATAATCTTTTTTTTCGTGTCAGTATTGTATTGGTCAAATATTGACCAACTTTATGTAATCGGATCTAGGAACAATAATATTCCCTCCGTTCTTAAAAGATTGTCGTTTTAGAAGAAAAAATTTATTCTAATTTATTTGTCGTTTACAAAATTCTAGGTGAATAAATTATTTACTTTCTTATATCACCCATACTTTCTTTCATTGTCCTGAGAAATTCTCTCCCTTGTATTAATAGTTTTCATCAACTTCTTATAAAAGGTAATGATTAAATTTTAAATAAATTTTAATTATTAAATGATAATATTAAATAACTTTCTTAATTTATGTACAAAAATCTTAAACGACAATCTTTTAGGAACCAGAGCCGGCCCTGGGCAAGGGCCACCAGGGCAACCGCCCAGGGCCCATAGTTGAGAGGGGCCCAAATTTTTTTATAAGCTTATGTATTATGTGTATAAAAAAAATAAAATAATAAAAAGACTAGCGATATTATGTATTAAAAATGATATGTTAGAAAACATTAAATATGATAGTATAATTGATGATTTTACATCTAAAAGTGTAACAAGAAGACGTTTTAAATGATGTTTTGTAGTTTAGATTTCATTGGACAAAACTAAAGAAATACTCACTATAGTTGGTAGATTTTACTGATTATACCATTGAACTTTTAATTTTTTAAATTACACCACTAAACTAATTATTATTTTGAAATTGGGTCATTCCGTTAAAAAAAAAACAAACGTTAATTTTTTATCTACAAAACTAATGAATTGCCCACTGTAGTTGACACATTTTACTTATTACACCATTAAAATTTTAATTTTTTAAATTATCCCATTAAACTAATTAAAAATTTATTTTAAGTAAAAAATATTAGAAACTTTTTTTTTCTTCATAAAATGAGTAGAGTTTCATAAAATATAAATTCAAAAAAAATAAAGTAATTTTAAATTAAATTAATATTTACTTAATTTTTTTAACAGAATGACTCATTCTTAATATTAGAATTTTTTTTAAAAAAACTAAAAATAGAAATTAAAATAAAAAAACAGTAAAAGATAAATAATAAAGCTGATTCAATTTTTTCAAAAATGAAATTAATAATTTATATAAATAAATATTATTTTCAAGAAAAAAATTGAATTTTTTTTCATATTTTAGAAAAATGAGTAAAATTTTATAAAACATAGATTCAAAAAAATAAACTTTATTTTCAAAAGAAAAAAAAAAGATTTTTTTTAAAAATCAGTAAGGTTTCTTAAAATTTTAATTTTTTTAAATTTATATTTTATGAAACATTACTCATTTTATGAAAAAAAAAAATTCTAATATTTTTTACTGAAAATACTAATTATTTTTAAAAATATTTAAAATAATTATTTTTAATTAGTTTAATGGGGTAATTTGAAAAATTAAAAGTTTAATGGTGTAATAAGTAAAACTTGCCGACTACTGTGGGTATTTCATTAGTTTTACCGATTTCATTGATATTTTTATTTTGTAAGTACATGTGATTATTATTTACGTCGATGACATTTTAAAGTGTTCTTCCTTATCTTTTGTAAATTCTTATAATTTTAATAAAAATAATTAATTGATAATTTATTTATTTAATTTTTATAAATAGGTACACTTGAAATTTTTTACCTGGACCTTATAAAATTCAGGACCGGCTCTGTTAGGAACGTATATAATATATCAAATCGTTTCATCTTATGTACTACCACGTGACAATTGCGTGAACTTAGTTTTAGCCGCATGTGTTGAATTGATAAGGTGGGAACTGAAATAGGTGTAAGATGACAATGTTTTCTTCACGTCCACATATCGAAAGTCCAATTCCATTAATTATGACAACTAGTACTTCCTCCATTTCATAATAATTATTATTTTAGCTTGATGCACATGGATTAAGAAAGTCATTTAGTGCTATCATTTATTAATTAAAATTGGTGTGAAATTTCATCACTACCCCTTTATGGGAAGTTAAAAACTATTAATACAAGGGAAAAATTTCTTGAGACAATGAGAGAAGGTATGGGTGATATAGGAAAGTAAATAATTTATTCTCCTAGAAAGTTGTAAACAACAAATAAATTGAAAAAAAAAATTCCTTCTAAAACGACAGTTATTATGGGATGGAGGTAGTATTATTTTGTCAGTACGTAGGCAGTTATCATATACTCCCTCCGTTATTTAATACGGTATGAATTATTTTTATTTCTTAATATAAATGATTTAAAAATTTTAAATAAGTATTAATTATTTATTTTTTAATATTATTTTAAGTAATAAATATAATTTTGAGTTTTTTTTATTTTTTATCCAATAAATAATATTTTTTTAATACAAGGGCAATATAGCCAATTGATATTATATTTAATGCTATACAATCATTTTCTTAATAGTTGTGCACAATTCTAATACTACTTATATTAAGAAATGGAGGGATATATATATATATATATATATATATATATATATATATATATATATATATATATATATACTCCTTCTACATGGACATATATATACTCCTTCTACATGGACATGTTTTTCGGACCAGAAAATTGGACATCCAATTTTTAAAATTTTTTTTTGACTCTCAAAAAATTCATAATATTTATTTAATTAACTCATATTTTTACAGAATTCAATGATTTAGGTATAATTTAGATACATATAAAAAACAGGGTTGCACAGTCTATGCAACTCTGGTTTTCACATTGTTGATATTATTTGGTCAATATTATTTGATTCTGCATGGTTTGTTTCCTGTTAACGCCAATATCTTTCCACGAGTTCTAATCATGTAAGACACGTCTGACCCTGCACAGTAAACACGACAACACCAAAAGCTTGACGGCTTGACCGTTGGGGGATAGCTCCAGCGTGAGAGTCAGTACAGGCGATTACAAGGTTAACAATGGAGGAATAAAATATCTAGAGTCTTGAGAGAGAAAAATATCAGTTACCTTTTTCCTTGAGTGATCCCTGCCTCATATACTCGAAACCCGGTTTCCTGTGCCACCCTATCCCCTGACCCCTTCACTACCGATAGTTTACCTGCTACTCCATCACCTTTGTCCATCGCCGGCTAATACAGTCTCATCCTCATTAATGCCATGCAGACGGTGACAGAGATAACAGTCAATTATTATCTTATTCATCATTACTGGTCAAAGCCCATGCCAGGATATCATTTGCTTGATGAATTAGCCCAACAATTCAGCCCAATACATTCAAGACCAAGAAAACATGACCAAGAGATGGGCCCATTCGGTTCGGCCCAACATATAAAGTATCATGGCCCAACATTTTCCATGCATGAAAGAAGCATGCATGATTAAATATATTTAACTGATAATTAATTGTATATGTTTGCCTCCCGATCATTTTTTTAATTTTTTTTACGTCTGTCCACCTAAACTAGATTAATTTGGCAGGTCACTAATGTTATACTCCTTCCATTCTTATATGTAGGTCGTTTTAGACTTTTTTTGTTATTCCTAATTATTTGTCGTTTGTGGTTAACTAGGAGAATTGATCACTACTCCCTCCATCCCATAATAACTGTCGCTTTAGCTTGATGCACATGGAATAAGAAAATCATTTAGTGCTATCATTTATTAATTAAAATTGATGTGAAATTTCATCACTACCCCTTTATGGGAAGTTGAAAACTATTAATACAAGGGAAAAATTTCTTGAGACAATGAGAAAAGGTAGGGGTGATATAGGAAAGTAAATAATTTATTCTCCTAGAAAGTTGTAAACGACTAATAAATTGAAAAAAAAATTTCCTTCTAAAACGACAGTTATTATGGGATGGAGGTAGTATTTTTTTCAAATTGCCCCTTATTACTCCACCTAATTTTTTGATCTATATTTATCATTATCCTCTACTACTCCTCTACTCTTAAGTCTTTCTTTCCTTCTCCCAATAAAACTCTTTCATCCATTCCTCTACTCTTATATGTGAGGTGAAGGGTATTATAGACAATTGACAGTATAGTTAATACTTTTCAATCATTTCCTTAATTCGTCTAAAACGACCTATATTAAGTAACGGAAGAAGTACCGGCTATTGCTTATTAAAATATCTGTCATCTTTGAAATTAGACTAACCCAGATTTCATAAGTTAGTATTATAAAGCCTTCATTAATGGCTAAAGTTTCTTGTATACAAATTTGAGCATGGTGATTAAGGGTTACTTTGGTATGTAGAACAACGTGCTGATACAAGTGCATTTATATTATTAATTCAGATGCATAAAAGTCTAGCAAAAGCACGGGTGGACCGTGAATGATGATAATGTTTTAAGTTTTCTTCACGTCACTCATCGAAAATCCAATTCAATCTTGGTCCTAATTCATATATACAGGGGTAGCTTTAATATATATATATATATATATATATATATATATATATATATATATATATGATGTAATATATTTTTTGTGAGTGTAATTCAATAATTTGACCTGACAGAATTTTTTTTTCTTCGCAGCTGTGTGTAGTGTGAAAAGTTAAGTTGAAAAATACTCCCAATGCAATTTAATAATTTAATATATATGATTTTTTTTAATATATATGATATAATAATTTTTATGTGAATGTAATTTAATAATTTAGCCCTACTATATATATATATATATGATATAATAGATTTTTAATGAGTGTAATTGAATTATTTGACCCCACTCAATTTTTTTTTTCGCCGCTGTGTAGTGTGAAAACTTAAGTTGAAAACTACTCCCAATGCATGTGAGGTCTTTTTAGGTTCTCCTATAAAAAGGAGGTTCGGTGCAGATTATATTATATCAACCCAAGAGCTAATTAGACATATATATAACACGATGAGTATCATTTGTGCATTCCAGTTCAACGTTGAAGTGGAAAGGGGAGCTCTCAGGAGCTTGATCGGAGGCCTGAGCAACCGTTTTCCCGGAAATAGAGTGTCACGTGATCGTCCGGTACTCCCCCTGCCCCTCAGGCGGCAAAATGGTTCCAAATTGTGCTTCAAAGGCATTCCGCGCGTGGCGGCGGCGGCGGCCTCGAGCCAAGGCCTCCGTGGAGGTGAAGGGCGGCCCCTGGCGGAGGTGTACGCGGTGACGATCAACAACATCGACAACGAGAACCCCGGCGATCTTTATGGGACAGTCAAGGTTACAGACCACCAGTTGACTCAATACATCTACAACCGCGAAAGGGGAAACTATGAATCAATTAGCCCGGGCCAGAATGCTCTACTGACTGGCCCCGCTGCTCAACCTATCTTGGCCACGAATAGCTTCACCATCGACGTGGCTCTCATGGACAAGGACTCAGATACTTCATCTGACGATAATATCAGCGACGGACAGATAAAGTGGAACGTTAACAACAGCACAAATAAATACGAGGAACCTATATCTCATCAAATCGATGGCGCATATGGCTCGGCAACTGTGGTCTATGCAGTGTTGAACAATGCGGTGCAAGCCAATGTGGAGGTTACAATGATAGATGGGGATGGAGAAAACCCAGCTGATGTTTATGGACTTATTGCAGCTAGCAATACCAAAATTAAAAGTAATTTTGAGAGTGTGCTCTTCAGAAGGAACACAAGTGATTACGCAAGTGTAAGACCTGGAAGGCTCATTCCGTTGGCCAGATCCATAGTACCCGTGCCACTGGACTCCAACCTCATAGTTCGCGCAAATCTGTACGATTATGACACCCTTTCCTCCGACGACGAGATTGCCAACGGCACTGCAACCTTTCCTGCACAACTCTCCGGTACATTGGACCAAAAAATATATGGTAAATACGGCGAGATACAAGTTAAGGTCACTTGGAGGAATATTTAACAGCAATCATGATTATATATATATATATATATATATATATATATATATATATCATGTTTTTACGTTGTACTAGTAGATTCTGCATGGTTTGCTTCCCATGGAAGAAGCATGCATGATTAAATATATGAATAAATAAATATTTTATTAAGTGAGAGGTGTTAATTTTATGATATTAAAAATTCCAAATAATTATAAAATGGAGACAAAAGAGCCAAGAATAAAATAAGTGTCCAAAGAAAAAAAAGAATAGAGAAACAAAAATGTGTACGTATAAAAACTTTTAAATGATAGAAAGAGAAAACTAAAAAAAAGAAGCAATCGTGATTATATATATATATATATATATATATATATATATATATATATATATATATATATATATATAGGGTCAGGATCAGGTAAGGGATCCCTTACTTTATTAAAATAAGGGACTTTTTTTTTTGTTTTTTTTTTAAAACAACTAAAAAAAAGTTTAATATTTTATGGAATTGAAATTTTTTCATAATACAGTGTTTTGAGTGTGATTTGGGTACGTATAACAAAACATGTATGTACAGTCTGGGCAGACTGTACCACCACTTTTTGGTATATGTATTTAAAACATGCCCAAAACATTGTATTATGAAAAAATTTCAGTTCCATAAAATATTAAACTTTTTTTTTTAGTTGTTTTTAAAAAAAAAAAGCAAAAAAAAAGCAAAAAAAAAAAAGTCCCTTATTTTAAGAAAGTAAGGGATCCCTTACTTGATCATTTCTATATATATATATATATATATATATATATATATATATATATATATATATATATTCTGCGTTGTTTGCTTCCTATCGAAGAAGCATGCATGAATAAATAAATAATTTTATAAATGATAATTGTATATGTTTGCCTCCCAATAAATTAATATTAATATTATTATTAGTATTATTATTATTTTATGTCTAGACAACTAAACTAGATTAATTTGGCAGCCTGTCACTAATGTTATACCAATTGTTGCTTAATAAAATATCTTGAAATTAGTTTAAACAAGATTACATAAGTTAGTATTATAAAACCTTCCTTAATGGCTAAAGTTTCTCGATCGTGTACATATTTCAGCATGGAGATTGGGAGTATTTAATTTGGTAGTTTCGTCCAGCTTTCTTTAAAAACTAATAAAAGTTTTCAACCATCCAAATTTTTAATCAAAATGCAAATATTCCTCGAATGGTAAATTAAGAAAGTTTTTAATTATTTTCATTTTTTAGTGGAATTATATACAAATACATATACATATATGGGCTTGTTGGAGATACTCTTTAGGGTATATAAGTTATATACCTTAGTTTTATATAATGAGTATACCTCAAGTTTTTTAGTAAAATTTAATCTTACGGCTGGAATGATCGTGCAAAAGTATGAGTAAACATAAATTTTAATTTAATTTAAGATTGTATAGAACCATTATTATAACATTGTAAAATAAATATATACTTTTACTACTAAGATTAATTGAGCTTTTATTATCATAAAATCGAGAATAGACATTACCAAATCATATGAAAATTCATATATTTAAATATTTGTATATGTTCTTTAAATTTGTACGGTTGAATTTATCTATAAGAAAAATCTTTAAAATGGACATTAACTATATATAGGTAGACTAAATAGACATGTTTAGTCTACCTATATATAGTTAATGTCCATTTTAAAGATTTTTCTTATAGATAATTTCAACCGTACAAATTTAAAGAACATGTTTGATTAAGGCTAATAAAACGAAGTAATTATCTCTAAAATTTATGATTAATTTTTTTTAATAAAATCCAAAAATAAAAAACTTAACCCTAAGAAGTAAAATTACGTCATTTTATTAAGTAGTTTTAACCAAACTATGGTTAAGGCATGCCTTATACTACTTTTTCCCTATATTATATAGGGACAATAATCCATAACAAGCATTTACTATGGAGCAAGATAGAGCAAATTAAATAGTATTCCCCTCCATCATAAGACCAATGAATTAGATTAAAAAAATTGAAACTCGTCGTCCGCTATTATTAATAGTGGATGGTTTACAGTTACGGGCTGTAAATGGTAACCGAAAAATTTGTATCCGTCCGCATTCGTATTCGAAAAAAATCGGATATTATTCGTATTCGGAAAAAACAGATATATTCGTATTCGGTTTAAAGGTATCCGCAAATAAACGGAAACAAATACGGATATAAGCGTATTCGTATTCGTTTAACATCCGACCGTAAATATATTCGACGAATAGCGGATGTCCGGAATCTGATATTCGGATTCGTATCCGTATTCGAAATTCGTATTCAAATAACTTATATATATATATATATATATATATATATATATATTAAATTGACAAAAATACAGCTATTAGTTTGTTAAAAGTTTTTTACTTTCAAAACTTACTTGCGAAGTCGGGAGGCGAGATCAATGGACAATATAATTTTGAAAAAATAATAATTAAATATTCAATGTAAACTTTTGAATCTAATTATAGATTTTAAATATTCATATATATTACAATATTACTCCACACACAAATGGACATAAATATACTTATTAATGAATATCTAAACCTTAATAAGTAACGCATGAATTTTGAAATTTATGATTTTAAAAATGATAAAAACTTATTTGAATTGTAATTTAGATCATTGATTATTATATTTATTAAAAATAAATAAATTAACATTCATTAATTAATGAACTATACTTTAATTATTATTTTTTCTTACTCTAGTTAAAGTTAAAATTAGAACATTCATTTTGAAATGGATAATATAATTTTGAGAAAAAAATAATTAAACATTCAATATAAACTTTTGAATCTAATTATAGATTATAAATATTCATACACACCAAAACACTATAGTATTATTCCACACACATAACGTGACGCCCTCAAAAATATGTCCACACAACCCATTTTGAGTCGTCAAAAACGACACTACTGATGTGAACTTTTCTATTATAACTATTGAACTGTTGTGCAAAATATAACGACACATATTCTGTGAGTTTCAATACAAATATTGTAATGTATATAATACGACAATATTCATACTCAAATTATTACAATGTCATATAAAATACAACAACAAATATTTCAAGTCCTCAAAAGAAACACGAGAAGATTTATGTTTTTCTTATTCTAATGGGGTGCATTTTTTTATGCTTCCAAATTCGGGTTCACATCACCCTATTTGGTTCACCAAAATCAACTATTAAATGACGTATAAAATACGACACACATATTTTAAGTTCTCATTACAATTATTATGCCACATTGTTCTATAACTTGATGAGGATTGCGACTAATTCGAAACACCACTTTATACCCATGTTTTCTCTGCTAGTCTCAGCTATAATTTTATTTCCTGAAAAGAATTGTAAAGCAAAAGCGTGAGCACAAATCACCCAGTAAAAAATATCATGACTAAGATAACTAAATTATCAATAACCTTCACCAGTAATAAATCAGATATTTAAAACCTATGGTAGATGATAAAGGTTTTTAACCATAAATGCAGCGGAATCAACAATCTATTAGAAGAGTCAAGTAGAACATAATGTCTACTATATTCTCTAAATTAAAAATTCATCATCAATATTTTATTCCTGTAACACCAATCCACAGTTCTTCATTGTACCCAAGACAACGAGAACTTTCACCACCTGCCTTTACCTGAAACACCAAAGATCATGGTTATACCAAATCACAGTTCATGTAAGACACCAACTTTTATGAATAAAGAAGAATTTTTTCTCTAAATATCATTTTGAATATTATGGTGTAGATTTGATATAATGTTATAGTTGTATTTACAAATTTTACAAAATATGCAAGTTGTCATAAAATATTCGATTGGTCGGGGAATATTCATTTATCAGGGAATATTCGTACGACGACACAATCATTGGTGGACCTCACAACGAAATTATTGTCGGTGTTAGAAAACGACAGAAATAACTTTTTATAAAAATAACGGCAAAAGTTTTACCGTTAACTGTTAAAATACCCGGTGGTAAAAGTACAGTAATACGTATGGTTACATTGTAGCACACGATATTGTACCGTTTCTTTGATTATTGATGCTTACGTAAGAAGTCACTCAGTTTTGTTCAATTATTTTCACAATAATTACTGCATAGTATCTCACGTTATTGATTCATTTATTGTCATAATATTTTATATTATTAAATCAATAATTGAGACGACAAAGTTATTCATATTATTATTTGCATTATTGACAATGTCTAAAAAATTTTGTAAATAAAAGGGGTTTGGTCACCTAATTGCGCACCAATAAGGAGAAGTCCTTATTGGAAAATCCCATTTTTCCTAGGAATGATCTGGTTGTTAATATTGTGAGTTACAATATTAATGATAAATGTTATTAAAAATGTGTTTAGTGAAGCCAAGTGAATTGAGATAAATGGAGGGTATTTTTATGAAGTATTTGTTGTAAGTTTAGCTTATTACATGAACCTCTACTTACCCATTTTTTAAAATCGTCGGTAGAAGTTATCTCAATTTTTCTTATTACTTATATATATATATATATATAAATTTTGTTTTTTTATAAAATAGAATATATTATATTTTATTTGTATAGTACTGCATAGTGTTGCATAGTGTGTGCATAGTGCAGCATAGTAAAATCAAATTTTTTAAAAGTTTTTCGCCGATTGAGCGCCCGTGATTCCTACACTGTTCACCCGTGATTGTCTAAATTCAAATAGTGCCCTGCCATTCTCCTATAAATAGGATGCTTAGTTTAGAATTAAAAATCACATCAGAATCAGAGAATTCTTCTTCTATAATATTGAGCGTATTTCTTTCGAGTTTAAGGAAGCTTTGAGCGTAGAAAACAATACAAGTTTTCTTCAAGAATATCCCTGCCCTACCAGTCAGAAATACTCTCCTTTTAAGGTAAGAGATATTATTTTTATTCAGTATTCGTAAGAAATAATATTTTTTTCCATACTCTGTAGTATGTAAGTAATATTATTTCATTTCAAATTTTGAGTTCTACACTCATTTTGTTAAGTATTGCTTCTATACTACTTGAAGTTAGTAGAATATCCTTGAAATTTACGCTTCATCTAGTATCGTTTCATAAGGATATTTTTCTGAATATTCTTGTTAAAATTTAATCTTTTCATGTCGGGGTACTATTCATGGGGTACTATTTACGAAGTACTATTCACGAGATACTATTCACCCAAAAAATTGATTTTTTTTCTGTCCAAATTATTTTTGATATATGAATATTATTCTTGAATTTTACTCCATAAAGCAGTTGTCATGTTGACAATTTGGACATTTTAAACTTTGAATAAATTAAAAATATTTAATATTTATCCTTGATTTTGTTTGATTGATGCTTATATCATTGTCATCATCATCATGCTTATATTGTGATGAAAGTCATCTTTGGCCTGTAGTGCATATATGGACTGTCGATTGGTATGATTATGACTATGTATCGGTATAATCATGACCATTGGTGATAATACGAATATCCTTGGCCCGTAGTGCATAGAGTTTTTGTGGATGTGATAATAATGAATATCCTTGGCCCGTAGTGCATAGATAATTCAGTGATGTGAATTATTCATTGAGCTGAGTCTCAGCGATAAAATTGATGATAAACTTTTAATCATAGAAGATAGTAGATATCATGCTCTACTTGACTCTTCTAATGGATTGTTTGTTCCGCTGCAGTTAAACTTGTTGTCTATTGTATTCTATCAGTTTAACACTATTAAAGGCTAATGATAATTTATTCTGCATTATCTTAGTCATAATATTCTTTACTGGGCTAATTGAGCTCACCCTTTGCTTTCATTGTTCTCTTCAGGAAATAAGAATATTGTTGAGACTAGTCGGGAAATGGAGTGACGGTTCAGATGGCTGCTTTAGTAGTCCTCATTATTCTGTGAAATGGTGTAATAATAATTGTAATGAGGACTTCATTTGAGTTTGGATATTGTCTAGGAGACAATATTCATGTTAAAACTCTCAGCTTATGTTACATGACAATTGTATAATTAAGTTTGTATTTGTATTCTGTACCATGTATTTGACGACTCAGAATGAGTGATGTATACCTATTTTGGGGGCGTCACAGTTGGTATCAAAGCTTAGGAATATGATCTCTGGCTGAGATTTGAGGCTAGAACTAGGAGGGGAGAGACGGGTAAATTCTTAGGTAGTATGACCTACCTAAGTTTATTTGTTATTTAATTGGTCGGTCAGAATATAGGGATAATATGTGGCATGTCAATTAACCCTTGTTTTGTGGAAGTGTTTGAAAATGACATTTGAAAATGTTGAGATAAGTAATGGAGCACAGGAGACAGTTGAGTCACCGTAGATCAATAACCAGGATAATGTGCATCAAGAAGGCAATAATCCTCAGGTAAACAACAACACCGACCAAATGATGAACGATGGGGTGTTCAGAAGCTTTCTGCAATTCATGTAACATGAGGCGAGAGAGACTCCTGTGCAAAATGCAGATGGAAACACTAGATGGTCACCGCTAATCAATTTAAGGAGCTGGGATCACTGGAGTTTTTGGGAAAGCCAGAACCACTTAAGGCAGAGACGTAGATTAAGCAGATCACCAAGATATTTGATGTCTTGGGATGCTCCGAGGAGCAAAAAGTTTTCTTTACCACCTTCATGTTGCGAGGAGAGGCAAATCATTAGTGGGAATCTGTAAAACGTACTCAACCTGCCGCACTAAAGATGTCTATGGAGAAGTTTCAAGAATTGTTCAACGACAAGTACTTTCCGAAAGTATTCGTCATATGAAGGAGGTGGAATTCATTAAACTGGAGCAAAATAATATGACTGTGTCGCAGTACGAGGCTAAGTTTGTCGAGTTATCCCAGTTCATATCCCATTTGGTTGATAATGAGGAGCGAATGACACGAATATTTCTGCGAGGTTTGAAACCCGAAATACGTCAATACCTCGTTTCTCACAAACTTTGCTTGTATTAAGATGTTGTGAATAGGGCTCAGTTATTAGAGCGAGATAATGTGTAAGACCCCGAATTTTATGAAATAAAAGTATTCAATTTTTCTTATAATTACAATTCAGTAAATGGTTAAATTGATAAAAAGTTAAAGTTATGGGTGAAATGTGAAAATTTTTCAAAATACACAAGTGGTTATAAAATAATCATTGTTGTCGGGAAATATTCGTTTGGTCGTGGAATATTCTTTCTGTCGGGGAATATTCGTACGACGGCACAGCTATTTGTGGACCCCATAACAGAATAACTGTCGGGTGAAGAAAACGATAAATTTAAGTTTTTACAAATAACGGCGTAGTTGTTACCGTTAACACTGTTGGAATACCCGGTGATTAAAATACAGTAATACGCGTTATTGCACAGTAGCACACGGTATTGCACAGTATTTTTGAAATTATTGATTCTTACGTAAGAAGGCACTACTCAATAATTGTTACAGTAATTACTGTTCAATATTTTATTTTATTGATTCAATAATTGCTACGTTGAAATTTTGTATTATTGTTGTTCAATAATTGTTGCTGCACAGTATTTCCCATTATCAGATCAATAATTCATATTATTTGAATAGTATTATTAGATAGCATTATTGGCAATGTCTAGAAAGTTCTGTCTAAGGAGAGGTTTGGTCATCTAATTGCGCGCCAGTAAGGAGAAATCCTTATTGAAAAGCCCCCTCTTTCCTGGGAACGACCTGGTTGTCTTCAATGTGATTCTGTAATATTATTTGTGAATAATTAATTATTGATTCATATGATAAGAAAATATTTATTTTATGTGGATATAAATGAGGGATATATTTTTGTGGTTAAAAAATGAAGGAGTTAATGTTGAAATTTTTATCCGAATTTTTGTCGGAATGGAGGTATTAAAAATCAGGGTTTTTGAGATATTTTGCGGGGGTTATAATTTTTAATCCGACCGTTGGATCGTGTTAATTTTTGGATATGTTATACATATATAAGTTGAGTATATGTCCACAAATTTTGAACAGTTAAAAATGAACGTATGATTTGTTATGAATTTTACGAGATGACTGGTTCAGAAATTGTTGAATTTTCGGACAAAAGTATAATTTTTGATAAATGTCTAAATATTCGGCTGTTTTGGCCATATGAAAAATAGTAAATGACTTTTAAAAATTCTGAGAAAAATATATGTTCACTATGGGACTATATTATGCTAAATCTCAGAAAAGAAATATTTTTGGAACTGATTTGGTATTTTTCATAAAAATGGTCTAGTTATGAGTAAATGAATTAAATATATTTTGTGAGGAAAGAAAATTAAAAAATAGGATTTTATGGCTTGAGAATCCTATATGAGGTATATGCAGATTTTTGATGAGGGTTTTTGATTATTGGTGATGAAATATTATGAGTTTGGCATTTTAAGATGATTAAATGCATTATTTAGTAAAGTGTAAACAATTAAAATAAATTGTTTATAAATTTAAGTAATGTTATTCTTTCAATATCATTATACCGAAATATTGGTATGAATTTTATTGTAGAATTTCTATCTTTTGTGTCGGGGTTACTATTCATGAGTTACGAATATTACTCTTGAGATTAAAACTATATGTTGATCATATTATTTTTATCATCATATATAACATTTTTATAACCCTGATGTTGAAATTCTCTTTCACTAGAGTGTAAAGATGGGTAGATTATTGGTATGATCATGACTAGGGTTCTCTTTGGCCTGTAGTGCAAAGTTGAATTGTGACTGGTATGATCATGACCATTGAATTTATAATTGAATATCTTAAGCTTAAGTGCAAAGGTGAATTGATCAACATGGTTATAATTATTGTTTATATAAATTCTGAAATGATTATATATTTCTTTGAGATATGAATATATTTGGCCTGTAGTGCAAATATGAATTATTGATGAATATCTTTGGCATGTAGTGCAAAGATGGCATGTTGATGAATATCTTTGGCCTGTAGTGCAAAGATGAACTGTTGTTGAACATCTTTGGCCCGTAGTGCAAAGATGGTTTGTTGATGAATATCTTTGGCCCGTAGTGCAAAGATGGTTTGTTGATGAATATCTTTGGCCCGTAGTGCAAAGATGGTTTGTTGATGAATATCTTTGGCCCGTAGTGCAAAGATGGATTTGTTAGTATGATTATAAATAGGAATTGTGATTTGGTATAACCATGATCTTTGATGTTTCAGGTAAAGACAGGTGATGAAAATATTCTTCGTCCTGGGTGCGAAGAAAAATTTATAGTCACAATTATGATTATGAGTTATTCATATGATTGTGGAAAGGAACTGTTGAGTGATGTTACATGGATAAAACATTGTTGGTGGATTTTTAACATGGAGAAGATAATAGACTTTATAGTCTATTTGACTCTTCTAATGGATTGCTCGTTCCGCTGCAACTATGGTTGAAATTTTTATCATTTACCATATGTTCTAAATCTCTGATTTATTATTGATGAAGGCTATTGATAATTTAATTATCTTTAGTCATGATATTCTTTACTGAGCTAGTTGTGCTCACCCTTTTGCTTCACAATTCCTTTCAGGTAATAAGAGTGTAGCTGGGTCGAGCGGGGGTAACAAGGGAATAGAACGGTGGTCATCATTTAGTAGTTATATTTGGTGAAGAAAATAGGGTGAGGCGAACCCAACGTTGGAAGGGTGTTTTGTCACTATCATACAAGATGTCTAATGACATACAACCTCGTGTCATCATAAGACAGGGTTGTGCTCATCCACTTGCTGAGTATATCTATGGGCACTACCTATATAATCTTGGTGTTTGTTTGAAGTATAATTCTCAATTAGAGACAGTGGAGATAATGATAAGTCAAGAGAAGACTCACCATTGGGAAGAATATGATAGTAATCTTCTCGTTTTTTTTGGGGTCTATTGGGTCAACAAGGATAATTCTGTGGCCATATGATATCTATCATAACCTAGACGCGTGGCCTCCCATGTACGAAGGTTTCCTTGAGCACTTCCCAAAGATTCTAATTTCAAAAACAGTTTTTGACTATACCTTTATGTAAGGTGTTATTGTGAGGTGATGTCCACGGTTGGAACATGAGTCACATTTGGTATATATTTGTATCCAAACTCACAGCATATGTGTTGTTGTATTTTGCATGACAATTGTTGTAATAAAGTTGTAGTTATTTTCTGTACCATGTATTTGACGACTCAGAATGGGTTGGGTGGAATGGACCTATTTTGGGGTTGTCACAGGTGGTATCAGAGCTATAAGTAAAGAGCTCCGAGCCTCTCGCTGGTGACTTCCTGTTGATGGGGGATGCACCGAAGCCAGACTCTCCGTAGGGGACGCCGTTCTGCGGTGGCAAACTGATAGGTATCAATGTAAGGTGCTGACACAAGTTGGTGTCCAGAGTCACAGGTGGTATCAGAGCTTAGGGATATGATCTCTGGCGGAGATCGGGGAATATAACTAGGAGGGGAGAGATGAGTAAATCCTTCGCTAGTGTGTCCTACCTAAGCTTATTTGTTGGTCAGTCATAATATCGGGATATTATGTGATATGTTAATTTGTTAAATTAACCCTTGTTTTGAAGCTGTATTCTAGAATGATATATGAAATACAGGAGATGAGCAATGGAGAAATTATGATGACAGAAAAGATGGAATCTGAAATGAAAGGAATGTATTCTCAATTCTTTGAAATACCAGGTACGTAAATTTCGAGGACGAAATTTCATAAGGAGGGGAGATTGTAAGACCCCGAATTTTATGAAATAAAAGTATTCAATTTTTCTTATAATTACAATTCAGTAAATGGTTAAATTGATAAAAAGTTAAAGTTATGGGTGAAATGTGAAAATTTTTTAAAATACACAAGTGGTTATAAAATAATCATTGTTGTCGGGAAATATTCGTTTGGTCGTGGAATATTCTTTCTGTCGGGGAATATTCGTACGACGGCGCAGCTATTTGTGGACCCCATAACAGAATAACTGTCGGGTGAAGAAAACGACAAATTTAAGTTTTTACAAATAACGGCGTAGTTGTTACCGTTAACACTGTTGGAATACCCGGTGATTAAAATACAGTAATACGCGTTATTGCACAGTAGCACACGGTATTGCACAGTATTTTTGAAATTATTGATTCTTACGTAAGAAGGCACTACTCAATAATTGTTACAGTAATTACTGTTCAATATTTTATTTTATTGATTCAATAATTGCTACGTTGAAATTTTGTATTATTGTTGTTCAATAATTGTTGCTGCACAGTATTTCCCATTATCAGATCAATAATTCATATTATTTGAATACTATTATTAGATAGCATTATTGGCAATGTCTAGAAAGTTCCGTCTAAGGAGAGGTTTGGTCATCTAATTGCGCGCCAGTAAGGAGAAATCCTTATTGAAAAGCCCCCTCTTTCCTGGGAACGGCCTGGTTGTCTTCAATGTGATTCTGTAATATTATTTGTAAATAATTAATTATTGATTCATATGATAAGAAAATATTTATTTTATGTGGATATAAATGAGGGATATATTTTTGTGGTTAAAAAATGAAGGAGTTAATGTTGAAATTTTTATCCGAATTTTTGTCGGAATGGAGGTATTAAAAATCAGGGTTTTTGAGATATTTTGCGGGGGTTATAATTTTTAATCCGACCGTTGGATCGTGGTAATTTTTGGATATGTTATACATATATAAGTTGAGTATATGTCCACAAATTTTGAACAGTTAAAAATGAACGTATGATTTGTTATGAATTTTACGAGATGACTGGTTCAGAAATTGTTGAATTTTTGGAGTTTATCATTTTGGTGGAAAATTCTAGAATTGGTGGGCCCCACTTGTGGTTGGTGAAGAAATGTGCTGAATTATATTTCAAATGTGGTGGGTGGGAATAGTAGCAGGTAAAGCCATCAGGTTGCAGGTCAAACCTACCAAAATTTTCTTATAAATAGAGGGCTAAGTTAGAATTGAAAATCACACCAGAAACATAAGCTTTCTCTCTTTCTCTCTCTATATTATGAAGCATATTTTATGAGTTTTTAGATACTTGGTGAGTTACTATTCATCAGTGCAAGTTTCCTTCAGCATCATATCCGATATCCAGTCAGAAGTACTGCTCTTTTGAGGTAAGGGATAGTAAGGGATAGTAAGGGATAGTAAGGGATTTTAAGAGTTGTTATGTTTTTCAGTTTCGTAATTTTTCTGAACTTCAAAAATTCTGGAAAAATTTGAAATGATATTTTGATGAGTTTTATTGATTGTGTCCAAAAATAGTGATTTTTGGATGTATAGATTGAGAGTTATGAATTTTATGAGAAAAGACTATTTTAAAAGTAACTGCTTATAATTTCTTGTGGTTAACTCCAAAATTGATGAAATTTTTATTGGGAGTACATGTATATGATGGAAGTATACTCTGTTAATTTCAGAATTTTTGGACAAAAGTATAATTTTTGATAAATGTCTAAATATTCGGCTGTTTTGGCCATATGAAAAATAGTAAATGACTTTTAAAAATTCTGAAAAAAATATATGTTCACTATGGGACTATATTATGCTAAATCTCAGAAAAGAAATATTTTTAGAACTGATTTGATATTTTTCATAAAAATGGTCTAGTTATGAGTAAATGAATTAAATATGTTTTGTGAGGAAAGAAAATTGAAAAATAGGATTTTATGGCTTGAGAATCCTATATGAGGTTTATGCAGATTTTTGATGAGGGTTTTTGATTATTGGTGATGAAATATTATTAGTTTGGCATTTTAAGATGATTAAATGCATTATTTAGTAAAGTGTAAACAATTAAAATAAATTGTTTATAAATTTAAGTAATGTTATTCTTTCAATATCATTATACCGAAATATTGGTATGAATTTTATTGTAGAATTTCTATCTTTTGTGTCGGGGTTACTATTCATGAGTTACGAATATTACTCTTGAGATTAAAACTATATGTTGATCATATTATTTTTATCATCATATATAACATTTTTATAACCCTGATGTTGAAATTCTCTTTCACTGGAGTGTAAAGAAGGGTAGATTATTGATATGATCATGACTAGGGTTCTCTTTGGCCTGTAGTGCAAAGTTGAATTGTGACTGGTATGATCATGACCATTGAATTTATAATTGAATATCTTAAGCTTAAGTGCAAAGGTGAATTGATCAACATGGTTATAATTATTGTTTATATAAATTCTGAAATGATTATATATTTCTTTGAGATATGAATATATTTGGCCTGTAGTGCAAATATGAATTATTGATGAATATCTTTGGCATGTAGTGCAAAGATGGCATGTTGATGAATATCTTTGGCCTGTAGTGCAAAGATGAACTGTTGTTGAATATCTTTGGCCCGTAGTGCAAAGATGGTTTGTTGATGAATATCTTTGGCCCGTAGTGCAAAGATGGTTTGTTGATGAATATCTTTGGCCCGTAGTGCAAAGATGGTTTGTTGATGAATATCTTTGGCCCGTAGTGCAAAGATGGATTTGTTAGTATGATTATAAACAGGAATTGTGATTTGGTATAACCATGATCTTTGATGTTTCAGGTAAAGACAGGTGATGAAAATATTCTTCGTCCTGGGTGCGAAGAAAAATTTATAGTCACAATTATGATTATGAGTTATTCATATAATTGTGGAAAGGAACTGTTGAGTGATGTTACATGGATAAAATATTGTTGGTGGATTTTTAACATGGAGAAGATAATAGACTTTATAGTCTATTTGACTCTTCTAATGGATTGCTCGTTCCGCTGCAACTATGGTTAAAATTTTTATCATTTACCATATGTTCTAAATCTCTGATTTATTATTGATGAAGGCTATTGATAATTTAATTATCTTTAGTCATGATATTCTTTACTGAGCTAGTTGTGCTCACCCTTTTGCTTCACAATTCCTTTCAGGTAATAAGAGTGTAGCTGGGTCAAGCGGGGGTAACAAGGGAATAGAACGGTGGTCATCATTTAGTAGTTATATTTGGTGAAGAAAATAGGGTGAGGCGAACCCAATGTTGGAAGGGTGTTTTGTCACTATCATACAAGATGTCTAATGACATACAACCTCGTGTCATCATAAGACAGGGTTGTGCTCATCCACTTGCTGAGTATATCTATGGGCACTACCTATATAATCTTGGTGTTTGTTTGAAGTATAATTCTCAATTAGAGACAGTGGAGATAATGATAAGTCAAGAGAAGACTCACCATTGGGAAGAATATGATAGTAATCTTCTCGTTTTTTTTGGGGTCTATTGGGTCAACCAATGATAATTCTGTGGCCATATGATATCTATCATAACCTAGACGCGTGGCCTCCCATGTACGAAGGTTTCCTTGAGCACTTCCCAAAGATTCTAATTTCAAAAACAGTTTTTGACTATACCTTTATGTAAGGTGTTATTGTGAGGTGATGTCCACGGTTGGAACATGAGTCACATTTGGTATATATTTGTATCCAAACTCACAGCATATGTGTTGTTGTATTTTGCACGACAATTGTTGTAATAAAATTGTAGTTATTTTCTGTACCATGTATTTGACGACTCAGAATGGGTTGGGTGGAATGGACCTATTTTGGGGTTGTCACATAATGAGTCAGCCCAACCAAAAGATAGTAGCCAGCAAAACGATAATACCAATGGTAGCAGTCATCGAAGCAGTGACAACAAACGTGGAGGAAATCAACATGCCAGAAATGGTAACCACTTCGATGGTAATCCTGACCAAGATAATAGAAGTGGAAATTTCATGAAGAGAAGGTTCAATAATGATGGAAAGACAGCAGCACCAACACCCGTTTTTAAGGAAGGAGAACGACCACCGGTTGTATGAATACGAAGGGAGGGACACATCAGTCCAAACTATTCGCAGCAATCCAAAGCGTGCTATAATTGTGGAAGAGAAGGTCACCTAGCCTGATTTTATCGTGTAGTAAAGTCAAGTCCAGTTAGGATAGAGGCACCAAAGACCGTCTCAGACAAGTTAAAACCGGTAGTTCAAGGGATAGGGTTTTTCGTGACCTCCAAAAAAGCGAGGAACCCGGACGAGGTTATCACGGGTATGCTAATCATAAACTCTTGTGAAGTCTATACCTTATTTGATACTGGTTCTACCCATTCTTTTATTTTTCCTACTTGCGCTCAACGTTTAAATTAAACACCGGAGAAATAAGGCTTTGACTTATCTGTTAAAACTCCGTTGGGAGAAACCTTCATTACATCCACTGCTTATAAATCTTGTTTGATTCAAATCGGCACCCTCACGTTACCTATCGATCTTATCTCTTTAAAAATACTTACATTTGATGTGATTTTAGGGATTGATTGGTTAACTACTCATCATGCTAAAATTGATTATTTTCATAAGGTTGTTAGCTTTCATATTCCAAACCAACCTATTATGTGAATTCAAGCAACCAAACTGTAAGACCCCGAATTTTATGAAATAAAAGTATTCAATTTTTCTTATAATTACTATTCAGTAAATGGTTAAATTGATAAATGTTAAAGTTAAGGGTGATATATGAATTTTTTTCAAAAATACGCAAGTGGTTATAAAATATTCATTGTTGTCGGAAAATATTCGTTTGGTCGTGGAATATTCTTTCTGTCGGGGAATATTCGTACGACGGCGCAACTATTTGTGGGCCCCATAACAGAATAACTGTCGGGTGAAGAAAATGACAAATTTAAGTTTTTACAAATAACGACGTAGTTGTTACCGTTAACACTGTTGGAATACCCGGTGATTAAAATACAGTAATACGCGTTATTACACAGTAGCACACGGTATTGCACAATATTTTTGAAATTATTGATTCTTACGTAAGAAGGCACTACTCAATAATTGTTACAGTAATTACTGTTCAATATTTTATTTTATTGATTCAATAATTGTTGCGTTGATATTTTATATTATTGTTGTTTCAATAATTGTTGCTGCACAGTATTTTTCTTTATCAGATCAATAATTCATATTATTTGAATAATATTATTAGATAATATTATTGTCAATGTCTAGAAAGTTCTGTCTAAGGAAAGGTTTGGTCATCTAATTGCGCGCCAGTAAGGAGAAATTCTTATTGGAAAGCCCCCTCTTTCCTGGGAACGGTCTGGTTGTCATATATGTGATTCTGTAATATTATTTGTGAATAATTAATTATTGATTCATGTGATAAGAAAATATTTATTTTATGGGGATATAAATGAGGGATATATTTTTGTGGTTAAAAAATGAAGGAGTTAATGTTGAGATTTTTATCCGTATTTTTGTCGGAATGGAGGTATTAAAAATCAGGATTTTTGAGATATTTTGCGGGGGTTATAATTTTTAATCCGACCGTTGGATCGTGGTAATTTTTGGGTATGTTATACATATATAAGTTGAGTATATGCCCACAAATTTTGAACCGTTAAAAATGAACGTATGATTTATTATGAATTTTACGAGATGACTGGTTCAGAAATTGTTGAATTTTCGGAGTTTATCATTTTGGTAGAAAATTCTAGAATTGGTTGGCCCCACTTGTGGTTGGTGAAGAAATGTGCTGAATTATATTTTAAATGTGGTGGGTGGAAATAGTAGCAGGTAAAGCCATCAGGTTGCAGGTAAAACCTGCCAAAATTTTCCTATAAATAGAGGGCTAAGTTAGAATTGAAAATCACACCAGAAACATAAGTTTTCTCTCTTTCTCTCTCTATATTATGAAGCATATTTTGTGAGTATTTAGATACTTTGAGAGTTGCTATTCAGTACAAGTTTCCTTCAGCATCATATCCGATATCCAGTCAGAAGTACTGCTCTTTTGAGGTAAGGGATTGTAAGGGATAGTAAGGGATATTAAGGGATTTTAAGGGTTGTTATGATTTTCAGTTTCGTAATTTTTCTGATCTTCAAAAAAATTCTGAAAAAATTTGAAATGATATTTTGATGAGTTTTCTTGATTGTGTCCAAAAATGGTGATTTTTGGATGCATAGATTGAGAGTTATGAATTTTATGAGAAAAGACTATTTTAAAAGTAATCGCTTATAATTCCTTGTGGTTAACTCCAAAATTGATAAAATTTTTATTGGGAGTACATGTATATGATAGAAGTATACTCTGTAAATTTCAGAATTTTTAGACAAAAGTACAATTTTTGATAAATGTCTAAATATTCGGCTATTTTGGCCATATGAAAAATAATAAATGACTTTTAAAAATTCTGAGAAAAATATATGTTCACTATGGGACTATATTATGCTAAATCCCAGAAAAGAAATATTTTTAGAACTGATTTGGTATTTTTCATGAAAATGGTCTAGCTATGAGTAAATGAATTAAATATGTTTTGTGAAGAAAGAAAATTGGAAAATAGGATTTTATGGCTTGAGAATCCTATATGAGGTATATGATGATTTTTGATGAGGGTTTTGGTTATTGATGATGAAATTGTAAGATTTGACATTTTATGATGATTAAATGCATTAATTAGTAAAGTGTAAACAATTAAAATAAATTGTTTATAAATTTAAGTAATGTTATTCTTTCAATATCATTATACCGAAATATTGGTATGAATTTTATTGTAGAATTTCTATCTTTTGTGTCGGGGTTACTATTCATGTGTTACGAATATTACTCTTGAGATTAAAACTATATGTTGATCATATTATTTTTTTATCATCATATATAATATTTTTATAACCCTGATGTTGAAATTCTCTTTCACTGGAGTGTAAAGATGGGTAGATTATTGGTATGATCATGACTAGAGTTCTCTTTGGCCTGTAGTGCAAAGTTGAATTGTGACTGGTATGATCATGACCATTGAATTTATAATTGAATATCTTAAGCTTAAGTGCAAAGGTGAATTGATCAACATGGTTATAATTATTGTTTATATAAATTCTGAAATGATTATATATTTCTTTGAGATATGAATATATTTGGCCTGTAGTGCAAATATGAATTGTTGATGAATATCTTTGGCATGTAGTGCAAAGATGGTCTGTTGATGAATATCTTTGGCCTGTAGTGCAAAGATGAACTGTTGTTGAATATCTTTGGCCCGTAGTGCAAAGATGGTTTGTTGATGAATATCTTTGGCCTGTAGTGCAAAGATGAACTGTTGTTGAATATCTTTGGCCCGTAGTGTAAAGATGGTTTGTTGATGAATATCTTTGGCCCGTAGTGCAAAGATGGTTTGTTGATGAATATCTTTGGCCCGTAGTGCAAAGATGGATTTGTTAGTATGATTATAAACAGGAATTGTGATTTGGTATAACCATGATCTTTGATGTTTCAAGTAAAGACAGGTGATAAAAATATTCTTCGTCCTGGGTGCGAAGAAAAATTTAGAGTAACAATTATGATTATGAGTTATTCATATGATTGTGAAAAGGAACTATTGAGTGATGTTACATGGATAAAACATTGTTGGTGGATTTTTAACATGGAAGAGATAATAGACTTTATGGTCTATTTGACTCTTCTAATGGATTGCATGTTCCGCTGCAACTATGGTTGAAATTTTTTATCATCTACCATATGTTCTAAATCTCTGATTTATTATTGATGAAGACTATTGATAATTTATTTATCTTTAGTCATGATATTCTTTACTGAGCTAGTTGTGCTCACCCTTTTGCTTCACAATTCCTTTCAGGTAATAAGAGTGTAGCTGGGTCGAGCGGGGGTAACAAGGGAATAGAACGGTGGTCATCATTTAGCAGTTATATTTGGTGAAGAAAATAGGGTGAGGCGAACCCAACGTTGGAAGGGTGTTTTGTCACTATCATACAAGATGTCTAATGACATACAACCTCGTGTCATCATAAGACAGGGTTGTGCTCATCCACTTGCTGAGTATATCTATGGGCACTACCTATATAATCTTGGTATTTGTTTGAAGTATAATTCTCAATTAGAGACAGTGGAGATAATGATAAGTCAAGAGAAGACTCACCATTGGGAAGAATATGATAGTAATCTTCTCGTTTTTCTTTGGGGTCTATTGGGTCAACCAAGGATAATTCTGTGGCCATATGATATCTATCATAACCTAGACGCATGGCCTCCCATGTACGAAGGTTTCCTTGAGTACTTCCCAAAGATTCTAATTTCTAAAACAGTTTTTGACTATACCTTTATGTAAGGTGTCATTGTGAGGTGATGTCCACGGTTGGAACATGAGTCACATTTGGTATATATTTGTATCCAAACTCACAGCATATGTGTTGTTGTATTTTGCACGATAATTGTTGTAATAAAGTTATAGTTGTTTTCTGTACCATGTATTTGGCGACTCAGAATAGGTTGGATGGAATGGATCTATTTTGGGGTCGTCACACAAACCACTAAAGTCATCACTGTCATATCAAGCCATAAAGCCATTCGTTTATTAAAAAACGGATGTCAAGCTTTCTTAGCCCATGTCACGAATTTAAACAAAAATACGTCAGATTTGAATGATATTTCTATTGTTAATAAATTTCCTGACGTATTCCCTAAAGAACTTCCTGGCCTACCTCCAGAGCATGAAATCGAGTTTTGTATTGACCTTGTACCTGGTACAAAATCTATTTCCAAAGCCCCATATCGAATGACTCCTATTAAACTTCAGGAGTTAAAAACTCAACTGCAAGAATTGTTAGACATCAGTTTTATTCGTCCTAGTACTTCTCCTGTGGGTGCTCCTGTTCTATTCGTAAAGAAGAAAGATGGGAGTATGCGATTTTGCATTAATTATCGGGAGTTGAATTATGTTACCGTAAAAAATAGGTATCTGTTGCCTCGTATTGATGACCTGTTTGACCAGTTGTAAGGTGCCAAATTCTTTTCAAAGATCGATCTTTTCTCCGGATATCACCAGTTAAAGATTAAAACCGATGACATTCCAAAGACTGTTTTCAGAACTCGGTACGGGCATTACAAATTCCTAGTCATGTCTTTTGGATTGACTAATGCTCCTGTTGCCTTCATGGACATGATGAACCGAGTATTCTAGGAATATTTATATTATTTTGTGGTTGTCTTTATTAATTACATCCTCATATACTCCAAAAGCCGTGAAGATCATGAGCATCACTTAAGGTTGATACTCCAAAAGCTTCGTGAAAACAAGTTATATGCCAAGTTGAAGAAATGCGAGTTCTGGCTTGAGGAAGTAGCATTCCTTGGGCACGTGATATCAAATCATGGAATATATGTTAACTCGGCAAAGATTGAAGCAATTCAAAGTTGGGAGCAACCTAAGTCAGTAACCGAAGTACGTAGCTTTCTGGGCTTAGCTGGTTATTAACTCAGCTGACTCGAAAAGATACAAAATTCGATTGGAGCGAGGAATATGAGAGGCTTTTCCAAGAACTCAAGAGGAGACTAATTTCAGCACATGGTCTGACAATACCATCTGGTTCGGAGGGATTTGTAATCTACAATGATGCTTCAGGCAGAGGGTTAAGATGTGTTCTCATGAGACATGAGAAAGTTATAGCCTATGCCTCACGACAACTCAGAATATGAGAGGAATAATCCTACTCATGATCTAGAGTTGGCAGCAGTCATTTTTGCGCTAAAGATCTGGAGACATTACCTGTATAGGGAGAAGGTAGAGATCTATACAGATCATAAAAGCCTCAAATATTTCTTCACCCAAAAGGAACTCAACATGTGACAACGACATTAGCTCGAGCTGTTGAAAGATTACGATCATACCATTCAATACCATCCTAGAAAAGCGAACATGGTCGCTGACGTGTTGAGTAGAAGATTATATACGGGTACAAGTGCGATATTGTCAATGCAAAGGCCCATTCTGTATGACTTATAAAGGATAGAGATAGAGTTAAAGACTCCAGGGACCCACGTAATGATGTCAAATATACGAGTAAAACCAACTTTAATCGATAAAGTTAAAGCTGCTCAAGCTACGTACCTGGAGCTGATGCGTATGAGGAAGAAAGTGTAAGAAGGTGCTATTTCGGAAGCGAGAATCAATGAAGAAGGAATACTTTGAGTCAACTCCAGACTTTTTGTTCCTAACAACTCTGACTTGAAGTATAAATTCTTGATGGAGGCGCACAACACACCGTTTGCAATCCATCTTGGGAGTACCAAAATGTATCGTGATCTTCGACGTACATTTTGGTGGACAAATAAGAAGAGAGAGATCACAGAGTTTGTCTCTAGATTTTTAACTTGTCAACGTATCAAAGCGGAGCATCAAGTGCCAAAAGGTCCATTGCAACCACTTGAAATTCTAGAATGGAAGTGGGAGCACATTACCATGAATTTCCTTACTGGTCTTCCCAAGTTTTCTCAAGGCATAGATGCAATTTGGGTCATTGTTGATAGATTAACCAAGTCTACTCATTTCTTACCTATACGAGAAACTTATTCAGTAGAACGTCTTGCTCGTATATACATAAATGAGATTATAAGACTGCATGATATGCCAATATCCATAGTTTCTGATCGAGACTCAAGATTCACTTCATGGTTTTGGGTTAGTTTGCAAAAAGTTATGGGCATGAATTTACGATTTAGTTCGGCATATCATCCTCAGACGGATGGGCAGTCGGAGAGGACTATTCAAACTCTTGAAGATCTATTAAGACTTTGTGTCCTTGACTTCAAAGGAAGTTGGGAAAAGTTCTTACCATTAGTGAAATTCTCCTATAACAACAGTTATCAAGCAAGCAAAGACATGGCTCCATTCGAGGCGTTATATGGACGAAAGTGTCGTTCTCCAGTATGCTGGGATGAGGTGGGTGAATCAACATTGTTCGGACCGGAATTGGTGAGCATGACAACGGAAAAGATTCAAATGATCCGGCAACGTATTAAAACCTCACAAGATCGACAAAAGAGTTATGTTGATCTTTATATTAGGGACGTGGAATTTAATTTTGGAGATCATATATTGTTACGTGTTGCTCCATGGAAAGGAGTTACGAGATTTAAAAAGAGAGAAAAGCTCAATCCTCGATTCATTGGCTCATTTGAAATCCTCGATTGAGTAGGAACTGTGGCCTATAGACTCGCCTTACCGCCAAGTATGTCTCGTGTTCATAACGTTTTTCACATATCTATGTTATACAAATATGTGGTAGACATCTCGAACCACATTATTGAATTAGAACCGGACGAGATAGTGGAAGATTTAACGTATGAAGAGGTACCTGTTAAAATCTTGGATAAGAAGGAACATATTCTACGCTCAAATATTATACCTCAAATCAATGCTTTATAGAGAAACCACGATATTGAGAAAATGACCTGGGAGTTAGAATCTGAAATGAAATCAAGGTATCTTTACCTCTTCGTCATACTAGGTACGTACACCAATTTCGAGGACAAAATTTCAGAAGAAGGGAAAGGTTGTAAGACCCCAACTTTTATGAATAAAGATGAATTTTTTCTCTAAATATTATTTTGAATATTATGGTGTGGATTTGATATAAGGTTATAGTTGTGAGTAATATTTATAAATTTTACAAAGTATCCAAGTTGTCATCAAATATTCGATTGGTCAGGGAATATTCGTTTTATCAGGGAATATTCGTACAACGACACAATTATTGGTGGACCCCACAACGAAATTATTGTCGGAGTTGAAAAACGACATAAATAACTTTTTATAAAAATAACGAAAAAAGTTTTACCGTTAACTGTTGAAATACCCGGCGGTAAAAGTACAGTAATACGCATGATTGCATTGTAGCACACGGTATTATACAGTATCTTTGATTATTGATGCTTACGTGAGAAGTCACTTAGTTTTGTTTAATTATTGTCACAGTAATTATTGCATAGTATCTCACGTTATTGATTAAATTATTGTCACAATATTTTATATTATTAAATCAATAATTGAGACGACAAAGTTATTCATATTATTATTTACATTATTGACAATGTCTAGAAAGTTCTGTCGAAGAAAGGGGTTTGGTCAACTAATTGCGCGTCAATAAGGAGAAGTCCTTATCGGAAAGCCCCCTCTTTCGTGGAAATGATCTGGTTGTTAATATTGTGAGTTATAATATTAATGATAAATGTTATTGAAAATGTGTTTAGTGAAGCCAAGTGAATTGAGATAAATGGAGGGGATTTTAATTAAGTATTTGTTGTAAGTTTGACTTATTACATGGACCCCCACTTACCCATTTTTTAAAATCGTCGGTAGAAGTTTTCTCAATTTTTTTTATTACTTATATATATATATATATATATATATATATTATAAATTTTGTTTTTTTATAAAATAGAATATGTTATATTTTTTTTGCATAGTATTGCATAGTACTGCATAGTATGTGCATAGTGCAACATAGTAAAATCAAAATTTTTAAAAGTTTTTTGCCGGTTGAGCGCCCGTGATTCCTACACTGATCACTCGTGATTTTCTAAATTCTAATAGTGCCATGCCATTCTTCTATAAATAGGATGCTTAGTTTAGAATTGAAAATCACATCAGAATCAGAGAATTCTTCTTCTATAATATTGAGCGTATTTTTTTTGAGTTTAAGGAAGATTTAAGCGTAGAAAATAGTATAAGTGTTCTTCAAGAATATCCCCGCCCTAACAGTCAGAAATACTCTCCTTTTAAGGTAAGGGATATTATTTTTATTCAGTATTCGTAAGAAATAATATTTTCTTCCATACTCTGTAGTATGTAAATAATATTATTTTGTTTCAGATTTCGAGTTCTAAACTCATTTTGTTAAGTATTGCTTTTATACTCCTTAAAATTAGTAGAATATCCTTAAAATTTACGCTTCATCTAGTATCGTTTCACAATGATATTTTTCTGAATATTCTTGTTAAAATTTAATCTTTTCATGTCGGGGTACTATTCACGGGGTACTATTCACAAAGTACTATTCACGGGGTACTATTTACCCTGGTACTTTTCACCCAAAAAATTGATTTCTTTTCTGTCCAAATTATTTTTGATGCATGAATATTATTCTTGAATTTTACTCCACAAAGCAGTTGTCATGTTGACAATTTGGACATTTTTAAACTTTGGATAAATTAAAAATCTTTAATATTTATCATTGATTTCGTTTGATTGATGCTTATATATATCATTCTCATCATTCTCGTGCTTATATTGTGATAAAAGTCATCTTTGACCCATAGTGCATAGATGGACTATTGATTGGTATGATTATGACTATGTATCGGTATAATCATGACCATTGGTGATAATACGAATATCCTTGGCTCGTAGTGTATGGATGATTCGTGAATGTGATAATAATGAATATCCTTGGCCCGTAGTACATGGATAATTCAGTGATGTGGATTGTTTATTGAGCATAGTCTCAACGATAAAATTGATGATAAACTTTTAAATCATAGAAGATAATAGATATCATGCTCTACTTGACTCTTCTAATGGATTGTTTGTTCCGCTGCAGTTAAACTTATTGTCTATTGTATTCTATCAGTTTAACACTGTTAAAGGCTAACGATAATTTATTCTGCATTATCTTAGTCATAATATTCTTTACTGGGCTAGTTGAGTTCACCCTTTGCTTTCATTGTTCTTTTCAGGAAATAAGAATACAGCCGGGACTAGTCGGGGAATGGATTGACGGTTCAGATGATTGCTTTAGTAGTCCTCACTATTCTGTGAAATAGTGTAATAATAATTATAATGAGGACTTTATTTGAGTTTGGATATTGTATAGGAGACAATATTCGTGTTAAAGCTCTCAGCTTATGTTACACGACAGTTGTATAATTAAGTTTGTATTTATATTCTGTACCATGTATTTAGCGACTCAGAATGAGTGATGTATACCTATTTTGGGGGCGTCATAGTTGGTATCAAAGCTTAGGGATATGATCCCTGGCTGAGATTTGAGGCTAGAACTAGGAGGGGAGAGACGAGTAAATCATTCGCTAGTATGACCTACCTAAGTTTATTTGTTATTTAATTGGTCGGTCAGAATATAGGGATAATATGTGGCATGTCAATTAACCCTTATTTTGTGGAAGTGTTTGAAAATGACATTTAAAAATGTTGAGATAAGAAATGGAGCACAGGAGACAGTTGAGTCACCGTAGATCAATAACCAGGATAATGTGCATCAGAAAGGCAATAATCTTCAGGTAAACAACAACACTGTAAGGCCCCAACTTTTTAATTAAAATGATTTTTCTATAAATTTCATTTTTAAATATTATGGAGTAAATTTGATATAATGTTATAGTTGCGGATAATATTTATAAATTTTGTAAAATATGCAAGTTGTTATATAATATTCGATTGGTCGGGAAATATTCGTTTTAACAGGGAATATTCGTGTAACGACACAATCATTGGTGGACCCCACAACGGAATTATTGTCGGATTGAAAAAACGACAAAAATATTTTATGAAAATAACGGCGGAAGTTTTACCGTTAATACTGTTGAACTACTCGGTAGTAAATGTACAGTAATACGCGTGGGTGCATAGTAGCACACGATATTGATTATTGATGCTTACGTGAGAAGTCACTTAATTTTGCTATTATATGGACCCCCCATTTACCTATTTTTTTAAAATAGTCGGGAGAAGTTATCTTAGTTTTGTGTTATATATATATATATATATATAATGCATGATTAAGGGAAATAATGGAGTCATGGAGTGTAAACCGTGAATGTGGACAACATATGTTATATACCTTGTTTTGTTTTTATTGATGCTACTTTGAATTTCATGGCCAGACATGCAAGAGTTGCATCCGTGAGAAGGAAAGAAAAAATTGTCAGAAGAGTGAATTATTGGTTTCACGTGGGAGTACTGTGATTGTTATTATTATTATATATATTATATTTTATTTAAAATATTTTACTTTAAATATGGACCGTCCGATTAAAGTAAATCAATTTGGACCGTTCATGAGTTAGTTACTATGCAATCCATTATTCTATAAATAGAAGCTCATTCATTCATTATTTTTTACGAATTAACTGAAACTCCATGTGACGCTCCCAAAATAGGTATACAACACCCATTATGAGTCGCCAAATACATGGTACAGAAAGTAAACTATAACTTCAATAATACAATTGTCGTGCAAAATACGACAACACATATTGTGAGTTTAAATACAAATATTGTCTTCTAGACAATATCCATATTCAAATAAGTCCTCATTACAATTATTCAAACACTATTTTACAGAAATAGTGAGGACAGCTAAAACATCTTTTTAGAACCATCACTCCATACCCCGACTAGATCTTGCTATGTTCTCACCTCCTAAGAATAAAAATAGAACAAAAAGGAAAAGGGTGAGCTCAACTAGCCCAGTAAAGAATATTATGACTAAGATAATATACAACAAATTATCATTAGTATTCAACAGGGAAAAATCTGATAGAATATAATCGACAACAAGTTTTAGATCAACAACTGCAGCGGAAACAGCAAACCATTAGAAGAGTCAAGTAGAGAATGAATTCTACTATCTTCTAAGATTTAAAAGTCCGTCATCAATATTTTATTCCTGTAACATTAATTAATAATCATCTTTAAGTAAATATTCATCTTTGCACTACAGGCCAAAGATATTCATTTGTATCAACAGTCAGTCATGTTCATCTCAACACCTGTTCATCTTTGCACTACAGGCCAAAGATATTCAGTAATATCATCATTTAGGACTGAGGATGATAAAAAATAACTTAAAGAAAACGAATCTAGTGAGACAAGAGGACAAATAGTAGGGATTCATATAACAGTTTATCCAAGATCAATAATACTTCATAATAATCAATTGTGAAGCAGAATTCAAAAATAAAGATCAAAACATGGATACAATCAAAGATAGTAACCATAATAGACATCTTGGACAAAAAGGAAAAATTTTATTTTTCGGTAAATAGTGCCGTATTCGTGAATAGTGCCGTATACGTGAATAGTACCGTATACGTGAATAGTAACTCCGACACAAAAGGTTCCTAATTTGATAAAAAAACTCATATCAATATTTTCAGCATAATGATATTAAAGAAAATAATATCATTTAAGAAGAAAATAATATCCCTTACCTCAAAATATCAGTACTTCTGTTCGAAATATCGGTATAAGGCTGAAGAAAACTTGCACTAATGAATAGAAACTCACAAAGTATCTAAATACTTCTAAAATACACTCAATAATTTAGAGAGAGAAAGAGAGAAAACTTATGAATTCTGGTGTGATTTTTAATTCTAACTTAGCCCTCTATTTATAGGAAAATGTTAGCACGCCGAAACAGAATTAACCTGCAACCTGATGGCTTTACCTGCTACTATTTCCACCCACCACATTTGAATAAAAATCTCAGCACATTTATTCACCAATCAAGAGTGGGGCCCACCAATTCTAGAATTTTTCATCAAAATGACAAATTCCGCAACTTTTATAATTTCTGAACCAGTCATCTCGTAAAATTCATAACAAATCATACGTTCATTTTTAACGGTTCAAAATTTGTGGACATATACTCAACTTATATATAAATAACATATCCAAAAATTACCACGATCCAACGGTCGGATTAAAAATTATAACCCCCGTAATATTTCTCAAAAACCCTGATTTGATTTTTAATACCTCCATTCCGGTAAAAATACTGATAAAACACCTCAACATTAACTCCTTCATTTTTAACCACAATAAATATATCCCTTATTTATATCCACATAAAATAAATATTTCCTTATCATATGAATCAATAATTAATTATTCACAATTAATATTACAGAATCACATTTATGACAACCAGGCCGTTCCCAGGAAAGAGGGGCCTTTCCAATAAGGATTTCTCCTTACTAGCGCACAATTAGATGACCAAACCTCTCCTTAGACAGAACTTTCTAGACATTGCCAATAATGCTATCTAATAATATTATTTAAATAATATGAATTATTGATCTGATAAAGGAAAATACTGTGCAACAACAATTATTGAAACAACAATAATATAAAATATCAACGCATCAATTATTGAATCAATAAAATAAAATATTGAACAGTAACTACTGTAATAATTATTGAGTAGTGCCTTCATTCGTAAGAATCAATAATTCTAAAATACTGTGCAATCCGTGTGCTACTGTGCAACCACGAGTATTACTGTATTTTAACCACCTGGTATTCTAACAGTGTTAACGGTAACAACTATGCCGTTATTTATAAACAACTTATACTTGTCGTTTTCTTCATCCAATCACTTTTCGTTATGGGGACCACACAAGGCTGCGCCGTCGTACGAATATTCCCCGACAACAAGAATATTCCACGACCAAACGAATATTCACCGACCAAAAATAAATATTTTATAACCACTTGCTTATTTGAAATATTTGCGCATTTTACCCATAACTAACCACATTAATCAAATCAACCCTTTCTATTTCAAAATAATAAATAGAGGAAATTTAGTTTCATTTATTAATAAGTTGGGGTCTTACACTTCAGAGAGAAAAATTATAAAGAAACTATAGAAAAGTATTCTGCTACTTCCCTACTCTTATATTCAGTTTCTTTTATGGTAAGGAGTGTTATTCTTTCTTATTCATGAAGAGAACTGTTGTTATTCTATTGCTTATTATTCTGTTGGAATAACCTGTATACACGGTCTACCCTATACTTGGTGACATTCTTTTATTATTCTGTTGGAACATCCTGTCTGTGTGTTTTACACCGGACCTGGTTCCGTCTTTATTATTATTCTGTTGGAACATCCTGTCTGTGTGTTATACACCGGACCTGGTTCTGTCTTTATTATTATTCTGTTGGAACATCCTGTCTGTGTAAAGTACCGCATGCATGGTGATTTTTTTTGTTATTCCATTCTTTATTATACTTAGTTGGTTAAAGTTTTGACTTCTATATTCCATGAAATTAGTAGAATATCCTTGATATTTGCGCTTCATCCAGTATCTTTTCATGAAAATATTTTTCTGATCATTCTTGAATTTTACTTTACACAGAAGTATCATGTTGACAATTTGGACGTTATTAGTTCTTGGACAAATTAATTCTTGAACTTGTTTTATTGAATTCTTATATCATTATCATCATCCTCATGTTTATATTTTTTTTAAAGTCATCTGTGGCCTGTAATGCATAGATGGACTTGATATGATTATGACCAGGGGTTATTCGGTATAATCATGACCGTAATATTACAAATGATGTGGTAAAAGTCCTCATTGGCCCATAGTGCATTGATGGACAGTTGTTGGCATGATCATGACCATTAATGAATATACAAATATTCTTGGCCCGTAGTGCATGGATAATTATGGTCGTGATACTAAAGAATATCCTTGGCCGTAGTGCAGGGGTGATTTGTTGATGTGAAATATTTATTAAGCTGAGTCTCAGCGATAACAGTGATGAAAAACCTTTTAAATCATAAAAGATAGTAGATTTTATTTTCTACTTGACTCTTTTAATGGATTGCTTGTTCCGCTGTAGTTAAACTTGATGTCTATTATATTTTATCAGTTTAACATTGTTGGAGACTAATGATAATTTATTTTGCATTATCTTAGTCATAATATTTTTTACTGGGATAGTTGAGCTCACCCTTTCTTTCATTGTTCTCTTTAGGAAATGAGAATATAGCTGGGACGAGTCGGGGAACGAAGTGATGGTCCAGAGGATAGTATTAGTAGTCTTCACTATTCTGTGAAATAGTGTGATAATAATTGTAATGAGGACTCCTTTTGAGTTTATATACTCTCTAGTAGACAATATTTGTATTCAAACTCACAGTTTATGTTTTGTCGTATTGTACACGATAGTTGTATTAGTAAATTGTATTTGAATTCTGTACCATGTATCTGGCGACCCAAGATGGGTGATGTATACCTATTTTTGGGGGCGTCACAGTTGGTATCAAAGCTTATGGATATGATCCCTGGCTAAGATGTGAGACTAGAACTAGGAGGGGAGAGTCGGAGAATTCCTTCGCTAGTATGACCTACCTAAGTTTATTTGGTATTTAAGTGGTCGGTCAATGTATAGGGATAATATGTTATATGTTAATTAATTCTTGTTTTGTGGCAGTATCTGAAAATGACATCCGAGAATGTTGAGAATAACAATGGAGCACAGGAGACCGTTGAGTCTCCACAGATCAATAATCAGGATAATGTGCATCAGGAAGGCGAAATTCTTCAGGCAAAAACAACACTGACCAAATGATGAACGATGGAATGTTCAGAGGCTTTATGCAATTCATGCAACAGCAGGCGAGAGCGGCTCCTGTCCAAAATATAGGTCGAAACACTGGAAATTTTCGGACGATCACCGCTAAACAGTTCAAGGAGCTGGGGCCACCGGAGTTTATTGGAGAGCCAAAACCACTTAAGGCGGAAGCATGGATTAAGCAGATCACCAAGATATTTGATGTCTTGGGATGCTCCGAGGAGCAAAAGATTCCCTTCGCCACCTTTATATTGCGTGAAGAGGCAGATTACTGGTAGGAATCTGTAAAACGTACTCAGCCTACCGCACTCAAGATGTCTTGGGAGAAGTTCTAAGAGCTATTCAACGACAAGTACTTTCCCGAAAGTATTCGTCACATGAAAGAGGTGGAGTTTAACAAGCTGGAGCAGAATAATATGACCGTGTCGCAGTATGAATCGAAGTTTACCAAGTTGTCTCGGTTTGCATCCCACTTGGTGGATAATGAAGAGAGAATGACGCGAATGTTTTTAAGAGGTTTAGAGCCGGAGATATGTCAACATCTTATTTCTCATAAACTGTGTTTGTATTCAGATGTTGTAAATAGGGCTCAATTAGTGGAGCGCGATAACGAGCCAACACAACCAAAAGAGAGCAGCCGGCAAAATGATAATACCAGCGAGAGCAGTCATCGAAGCGGTGACAACAAGCGTGGAGGAAATCAACAGGCCAGAAATAGTAACCACTTCGGTGGTAATCAGGGCCAAAACAATAAGAATGGACATTTCAAGAAGAGGAGATTTAACAATGATGGAAAGACGTCAGCACCAGCACCCGTTGTTAAGGAAGGAGAACGACCACCTATCATAGGCTTAAAATGTGGAGGGGAGGGACACATTAGTCCAAACTGCGCGATGCTGTCTAAAGCATGCTATAATTGTGGAAGAGAAGCTCACTTAGCCAGATTTTGTCGTTCACCGAAGACAAGTTCAGCCAGGATGGAGGCACCAAAGGCCGTTTCAGAAAAATTAAAGCCGGTAGTGCAAGGGAGAGCGTTTGTTGTGACCTCCCAGAAAGTAAGGAACCCGAATGAGGTCATCACAGGTAAGCTTATCATAAACTCTAGCAAAGTCTATACCTTATTTGATACCGGTTCTACCCATTCTTTTATTTCTCCTATTTGTGCTCAATGATTAAATTTGACTCTGGAGAAATTAGACTTTGACTTATCTGTAGAAACTCCGTTGGGATAAACCTTCATTACATCCACTGTTTATAAGTCTTGTTTGGTTCAAATCGGTACCCTCACATTACCTGTCGATCTTATTTCATTAAAAATACTTGTATTTGACGTGATTCTAGGAATTAATTGATTAACTACTCATCATGCTAAAATTAATTATTTTCGTAAGGTTGTTAGCTTTCATATTACTAAACAACCTATTATGCGAATTCAAGCGACCAAACCATTAAAATCAATCACGGTCATCTCAAGCCATAAAGCTATTCGTTTATTGAAAAACGAATGTCAAGCTTTCTTAGCCCATGTCACAGATCTAAACAAAAATACGTCAGTTTTGAATGATATTTCTATTGTTAATGAATTTCCTGACGTATTCCCTGAAGAACTTCCTGGCCTACCCCCAGAGCGTGAAATTGAATTTTGTATCGACCTTGAACCCGGTACAAAACCCATTTTCAAAGCCCCATATCGAATGACTCCTATTGAACTTCAGGAGTTAAAGACTCAACTACAAAAATTGTTAGACATTGGCTTTATTCGTCCTAGTACTTCTCCTTGGGGTGCTCCTGTTCTATTCGTGAAGAAGAAAGATGGGAGTATGCGACTTTGTATTGATTATCGGGAGTTGAATCATGTCACCATCAAAAATAGGTACCCATTGTCACGTATTGATGACCTGTTTGACCAGTTGCAAGGAGCCAAATTCTTTTCAAAGATTGATCTTCGTTCCGGATATCACCAATTGAAGATTAGAACCGATGACATTCCAAAGACGGCTTTCAGAACTCGGTACGGGCATTATGAATTCCTAGTCATGTCCTTTGGATTGACTAATGCTCCTGCTGCCTTCATGGATATGATGAACCGAGTATTCAAGGAATATTTGGATCACTTTGTGGTCATTTTTATTGATGGCATCCTTATTTATTCCAAAAGCCGTGAAGATCATGAGCAACACTTGAGGCTGATACTCCAAAAGCTTCGTGAATATAAACTTTATGCCAAGTTAAAGAAATGCGAGTTCTGACTTGAAGAAGTAGCATTCCTTGGGCACGTGGTATCAAGTCATGGAATATCTGTTGACCCAGCAAAGATTGAAGCTATTCAAAGCTGGGAGCAACCTAAATCAGTGACCAAAGTACGTAACTTTCTCGGCTTAGCTGGTTATTATCGGAGATTCGTAGAAGGGTTTTCTCGAATCGCTACTCCACTAACTCAGCTGACTCATAAAGATACAAAGTTCGATTGGAGCGAGGAAAGTGAGAAGAGTTTTCAAGAACTCAAGAGGAGAATCATTTCAGCACCTGTTCTGATAATACCATCTGGTTCGGAGGGATTTGTCATCTACAGTGATGCTTCGGGCAAAGGGTTTGGATGTGTTCTCATGCAACATGGGAAAGTCATAGCCTATGCCTCACGACAACTCAAAGAATATGAGAAGAATTATCCTACTCATGATCTAGAGTTGGCAGCTGTTGTCTTCGCACTAAAGATTTAGAGGCATTACTTGTATGGAGAAAAAGTGGAGATCTTTACGGATCATAAAAGCCTCAAATATTTCTTCACTCAAAAGGAACTCAACATGCGACAACGACGTTGGCTTGAACTGTTGAAAGATTATGATCATACCATCCAATACCATCCTGGAATAGCAAACGTGGTAGCTGACGCATTGAGTAGAAGATCATATGCAAGTGCGAATGCGATATTGTCAATACAAAGGCCCATTTTGTGTGACTTGCAAAGGATGGAGATAGAGTTAAAGACTCCAGGGACTCATGTGATGATGGCGAATATACGAGTAGAACCAACTTTAATCGATAAAGTTAAAGCTGCTCAAGCTACAGACCTGGAGCTGATGCGTATGAGGAAGAAAGTGCAAGAAGGTACTATGTCGGAATCAAGAATCGATGAAGAAGGAATACTTCGAGTCAACTCCAGACGTTGTGTTCCTAACGACCCTGATTTAAAGTATAAAATCATGATGGAGGCGCACACCACACCGTTTGTAATCCGTCCTGGGAGTACCAAAATGTATTGTGATCTTCGTCATATATTTTGGTGGAACAATATGAAGAGAGAGATAGAGCTGTTTATCTCAAGGTGTCTAAGCGGAGCATCAAGTACCAAAAGGTCCATTGCAACCACTTGAAATTCCAGAATGGAAGTGGGAGCACATTACCATGGATTTCGTTACTGGTCTTCCCAAGGTTTCTCAAGGCATTGATGCAATTTGGGTCATTGTTGATAGATTAACCAAGTCTGCTCATTCCTTACCAATACGAGAAACTTATACACTTGAACGTCTTGCTCGTATGTACATAAACGAGATTGTAAGACTGCATGGTATGCCAATATCCATTGTTTCTGATCGAGACACAAGATTCACTTTACGATTTTGGGTTAGTTTGCAAAAAGCTATGGGCACGTATTTACGATTTAGTTCGGCATATCATCCCTAGACGGACGGACAATCAGAGAGGACTATTCAAACTCTTGAAGATTTATTAAGACTCTATGTCCTTGACTTCAAGGGAAGTTGGGATAAGTTCTTACCATTGGTGGAGTTTTCCTACAACACCAGTTATCAAGCAAGTATTGGCATGGCTCCATTCGAGGCGTTGTATGGAAGAAAGTGTCGTTCTCCAGTATGTTGGGATGAGGTGGGTGAAGTAACATTGTTGGGACCGGAGTTGGTACGTATGACTACGGAAAAGATTCAAACGATCCAGTATCGTGTAAAAACCTCACAAGATCGACAAAAGAGTTATGCTGATCTTCATCGAAAGAACGTGGAATTTGATAAAAGAGATCATGTGTTGTTACGAGTTGCTCCTTGGAAAGGAGTTACGAGATTTGGAAAGAGAGAAAAGCTCAATCCTCAATTCATTGACCCATTTTTAATCCTCGATCGAGTAGGAACTGTGGCCTATAGGCTCGCTTTACTGCCAAGTATGTCTCGTGTTCATAATATTTTTTACATATCCATGTTACGTAAATATGTGGAAGACCCGAACCACATTATTGAGTTAGAACCGGAAATAGCGGAAGATTTAACATATGTAGAGGTTCCTATTCAAATCTTGGATAAGAAGGAACATATTCTACGCTCCAAGGTTATACCTCAAGTCAAAGTTTTGTGGAGAAATCACGATGTTGAGGAAATGACCTGTGAGTTAGAATCTGAAATAAAGTCAAGGTATCCTTACCTCTTCGACATACCAGGTACGTACCCTAATTTCGAGGGCAAAATTTCATAAGAAGGGGAGATTGTAAGACCCCAACTTTTTAATAAAAATGATTTTTCTATAAATTTTATTTTTAAATATTATGGAGTGAATTTGATATAATGTTATAGTTGTGGATAATATTTACAAATTTTGTAAAGTACGCAAGTTATTATATAATATTCGATTGGTCGGGAAATATTCGTTTTAACAGAGAATATTTGTGCAACGGCACAATCATTGGTGGACCCCACAACAGAATTATTGTCGGATTGAGAAAACGACAAAAATATTTTATGAAAATAATGGCGGAAGTTTTACCGTTAATACTGTTGAACTACTCGGTAGTAAAAGTACAGTAATACGTGTGGGTGCATAGTAGCATACAGTATTGATTATTGATGCTTACGTGAGAAGTCACTTAATTTTGCTATTATATGGACCCCCCATTTACCCATTTTTTTAAAAATTGTCGGGAGAAGTTATCTCAGTTTTGTGTATATATATATATATATATATATATATATATATATATATATATATATATATATATAATGCATGATTAAGGGAAATAATGGAGTCACGGTGTGTAAACCGTGAATGTGGACAACATATGTTATATACCTTGTTTTGTTTTTATTGATGCTACTTTGAATTTCATGGCCAGACATGCAAGAGTTGCATCCGTGAGAAGGAAAGAAAAAAATTGTCAGAAGAGTGAATTATTGGTTTCACGTGGGAGTACTGTGATTGTTATTATTATTATATATATTATATTTTATTTAAAAAATTTTACTTTAAATATGGACCGTCCGATTAAAGTAAATCAATTTGGACCGTTCATGAGTTAGTTACTATGCAATCCATTCTTCTATAAATAGAAGCTCATTCCTTCATTATTTCTTACGAATTCACTGAAACTCCAGAGAGAAAAATTATAGTGAAACTATAGAAAAGTATTATGCTACTTCCCTACTCTTATATTCAGTTTCTTTTATGGTAAGGGGTGTTATTCTTTCTTATTCATGAAGAGAACTGTTGTTATTCCATTGCTTATTATTCTGTTGGAATAACCTGTATACACGGTCTACCCTATACTTGGTGACATTCTTCTATTATTTTATTGGAACATCCTGTCTGTGTGTTTTACACCGGACCTGGTTCCGTCTTTATTATTATTCTATTGGAACATCCCGTCTGTGTGTTTTACACTGGACCTGGTTCCGTCTTTATTATTATTCTGTTAGAACATCATGTCTGTGTGTTTTACACCGGACCTGGTTCCGTCTTTATTATTATTCTGTTGAAACATCCTGTCTGTGTGTTTTACACGGGACCTGGTTCTGTCTTTATTATTATTTTGTTGGAATAACCTGTCTATGCAAAGTACCGCATGCATGGTGATTTCTTTTGTTATTCCATTTTTTATTATACTCAGTTGGTTAAAGTTTTGACTTCTATACTCCATGAAATTAGTAGAATATCCTTGATATTTACGCTTCATCCAGTATCTTTTCATAAAAATATTCTTCTGATCATTCTTGAATTTTACTCTACACAGAAGTATCATGTTGACAATTTGGACGTTATTGGTTCTTGGACAAATTAATTCTTGAACTAGTTTTATTGAATTCTTATATAATTGTCATCATCCTCATGTTTATATTTTTTTTAAAGTCATCTGTGGCCTGTAGTGCATAGATGGACTTTGTATGATTATGACCAGGGGTTATTCGGTATTGACTCTTTTAATGGATTGTTTGTTCCGCTGCAGTTAAACTTGATGTCTATTATATTTTATCAGTTTAACATTGTTGGAAACTAATGATAATTTATTCTGCATTATCTTAGTCATAATATTTATTATTGGGCTAGTTGAGCTCACCCTTTCTTTCACTGTTCTCTTCAGGAAATGAGAATATAGCTGGGACGAGTCGGGAAACGGAGTGATGGTCCAGAGGATAGCATTAGTAGTCCTCACTATTCTGTAAAATAGTGTGATAATGATTGTAATGAGGACTCCTTTTGAGTTTGTATACTCTCTAGTAGACAATATTTGTATTCAAATTCACAGTTTATGTTTTGTCATATTGTACACGACAATTATATTAGTAAGTTGTATTTGAATTCTGTACCATGTATCTGACGACCCAAGATGGGTGATGTTTACCTATTTTTGGGGGCGTCACAAACACCGACCAAATGATGAACGATGGGGTGTTCAGAAGCTTTCTGCAATTCATGCAACATCAGGCGAGAGAGACTTGTAAGACCCCAACTTATTAATGAATAAAATCAAATTTTCTTTAATTATTATTGTGAATAATAAGGTGTTAATTTGATATAATATTTTGGTTATGGGTGAAATGTGCAAATTTTTCAAAATAAACAAGTGGTTATAAAATATTCATTTTGTCGAGAAATATTCGTTTGGTCGTGGAATATTCTTTCTGTCGGGAAATATTCGTACGACGGCGCAGCTATTTGTGGGTCCCATAACGGAAAACGGTTGGATGAAGATAACGACAATAAAATTGAGTTTTTATAAATAACGACGTAGTTGTTACCGTTAACACTGTTGGAATACCCGGTGGTTAAAATACAGTAATACGTGTTATTGCACAGTAGCACACGGATTGCACAGTATTTTTGAATTATTGATTCTTACAAAAGAAGGCACTACTCAATAATTGTTACAGTAGTTACTGTTTAATATTTTATTTTATTGCTTCAATAATTGCTGCATTAATATTTTATATTATTGTGTTTCAATAATTATTTCTGCACAGTATTTCCCATTATCAGATCAATAATTCATATTATTTGAATAATATTATTAGATAATATTATTGGCAATGTCTAGAAAGTTCTGTCTAAGGAGAGGTTTGGTCACCTAATTGCGCGTCAGTAAGGAGAAATCTTTATTGGAAAGCCCCCTCTTTCCTGGGAACGGCCTGATTGCCATAAATGTGATTCTGTAATATTATTTGTTAATAATTAATTATTGATTCATATGATAAGGAAATATTTATTTTATGTGGATATAAATGAGGGATATATTTTTGTGGTTAAAAATGAAAGAGTTAATGTTGAGGTGTTTTATCAATATTTTTGTCAGAATGGAGGTATTAAAAATCAAATTAGGGTTTTTGAGATATTTTGCGAGGGTTATAATTTTTAATACGACCGTTGGATCGTTGTGATTTTTGGATATGTTATACATATATAAGTTGAGTATATATCCACAAATTTTGAACCGTTAAAAATGAACGTATGATTTGTTATGAATTTTAAGAGATGACTTGTAACAACCCAATATTTTTTACATAAATAAATAAGAAATTTTTCGTATAATTTTTATTTATTTATTTAAGGATGAGGATTTGTACAAGATAATGTATATGTGTATTTATGTGGTAAATAAAAATATATTTATTACATAAATATTTACAAATAATTTTATTTTAGAATTATTGATTATTATAAAGTACATTCTTATAATAATTAATTTTATAGTAGAAATGTTTTATTAATTATTTTCCATAAACATATAATCATATATTATTTAAATAATATATGAAGTGATTTTTAGAATAATTATAATACTTATTTTATTATATGAATTATTAAGTTAATTATTTTACCTTAATTATTAAGGTTAAATAGGAAGAATAAATCAGATATGGAATTCAAACCCTAATTTTGGATTATTGTCAAGGTATGAGAATAATAATATAATATTGATTATATTTTGATTTTTCAGTGTTATAAATATGTAATGTATGTACGTATTGATGATGATTGGTCAATTATGGTGTTTAATTTTGAAACCCTAATATTATTTGGTTAAACCCTAATTTTACTAGGAAAAACCCTAATTTGAAAATCAACAGTGAGTTTAAGACTGTTATAACGGTGTTATATGATGTGTATTATATAATGATTTGATTAATTAGGTAAACCCTAATTATAATCTAGAAACCCTAAATAATTTTTGAAAATGAGGAACCCTAATTTAAAATATAAATTAGAGTTCGAGATTGGTTGTAATTGTGATAATGTGATTAATTAGCAAGTTTTATAATTTCAATTGCTAATTTTGGAAACCCTAAAATTTTAAACCCTAATTTGATAATTAGAAAAACCTAATTATAATCGTTACCTCTAATTATCAAAATCTTAAACCCTAATTGCTATTTTAGCAAGATTAATGATAATTATATGATCTAAACCCTAATGTTACTGTATAAGGTAATTAGATAATTAATCATAATTAGGAAACCCTAATTTTAAAATTTTAGAAACTAAAATTTATTTAATTTTTATTTGATTTTATTTATTTTTGTGCAAACTCTAATTGCTAAATCCTACATTTTTGTGCTAAACCCTATAGGTTAAACCCTAAGAGTTTGCCAAGTTTCATTTTGCCATTAAAATGATTTATCAAAAGACCATTATGCCCCTTTTGCATTATTAAAGCTATAGAATAGGTTTTGACATTTAGGTGAGTTGGTGACTAACTCATACCCACTTCATATGCTCAAAATCTCAGCAGATCAACCACTCAATCAGCCATTACATTGCATCTAGCATTATATAATAGATTGGAGAGAGAGAAAAAAAATCATTTTGTTCACTTATTTTGTCCAACACCCAAACCTTCTCTCTCAAGCTCCAAACCTCCGAAAATATAAGCTATATCAGTCCCAAATCAAAGCCCCACGATCAACCATAACATAACAGAAGCCAGAAATCAAAAGATTAGTCATCAAGGTATAAAAACCCTAGCTATAATCTGTCCAAAAATCGAATGTTTGATGTTATTTTTTGTGTGTTAAATATGTTATATAAGGTGTCTAATGATGATCTGGGTTGCTAGATGTTAGATCCATAACATCTAGAGGCTCGAATTTGAAGATTTCCCAAATCTGGAAAAAAAATATTTTCGTGTCTGACAGCCTAATGTCAGGCCTCTTTAATCGTTACCTGTTATGTTTTTTAGTAGTTTAAAGCCTTGTACTTGTAGTCTGGTATGAGGACTTTGATATGCAAAAAGAATTAGGACCAAATAATATATGGATTGAAAGTTATACTTGGTCAAAGTCGGTTGACCGACCATGACCAAGTGATTTCTGGGTAACCCAGAAATCCTTTAACCGTGTCTGACAAGTTTTTGTTGGTCTTGGATCTGTAAGTGTGTTGTTGTTTTAATTCTATTTTTGTAACTAAGTTGTAGTTGGGTATGTGTAATATGGATCCATGCTTTAATATCACTAAATAATCAAGTGGATTGAACACAGTGGCTGATCAAACTAGCCGAGTCGAGCATGATCTATGTTTTCTGGGTAACCCAGAAAACATATGAACATGTCGACTGACATGGTTTGACCAGATCATAACGGTTGATTAAGTTGATGTTATTTATATTTTATGTAATAGATCTACTCTCTTGCATGCTAGCTACAATCTAGGACTCTTAAATCACTAAAAGATTGCACGGATTTCAAATTGTGGAAGCCCAAAAGTGTATGCTCGAACTGTTCTTCATTTCTGGGTAACCCAGAAATGAAGAACAGCCTCTGACAACACTTTTGGAGGCTCAGATCTCCTTGGTTATAGGTGTTATGATTATTTTTGTTGTTGTGTCACGTATACGTGCACTAGTACTACAAGATCTAGTTCATAGTTAATCCAGGAACACTTTGTGTGATGAAAGATTCGTAGTCAAACATACCAACTCGGTTACTGACTTGATTTCTAGGTTTTGCTTGAAGAACACCAAGAACACCTATATCGACGGTTCTGTCGCTATAGGTGGTCTTTAGCGACAGATATTATTTATTTTTCCAGAAATTAATAAAAAAATTGAAAAATTAGTTTTAAATTATTAAAAATATAAAATAAATTACTAAAAATTATTTTAAATTCCGAAAATTAGTTTTTAATTATTTTAAATATATTTCATAAATATTTATTATTTTTGAAATATTAAAAGTATTTAATTTATTTAATTATAATATTAAATAAATTATTTAAAAATGATTTTAATATTGAAAAAATCATTAAAAATTATATTATGATATAAGAAAATATTTTAAGTTATTTTTAATGACTTTTAATATTTTGTGATAAATTTCATTAATAAATTGATATTAATGGTAATTAATTTATTTACTAAATGAATTAAATAAATTAATTAAAAATAATTTTAGTATATTAAAAATTATTTTAAATAATAATAAGGTATTTAAAAATATTTTAAGTTATACAATATAATTTTTAATATTTAAAGATAAATTTTATTAATTAATTATTATTAATGATATTAAAGTTATTTAATAATTATATTAAATAATTTAGTTTAAAAATGATTTTTATATTATAATAATCATTTTAAATAAAAATAAAGTGTTTAATGATATTTTAAGTTATAAAACATAACTTTTAATATTTAAAGAATAATTTCATTAACAGTTTAATATTAATGATTATTAACTTATTATTAAATGATATTAAATTTATTTAATAATTATACTAAATAAATAGTTTAAAAAATGATTTTATTAATTTAAAAATTATTTAAGAAGGATATAAATGAATTAAAAATATTTTAAGTTATACTTAATGACTTTTAATATTTTGATAAATAAAATATTAATACTTTAATATTAATGATAATTATTTAAAAATGATTTTAAATGTTTTAAAAATTATTTAAGGGTAATATTAATACTTTAAAAGTATTTTAAGTTATTATACATAACTTTAACATTTTGGAAATGATTTCATTAATAGTTTAATATTAATTAGATATTAATGATAATAGAATTAGTTAGTATTTAAATCATTTAAAAATGATTTTGATGTTTGAAAATTTATGATAAATCATAATAAATATTTTAAAATTATTATAAGTCATTTAAAAATAATATGACTGATACGTACGGATATTAAGTTACAGAAAAGAGTCTTAGACTTGATAATTACCCAATAAAGCTGTCGGTAGATCGACATGTTTCAGAAATTGATCTGTACTTAAATAATTTGATTAGATAAGTGATTATTTGTGATTCAATGGTTATTAAACATATGTGCCAATGTGATTAGGTTATGTGCTGACTGCAATAAGCAGTGTTATGTGTTATAGTATGTTATTCTAATCGAACGAACGATCTTATTAATGTTAGGTCGTGAGATAAGCGATAAATCTAAATTACCAACTGTAAGCAGCGCATCAGGCAAGTATCTTACCTTTGTATTTTCTTTATGCAATGGACATGAGTAAGAATATTTACGAATTATATTATTACTGTACAGATTATTAACCTTATATTATATACGCTCATTGCTTATCAACATGTTAGTATATGGTAATTCAGATATATATATATATATTCTATTCGTTAATTTCTGTAAATGGTTATACAAGTGTCCCCACTTGAATAATCATTGTATTTAATCACATGTTGATATACCTTTATCAATTACCCGTATATATATATATATATATATATATATATATATATATATATATATATATATATATATATATATATATATGTTGAATTATAGATTATGGTTAAAATAAGATAAAACCTTTGATTTGAAACCAAGACAAGTATGAACATCCCTACACGGAAAAACTTTTATGCGCCCAAGGCGGACAGAGTGAACGATACCCTCGTTCTTGCATGTAGTATTGATCAATACAGGGTACAACGGGCTGATCACCCCCGTGCCCGTAAGCTATGACGGTTTGCAGATGAATTTTTGTTTAACCTTTTCGAAAATGAAAACAATGTTCATGGCATGTCACCATAACCCCAGTTATAGTCAATATGTAGTTTTAAAAATTTAAAAGAGAGTTGATATGATTATAATCGGTTTAGAATACTTCACAACTATTGACTTGTTGTAGAAGAATAGTACAAAAAAAATATTTAAATTCTTTCAGATTATATATATATATATATATATATATATATATATATATAATTGCTATTATTTACTGGGCACTCAAATGCTCATCCTTGCTTAATTTAAATATTTTCAGCTAAGTGTGAACGACCAGAGAGCTCTGCTATGACCAAGAGAAAGGAAAAGGTTGCTGATTGAATGCAAATATTATCTTATGTAATAGTTTGATATTAATATTAAGACAATTATGATATATATTATCTATCATGGGTTGTAATAAATGTTTAAAGGTTACGTACTTGGGAGCTAGACTCTGATAATTATGTAAATTAAGTTTGACTTTTATATTATTGTTATTATTGTTAGTATTATTCCGCTCATAGAAATGGTATCGTAAAGCACCGAGTTCGAGTTTCAAGTACCTGGATTTGGGGGCATTACATGACTGGTTCAGAAATTGTTGAAGTTTCGAAATTTATCATTTTGGTCGAAAATTCTAGAATTGGTGGACCACACTTTTGGTTGGGGAAAATGTGTTGAGATTTTTATTCAAATGTGGTGGGTGGGAATAGTAGCAGGTAAAGCCATCAGGTTGCAGGTTAAGTCTACTTCGGCGTGCTAACATTTTTCTATAAATAGAGGGCTAAGTTAGAATTGAAAATCACTCTAGAAACAAGTTTTCTCTCTTTCTCTCTCTTGATTATTGAGTGTATTTTGTGAGTATTTAGATACTTTGTGAGTTTCTATTCATCAGTGCAAGTTTTCTTCAGCCTTATACCGATATTCCAATCAGAAGTACTGATATTTTGAGGTAAGGGGTGTTATATTCTTCTTAACATGATATTTTCTTCAATATCATTATACCAAAATGTTGGTATGAACTTTTTATCAAATTTAAAATTTTTTATGTCGGGGTTACTATTCACGTAAATGTTACTATTCACGTATACGACACTATTCACGAATACAACACTATTCACCGAAAAATAAAATTTTCTTCTTTTTGTCCAAGTTGTCTATTATGGTTACTATCTTTGATTGTATCCATGTTTTGATCTTTATTTTTGAATTCTTCTTTAAAATTGGTTATTATGGAGTATTATTGAACTTGGATAAATTGTAATACGAATCCCTAATATTTGTTCTTTTATCTCACTGGATTCGTTTTCTTTAAAATATTTTTCATCATCCTCAGTCCTAAATGATGATACTACTGAATATCTTTGGCCTGTAGTGCAAAGATGTATGATTACCTGATGAATATCTTTGGCCTGTAGTGCAAAGATGAACAGGTGTTGAGATGAACATGACCAACTGGTGATACAAATGAATATCTTTGGCTTGTAGTGCAAAGATGAATATTTGATTCAAGATGTATATTGATTGATGTTACATGGATAAAATATTGATGATGGACTTTTAAATCTTAGAAGATAGTATAATTCTTTCTCTACTTGACTCTTCTAATGGTTTGCTATTTTCGCTGCAGTTGTTGATCTAAAACTTGTTGTCTATTATATTTTATCAGATTTTTCCCTGTTGAAGACTAATGATAATTTGTTATATATTATCTTAGTCATAATATTCTTTACTGGGCTAGTTGAGCTCACCCTTTTCTTTTTTGTTCCATTTTTCTTCTCAGGAGGTGAGAACATAGCAGGATCTAGTCGGGGTATGGAGTGATGGTTCTAGAAAGATGTTTTAGCAGTTCTCACTATTTTTGTAAAATAGTGTTTGAATAATTGTAATGAGGACTTATTTGAGTGTGGATATTGTCTAGAAGACAATATTTGTATTTAAACTCACAGTATGTGTTGTCGTATTTTGCACGACAATTGTATTATTTAAGTTGTAGTTTGCTTTTTGTACCATGTATTTGGTGACTCAGAATGGGTGTTGTATACCTATTTTGGGGGCTTCACAGTTGGTGTCAGAGCTTAGGGATATGATCCCTGGCTGAGATGTGAGACAAGAACTAGGAGGGAAGAGACGGAGAATTCCTTCGCTAGTATGACCTGACTAAGTTTATTTGGTATTTATTTGGTCGGTCAGAGTATCGGGATAATATATGATATGACTATTAACCCTTGTTTTATAGCAGTATTTTAGAATGGCTACTGAGAACGTTAATAATGGAGTGAATCAGACCGTGGAGACACCTTTGATCACCACCCAGGGGAACGTACAACAGGAAGGCAATATTCCTCCTGTAAACAACACTACCGAACAAATGATGAATGATGGGATGTTTAGAAGTTTTTTGCAGTTCATGCAAAACCAGACGAGGGAGACTCGTGCACAAAATACGGGTGGAAATGCTAGCAATGCGCGGCTTGTCACAGCCAAGCAGTTCAAAGAGTTGGGACCACCAGAATTTAAGGGAAAGCCGGATCCGATCATGGCGAAAATGTGGGTCAAGAAAATTACCAAGATATTCGATGTCTTGGGATGCACAGAGGAACAGAAGGTTCCATTCGCCACCTTTATGTTCCGCGGTGAGGCAGACTACTGGTGGGAGTCTGTGAAGCGTACCCAGCCTGACGCACTCAACATGTCTTGAGAAACGTTTCAGAAACTGTTTAATGACAAGTACTTTCCTGAAAGTATTCGTCATATGAAGGAGGTAGAGTTTATTAGACTGGAACAAAACAACATGACGGTGTCCCAGTACGAGGTAAAGTTTGCAGAGTTATCCAGGTTTGCACCTCATTTGGTAAAGAATGAGGAACGAATGACGAGGATGTTCCTGAGAGGTCTAAAGCCCGAGATTCGGCAATATCTTATCTCTCATAATTTTTTTTTATATTCAGATGTTGTAAACATGGCTCAATTATTAGAGCGAGATAATGAGTATGTTCAACCGAGGGATCACAACCAGGGTCATACCGGTGGCAGCGGTCATCGGAGCAATGAAAACCAGCAGGGAGGAAAACATTCGGACAAAAGCGGTAATCACTCTGGTGGTAATCGTGGCCGTAATAATAGAAGGAGCGAGTCAAGAGGAGATTTCAAAAGGAGAAGGTATAACAACGATAACGTGAAGGCGTCGGCACCAACTGTTTCTAGGGGAGGAGAATGAGCACCGGTCGTATGTTACAAATGCGGGAAAGAGGGACATATCAGCCCAAACTGTTCACAACAGTTCAGGGTATGTTATAACTATGGAAAGGAAGGTTATATATCTAAAGATTGTCAAAGTCAAAACAGTTCAACGGGAATAGTGACTCCGAAGGCTGTTCTGGAGAAGTCAAAGTCAGTGGTTCCTGAAAGGGCGTTTGTCATGACTGCCCAAAACGCGAGGAACCTGAACGAGGTGATCACGGGTAAGCTAATCATAAACTCTTGCGAAGTTTATACCTTATTAGATACCGGTTCTACCCATTCTTTTATCTCTCCTACTTGTGCTCAACGTTTGAACTTGACTTCGAAGAAATTAGACTTTTACTTATCTGTTAAAACTCCGTTAGGAGAAACTTTCGTTACATCTACTGTTTATAAATCTTGCTTGATTCAAGTTGGTACCATCACATTACCTGCCGATCTTATTTCGTTGAAAATTCTTGCATTTGATGTGATTTTAGGGATTGATTGGTTAACCACACATCATGCTAAAATTAATTATTTTCGTAAGTTTGTTAGTTTTCATATTCCTAACCAACCTGTTATGCGAATTCAAACAACTAAACCATTAAAGTCAATCACTGTCATTTCAAGCCATAAAGCTATTCGTTTATTGAAAAATGGATGTCAAGCTTTCTTAGCCCATGTCACGGACTTGAACAAAAACACGTCAGATTTGAATAAAATTTCTGTTGTTAATGAATTTCCTGACGTATTTCCTGAAGAACTTCCCGGTCTACCCCCAGAACGTAAAGTTGATTTCTTTATTGACCTTGAACCTGACACAAAGCCTATTTCTAAAACCCCATATCGAATGGCTCCTATTAAACTTCAGGAGTTAAAGGTCCAACTACAGGAGTTGTTGGACATCGATTTTATTCGTTCTAGTACATCTCTTTGGGGTGCTCCTATGTTATTCGTAAAGAAGAAAGACGGGAGTATGCGACTTTGTATCGACTATCGAGAATTGAATCATATCACTATCAAAAATAGGTATCCGCTACCTCGCATTGATGACCTGTTCGACCAATTGCAAGGAGCACAATTCTTTTCAAAGATCGATCTTCGTTCTGGATATCATCAGCTGAAGATTAAAACTGAGGATATTCCAAAGACTGCCTTCAGAACTCGGTACGGGCATTACGAATTCTTAGTCATGTCTTTTGGATTGACTAATGCTCCTGCTGCTTTCATGGATATGATGAACCGTGTATTCAAGGAATATTTGGATCAGTTCGTTGTTGTCTTTATTGATGACATCCTCATCTATTCTAAAAGCCGTGAAGATCATGAGCACCATTTGAAGCTGGTACTACAAAGGCTTCGCGATAACAAGCTATATGCCAAGCTAAAGAAATACGAGTTCTGGCTTGAGGAAGTAGCATTCCTTGGGCATGTGGTGTCAAAACATGGAGTATCTGTCGACCCGATGAAGATTAAAGCCATACAAAGTTGGGAGCAACCAAAGTCGGTGACCGAAGTACTTAGCCTTCTGGGCTTAGCTGGTTACTATCGGAGATTCATAGAAGGATTTTCTCGAATCGCTACTCCGTTAACTCAGCTGACTTGTAAAGATACAAAATTCAATTGGAGTGAGAATTGTGAGAAGAGTTTTCAAGAACTCAAGAGGAGACTCTTTTCGGCACCTGTTCTGACAATACCATCTGGTTCGGATGGATTTGTTATCTACAGCGATGCTTCAGGCAAAGGGTTAGGATGTGTTCTCATACAACATGGGAAAGTCATAGCCTATGCCTCGCGACAACTCAAAGAATATGAGAGGAATTATCCTACTTATGATTTGGAGTTGGCAGCAGTCGTTTTCGCATTGAAGATCTGGAGACACAACTTGTATGGGGAGAAAGTGGAGATCTATACAGATCATAAAAGCCTCAAATATTTCTTCACCCAAAAGGAACTCAACATGCGGCAACGACGTTGGCTCGAGCTGCTGAAAGATTACGATCATACCATCCAATATCATCCTGAAAAAGCGAACGTAGTAGCTGACGCATTGAGTAGAAGATCATACGCGAGTACGAGTGCAATGTTGTTAACACAAAGGCCCATTTTGTATAACTTGTAAAAGATGGAGATAGAGATGAAGGCTCCAAGTACCCACGTGATGATATCAAACATACGAGTAGAACCGACTTTAATCGATAAAGTTAAAGCTGCTCAAGCTACGGACATGGAGCTGATGCGTATGAAGAAGAAAGTGCAAGAAAGTGCTATTCCAGAAGCAAGAATCAATGAAGAAGGAATACTTCGAGTCGACTCCAGACTTTGTGTTCCTAACGATTTTGACTTGAAGCATAGAATCATGATGGAGGCACACAACACACCATTTGCAATCCATCCTGGGAATACCAAAATGTATCACGATCTTTGACATACATTTTGGTGGAGCAATATGAAAAGAGAGATCACGGAGTTTATCTCGAGGTGTTTAACTTGTCAACGTGTAAAGGCGGAGCATCAAGTACCAAAGGGTCCGTTGTAACGACTTGAGATTTCGAAGTGGAAGTGGGAACACATTACCATAGATTTTGTTATGGGTCTTCCCAAGGTTTCTCAAGGCATAGATGCGATTTGGGTTATTGTTGATAGATTAACCAAGTCTGCCCATTTCTTGCCTATACGTGAGACTTATTCCCTTGAACGTCTTGCTAGTATGTACGTAAATGATATTGTAAGATTGCATGGCATGCCAGTATCCATAGTTTCGGATCACGACCCAAGATTCACTTCACGATTTTGGGTTAGCTTGTAGAAAGCCATGGGCACGAATTTACGATTCAGTTCGGCATACCATCCTCAAACGGATGGACAATCAGAGAGAACTATTCAAACTCTTGAAGATCTATTAAGACTCTGTGTCCTAGATTTTAAAGGGAGTTGGGATAAGTACCTACCATTGGTGGAATTCTCCTACAACAACAGTTATCAGGCAAGTATAGGTGTGGCTCCATTCGAGGCATTATATGGAAGAAAATGTCGTTCTCCAGTATGCTGGGACGAGGTGGGTGAAGTAACATTGTTGGGATCAGAGTTGGTACGAATGACTACAGAGAAGATCTAAACGATTCGATAACGTATACAAACGACACAGGAACGATAAAAGAGTTATGCGGATCTTCATCGGAAGGACGTGGAATTTAATATTGGGGATCATGTATTGTTACGTGTTGCACCATAGAAGGGAGTTACAAGATTTGGGAAGAGAGGAAAGCTCAATCCACGATTTGTTGGTCCATTTAAAATTCTTGACCGAATAGAAAATGTGGCCTATAGACTCGTATTACCTCCAAGTATGTCTCGTATTCATAATTTTTTTTACATATCTATGCTTCGTAAATATGTTAAAGACCCAAACCACATTATTGAGTTAGAACCAGACGAGATAGCCGAAGATTTAACGTACGAGGAGGTACCTGTTAAGATCTTAGATAGGAAAGAACATGTCTTACGCACGAAGGTTATACCACAAGTTAAGATTTTGTGGAGAAACCATGCTATTGAAGAAATGACCTGGGAGTTGGAATCAGAAATGAAAGCGAGGTATCCTCACCTTTTTGAAATATCAGGTACGTACGTCAATTTCGAGGACGAAATTTCATAAGGAGGGGAGGTTGTAAGACCCCAACTTATTAATGAATAAAATCAAATTTTTTCTAAATATTATTGTGAATAATAAGGGGTTAATTTGATATAATACTTTGGTTATGGGTGAAATGTGTAAATTTTTCAAAATAAACAAGTGGTTATAAAATATTCATTTTGTCGGGGAATATTCGTTTGGTCGTGGAATATTCTTTCTGTCGGGGAATATTCGTACGACGACACAACTATTTGTGGGCCCCATAACGAAAAATGGTTGGATGAAGATAACGACAAAAAAAATGAGTTTTTATAAATAACGGCGTAGTTGTTATCGTTAACACTGTTGGAATACCCGGTGGTTAAAATACAGTAATACGCGTGGTTGCACAGTAACACACGGATTGCACAATATTTTTGAATTATTGATTCTTACGAAGGAAGGGACTACTCAATAATTGTTACAGTAGTTACTGTTCAATATTTTATTTTATTGATTCAATAATTGCTGCGTTAATATTTTATATTATTGTGTTTCAATAATTATTTCTGCACAGTATTTCCCATTATCAGATCAATAATTCATATTATTTGAATAATATTATTAGATAGCATTATTGGTAATGTCTAGAAAGTTCTGTCTAAGGATAGGTTTGGTCACCTAATTGCACGTCAATAGGGAGAAATCTTTATTGAAAAGCCCTCTCTTTCCTGGGAACGGCCTGGTTGCCATAAATGTGATTCTGTAATATTATTTGTGAATAATTAATTATTGATTCATATGATAAGAAAATATTTATTTTATGTGGATATAAATGAGGGATATATTTTTGTGGTTAAAAAATAAAAATGAAGGAGTTAATGTTGAGGTATTTTATCAGTATTTTTGTCAGAATGGAGGTATTAAAAATCAAATTAGGGTTTTTGAGATATTTTGCGGGGGTTATAATTTTTAATCCGACCGTTGGATCGTTGTGATTTTTGGATATGTTATACATATATAAGTTGAGTATATATCCACAAATTTTGAACCGTTAAAAATGAACGTATGATTTGTAATGAATTTTAAGAGATGACTGGTCCAAAAATTGTTGAAGTTTCAAAATTTATCATTTTGGTGGAAAATTCTAGAATTGGTGAACCCCACTTTTGGTTGGTGAAAATGTGCTGAGATTTTTATTCAAATGTGGTGGGTGAGAATAGTAGCAGGTAAAGCCATCAGGTTACAGGTTAAGTCTGTTTCGGCGTGTTAACATTTTCTTATAAATAGAGGGCTAAGTTAGAATTGAAAATCACACCAGAAACAAGTTTTCTCTCTTTCTCTCTCTAGATTATTGAGTGTATTTTGTGAGTATTTAGATACTTTGTGAGTTTCTATTCATCAGTGCAAGTTTCCTTCAGCCTTATACCGATATTCCAATCAGAAGTACTGATATTTTGAGGTAAGGGGTGTTATATTCTTCTTAACATGATATTTTTTTCAATATCATTATACCGAAATGTTGGTATGAACTTTTTATTAAATTTAAAACTTTTTGTGTCGGGATTACTATTCACGTATACGGCACTATTCACGAATACGACACTATTCACCGAAAAATAAAATTTTCTTCTTTTTGTCCAAGTTGTCTATTATGGTTACTATCTTTGATTGTATCCATGTTTTGATCTTTATTATTGAATTTTGCTTCAAAATTGGTTATTATGGAGTATTATTGAACTTGGATAAACTGTAATACGAATCCCTAATATTTATTCTTTTATCTCACTGGATTCATTTTTTTAAAAATATTTTTCATCATCCTCAGTCCTAAATGATGATACTACTGAATATCTTTGGCCTGTAGTGCAAAGATGTATGATTACCTGATGAATATCTTTGGCCTGTAGTGCAAAGATGAACAGGTGTTGAAATGAACATGACCAACTGGTGATACAAATGAATATATTTGGCTTGTAGTGCAAAGATGAATATTTGATTCAAGATGTATATTGATTGATGTTACATGGATAAAATATTGATGATGGACTTTTAAATCTTAGAAGATAGTAGAATTCTTTCTCTACTTGACTCTTCTAATGGTTTACTATTTCCGCTGCAGTTGTTGATCTAAAACTTGTTGTCTATTATATTTTATCAGATTTTTCCCTGTTGAAGACTAATGATAATTTGTTATATATTATCTTAGTCATAATATTCTTTACTAGGCTAGTTGAGCTCACCCTTTTCCTTTTTGTTCCATTTTTCTTCTCAGGAGGTGAGAACATAGCAGGATCTAGTCGGGGTATGGAGTGATGGTTCTAGAAAGATGTTTTAGCAGTCCTCACTATTTCTGTAAAATAGTGTTTGAATAATTATAATGAGGACTTATTTGAGTGTGGAAATTGTCTTGAAGACAATATTTGTATTTAAACTCACAGTATGTGTTGTCGTATTTTGCACGATAATTGTATTATTGAAGTTATAGTTTGCTTTTTGTACCATGTATTTGGCGACTCAGAATGAGTGTTGTATACCTATTTTGGGGGCGTCACAAGACTCTTATACAAAATATAGGTGGAAACACTGGTAACTCTCGGATGGTTAACGCTAAGCACTTCAAGGAGCTGGGACCACCGGAGTTTTTGAGAAAGCCAGAACCACTTAAGACAGAGACGTGGATTAAGCAGATCACCAAGATATTTGATGTCTTTGGATGCTCCGAGGAGCAAAAGGTTCCCTTTGACACCTTCATATTGCGAGGAGAGGTAGATCATTGGTGAGAATTTGTAAAACGTACCCAGCCTGCCGCACTAAAGATGTCTTGGGAGAAGTTTTAAGAATTGTTCAACGACAAGTACTTTCCCGAAAGTATTCATCACATGAAGGAGGTGGAATTCATCAAGCTGGAGCAAAGCAATATGATCTTGTCGTAGTACGAGGCTAAGTTTTTCGAGTAGTCCCGCTTCGCATCCCATCCCATTTGGTTGATAATGAGGAGCGAATGACGCGAATGTTTCTGCGAGGTTTGAAACCCGAAATATGTAGATACATCATTTCTCACAAACTTTGTTTGTATTCAAATATTGTAAATAGGGCTCAGTTATTGGAGCGCGATAATGAGTCAGCCCAACCAAAAGATAGCAGTCGGCAAAACGATAATACCAGTGGTAGCAGTCATCGAACCGATGCCAACAAACGTGGAGGAAATCAACATGCCAAAAATGGTAACCACTTTGGTGGTAATCCTGGCGAAGATAATAGAAGTGGAAATTTTAAGAAGAGAAGATTCAATAATGATGGAATGACAGCAGCACCAACACCTGTTTTCAAGGAAGGAGAACGACCACCGGTCGTATGCTACAAATGCGGAGGAGAGGGACACATCAGTCCAAACTGTACACAGCAATCCAAAGCGTGCTACAATTAGGCAAAAGAAGGTCACCTAGCCCGATTTTGTCGTGTAGTGAAGTCAAGTCCAGCTGGGATGGAGGCACCAAAGGCCGTCCCAGACAATTCAAAGCCGGTAGTTCAAAGGAGAATGTTGTCATGACCTCCCAAAAAGTGAGAAACCCGAACGAGGTTATCACGGGTATGCTAATCATAAACTCTTGCGAAGTCTATACCTTATTTGATACCGGTTCTACCCATTATTTTATTTCTTATATACTTGCGCTTAACGTTTAAATTTAACTACGGAGAAATTAGACTTTGACTTATCTGTTGAAACTCCGTTGGGAGAAACCTTCATTACATCCACTGTTTATAAATCTTGTTTGAATCAAATTGACACCCTCATGTTACCTGTCGATCTTATCTCTTTGAAAATACTTGCATTTAATGTGATTTTAGGGATTGATTGGTTAACTACTCATCATACTAAAATTGATTATTTTCGTAAGGTTGTTAGCTTTTATATTCCTAACCAACCTATTATGCGAATTCAAGCAACCAAACCACTAAAGTCAATCACTGTCATATCAAGTCATAAAGCCATTCGTTTATTAAAAAACGGATGTCAAGCTTTCTTAGCCCATGTCACGAATTTAAACAAAAATACGTCAGTTTTGAATGATATTTCTATTGTTAATAAATTTCCTGACGTATTCCCTAAAGAACTTTCTGGCCTACCCTAGAGCATGAAATCGAGTTTTGTATTAACCTTGAACCCGATACAAAACCTATTTCCAAAGCCCCATATCGAATGGCTCCTATTGAACTTTAGGAGTTAAAAACTTAACTGCAAGAATTATTAGACATTGGTTTCATTCATCCTAGTACGTCTCCTTAGGGTGCTCCTGTTCTATTCGTAAAGAAGAAAGATGGGAGTATGCGACTTTGATTATCGGGAGTTGAATCATGTCACCATCAAAAATAGGTACCCATTGCCTCGCATTGATGACCTATTTGACCAGTTGCAAGGTGCCAAATTCTTTTCAAAGATCGATCTTCGCTCCGAATATCATCAGTTAAAGATTAAAACCGATGACATTCCAAAGACTTCTTTCAGAACTCGGTATAGGCATTGCGAATTCCTAGTTATGTCTTTTGGATTGACTAATTCTCCTGCTGCCTTCATGGACATGATGAATCGAGTATTCAAGGAATATTTGGATCATTTTGTGGTTGTCTTTATTGATGACATACTCATATATCCCAAAAGTCGTGAAGATCATGAGCATCACTTGAGGCTAATACTCCAAAAGCTTCGTGAAAATAAGCTATATGCCAAGTAGAAGAAATACGAGTTCTGGCTTGAGGAAGTAGCATTCTCTAGGCACGTGATATCAAATCATAGAATATTTACTGACCCGACAAAGCTTGAAGCAATTCAAAGCTGGGAGCAACATAAGTCAGTAACTGAAGTACGTAGCTTTCTGGGCTTAACTGGTTATTATCGGAGATTCGTGGAAGGATTTTCTCGAATCACTACTCCATTAACTCAGCTAACTCGAAAAGATATAAAATTCGGTTGGAGCGAGGAATGTGAGAGGATTTTCCAAGAACTCAAGAGGAGACTCATTTCAGCACCTGTTCTGACAATACCATCTGGTTCGGGTGTATTTGTCATCTACAGTGATGCTTCAGGCAGAGGGTTAGGATGTGTTCTCATGAGACATGGGAAAGTCATAGCCCATGCCTCACGACAACTCAAAGAATATGAGAGGAATTACCCTACTCATGATCTAGAGTTGGTAGCAGTCGTTTTTGCACTAAAGATCTAGAGACATTACCTGTATGGGGAGAAGGTGGAGATCTATACAGATCATAAAAGTCTCAAATATTTCTTCACCTAAAAGGAACTTAACATGCGACAACGACGTTGGCTCGAGCTGTTGAAAGATTATGATCATACCATTCAATACCATCCTGAAAAAGCAAACGTGGTAGCTGATGCGTTGAGTAGAAGATCATATGCGGGTACGGGTGCGATATTGTCAACGCAAAGGCCCATTTTGTATGACTTTCAAAGGATGGAAATAGAGTTAAAGACTCTAGGGACCCACGTGATGATGTTAAATATATGAGTAGAACCGACTTTTATCTATAAAGTTAAAATTTCTCAAGCAATGGACCTGGAGCTGATGCGTATGAGGAAGAAAGTGCAAGAAGGTGCTATTTCGGAAGCGAAAATCGATGAAGAAGGAATACTTCTAGTCAACTCTAGACTTTGTGTTCCTAACAACCCTGACTTGAAGTATAAAATCATGATGGAGGCACACAACACACCGTTTGTAATCCATCCTGAGAGTACCAAAATGTATCTTAATCTTTGACATACATTTTGGTGGAGTAATATGAAGAGAGAGATCGTGGAGTTTATCTTAAGGTGTTTAACTTGTCAACGTGTCAAGGCGGAGCATCAAGTGCCAAAAGATCCATTACAACCATTTGAAATTCTAGAATAGAAGTGGGAGCACATTACCATGGATTTCGTTACTGGTTTTCCCAAGGTTTCTCAAGGCATAGATGCAATTTGGGTCATTGTTGATAGATTAACCAAGTCTGCTCATTTCTTACCTATATGAGAAACTTATTTACTTAAACGTCTTGCTCGTATATACATAAATGAGATTATAAGACTGTATGGTATACCAATATCCATAGATTCTGATTGAGACTCAAGATTCACTTCATGATTTTGGGTTAGTTTGTAAAAAGCTATGGACACGAATTTACGATTCAATTCAGCATATCATCCTCAGACGGACGGGCAGTTAGAGAGAACTATTCAAACACTTGAAGATATATTAAGACTTTATGTCCTTGACTTCAAAGGAATTTGGGACAAGTTCTTACCATTAATGGAATTCTCCTACAACAACAGTTATTAAGCAAGCATAGGCATGGCTCCATTCGAGGCATTGTATGGAAGCAAGTGTCGTTCTCCAGTATACTGGGATGAGGTGGGTGAATCAACATTATTGGGATCGAAATTGGTACGTATGACAATGGAAAAGATTCAAATGATTCAGCAACGTATAAAAACCTCACAAGATCGACAAAAGAGTTATCCTGATCTTCATCATAGGGACGTGGAATTCATTGTTGGAGATCATGTATTGTTACGTGATGCTCCATGGAAAGGAGTTACGAGATTTGGAAAGAGAGGAAAGCTCAATCCTCGATTTATTGGTCCATTTAAAATCCTCGATCGAGTAGGAACTGTGGCCTATAGACTCACCTTACCGTCAAGTATGTCTCGTGTTTATAATATTTTTCACATATCTATGTTACTTAAATATGTGGAAGACCTGAACCACATTATTGAATTAGAACTGGACGAGATAGCGAAAGATTTAACGTATGAAGAGGTACCTGTTAAAATCTTGGATAAGAAAGAACATATTCTACGCTTAAAGGTTATACCTCAAGTCAAAGTTTTATGGAGAAACCACGATATTGAGAAAATGACCTGGGAGTTAGAATCTGAAATAAAATCAAGGTATCCTCACGTCTTTGTCATACTAGGTACGTACACCAATTTGGAGGAAGAAATTTCATAAGAAGGGGAGGTTGTAAGACCCCAACTTTTATGAATACAGATGAATTTTTCCTCTAAATATTATTTTGAATATTATGGTGTGGATTTGATATAATGTTATAGTTGTGGGTAATATTTATAAATTTTGCAGAGTATGCAAGTTGTCATAAAATATTCGATTGGTCAGGGAATATTCATTTTATCAGGGAATATTTGTACGATGACACAATCATTGGTGGACCCCACAACAGAATTATTATCGAAGTTAGAAAGACAGAAATAACTTTTTATAAAAATAACGGCAAAAGTTTTATCGTTAACTGTTGAAATACCCGGTGGTAAAAGTACAGTAATACGCGTGGTTACATTGTAGCACACGGTATTGTACAATATCTTTGATTATTGATGCTTACGTGAGAAGTCACTCAGTTTTGTTCAATTATTGCCACAGTAATTGCTACATAGTATCTCACGTTATTGATTCAATTATTATCATAATATTTTATATTATTAATTCAATAATTGAGATGACAAAATTATTCATATTATTATTTGTATTATTGACAATGTCTAGAAAGTTCTGTCGAGGAAAGAGGTTTGGCCACCTAATTGCGCGCCAATAAGGAGAAGTCCTTATCGGAAAGCCCTCTCTTTCCTGGGAATGATCTGGTTGTTAATATTGTGAGTTATAATATTAATGATAAATGTTATTAAAATGTGTTTAGAAGCCAAGTGAATTGAGATAAATGGAGAGAATTTTTATGAAGTATTTGTTATAAGTTTGGCTTATTACATGGACCCCCACTTACCCATTTTTTAAAATCGTCGGTAAAAGTTTTCTCAATTTTTCTTATTACTTATATATATACACAACAAGGCAACTATATATATATATATATATATATATATATATATATATATATATATTATAAATTTTGTTTTTTATATAAAATAGAATATATTATATTTTATTTGCATAGTACTGTATAGTGTTGCATAGTACTGCATAGTGTGTGCATAGTGCTGCATAGTACAACATAGTAAAATCAAAAATTTTAAAAGTTTTTCACCGGTTGAGCGCTTGTGATTCCTACACTGTTCACCCGTGATTTTTTAAATTCAAATAGTGCCCTGCTATTCTTCTATAAATATGATGCTTAGTTTAGAATTGAAAATCACATCAAAATCAAAGAATTTTTCTTCTATAATATTGAGCGTATTTCTTTTGAGTTTAAGAAAGCTTTGAGAGTAGAAAATAGTACAAGTTTTTTTCAAAAATATCCCTACCCTATCAGTCAAAAATACTCTCCTTTTAAGGTAAGGGATATTATTTTTATTCAATATTCGTAAGAAATAATATTTTCTTCCATACTCTGTAGTATGTAAGTAATATTATTTCGTTTCAAATTTTGAGTTCTACACTCATTTTGTTAAGTATTGCTTCTATACTCCTTGAAATTAGTTGAATATCCTTGAAATTTGCGCTTCATCTAGTATCGTTTCACAAGGATATTTTTTTGAACATTCTTGTTAAAATTTAATCTTTTCATGTCGGGATACTATTCACAAAGTACTATTCACGGGGTAAAATTTAATCTTTTAACATTCTTGTTAAAATTGATTTCTTTTCTGTCCAAATTATTTTTGATACATGAATATTATTCTTGAATTTTACTCCACAAAGCAGTTGTCATGTTGACAATTTAGACATTTTTAAACTTTAGATAAATTAAAAATCTTTAATATTTATCCTTGATTTCGTTTGATTGATGCTTTTATCATTGTCATCATCATCTGTATGCTTATATTGTGATAAAAGTCATCTTTAGCCCGTAATGCATAAATAGACTGTTAATTGGTATGATTATGACTATGTATCGGTATAATATTAATGATCATTGGTGATAATACGAATATCCTTGGCCCGTAGTGCATGGATGATTCGTGGATGTGATAATAATGAATATTCTTGGCCCGTAGTACATGGATAATTCAGTGATGTGGATTATTTATTGAGCTGAGTCTCAGCGATAAAATTGATGATAAACTTTTAAATCGTAGAAGATAGTAGATATCATGTTTTACTTGTCTCTTCTAATGGATTATTTGTTTCACTGCAGTTAAACTTGTTGTCTATTGTATTATATCAGTTCAACACTGTTGAAGGCTAACGGTAATTTATTCTGCATTATCTTAGTCATAATATTCTTTACTGGGCTAGTTGAGCTCACCCTTTGCTTTCATTGTTCTCTTCAAGAAATAAGAATATAGCTGTGACTAGTCGGAAAATGGAGTGACGGTTCAGATGGTTGCTTTAGTAGTCCTCATTATTCTGTGAAATAGTATAATAATAATTGTAATGAGAACTTTATTTGAGTTTGGATATTGTCTAGGAGACAATATTCGTGTTAAAACTCTCAGGTTGTGTTATACGAAAGTTGTATAATTAAGTTTGTATTTGTATTCTGTACCATGTATTTGGCGACTTAGAATGGGTGATGTATACCTATTTTGGGGGCGTCATAGTTCATGTTTATAATTATGCCGTTAAATTTATCTTGGCCCTCCAGGCCAAAGATATTCAATTATAACACCAATAATCATGCCAATTAACAGTTCATCTTTGCACTACAGACCAAATACATACAATTGTAAAACCAATAATAAACAGTCCATCTTTGCGCTACGGGCCAAAGGCATACAATTATAAAACCCATAATCAACAGTCTATCTTTGCACTACGTGCCAATGAAATATAACTATAACACAAATAGTCATGATTATATCACTACACAATTCCGGTCATGATTATACTAATACACAATTCCTGTCATGATTATACCAATTAATAATTCATATTTGCACTAAGGGCCAAAGATATTTGTTTAAATCACCAGTGGTCATGATTATACCAATACACATTGCCAATACTCAGTATTAGGGGAGGTTATGCAAGATTGATAATACTTGAAGAACTAAATTAAAAATAGAGGCAAAGATGAAGGTACTAAAGTATAATTAACCTCATAGTTTGCCACCTTTTCCTAGCCTATAAATACTCCTCCATCCATTCATTATTTCCTACCATTTTTGAAGATCAAAGTTATAATCACAAGCTATAGTGAGAGAAACTATAGAGTGAGAAAATAGAAGAGTATTCTGCTACTACACTATTGCAGTATCCAATCTCCTACTAAGGTAAGGGGTATTATTTCTTTCGTATTAGTAAAGGATGTTATTTTCTTTCAATACTCGTAAGGGTTGTCATTCTATTCCGTATTAATCTGTCATAATAACCTGTCTATGCAGATTACCGTATGCCTGGTGAATAACCCTTCATATTCATTCTTTATTAATCTGTGAAAATAATCTGTCTACGCGGACTACCGCATGCCTGGTGAATAATATTTCATATTCATTCTTTATTAAGTTGTGGAAATGATCTCTCTACGCGGATTACCGCATAACGGGTGAAAATTTATTTACAGTTTCTTGTATTATTTCATTTCATATTCTTAAATCTAAACTTACTATTGATTCTATAATTCCTGAAATGATTAGAAATTCCTTGAAGTTTGTGCTTCATCTAATATCATTTTCCTGGAATATTGGTCTGACCTCTCTTATTAAAATTTTAATCTTTTCATGTCGGGGTACTATTCATTCGGGGTACTATTCATACGGTACTATTCATAAGTTACTATTTATGAGTACTATTCATAATGAAATTTAATTTTTTTTCTTTGTCCAAGTTATCTTTTATAAATCTTATTCTTGAAATTGAATCCATATTTTGATCTTCATGTTGACAATTTGGACATTCTTGAACTCTGGATAAATTGAATTATAAATCTCAAATATTTATCCTTGATTCATTCTTTATATCATTGTTATAATCCTCAAACTTAAATTTGTGTTGGAAAGTTATCTTTGGCCCGTAGTGTAAAGATAAACTGTTGATTTGTATGATCATGACCGGAATTATGAACTGGTATAATCATGACCAGAATTGTGTATTGGTATAATCATGACCACTGGTGATTTAAACGAATATCATTTGCCCGCAGTGCAAAAATAAACTGTTGATTGGTATGATTATGACCAAAAATTGTGTATTGGTATAATTTTGACCTGATTTATGTATTGATATAATCATTACCATTGGTGTTACAGTTGTATGTCTTTGGCCTATAGTGTAAAGATGGACTGTTGATTATTGGTTTTACAGTTGTATGTCTTTAGACTGTAGTGCAAAGATGGACTGTTAATTGGCATGACTATTGGTGTTACAATTGAATATCTTTGACCCGGAGTGCAAAGATGAATTTAATAGCATAGTTATAAACTTGAACTGTGAATTGGTATAACCATGATCTTTGGTGTTTCCGGTAAAGACATGTAATGAAAGTTCTCTTTGTATTGGGAACAACAAAGAACTGTTGATGAGTATTGCATGAATATGAAATATTAATGATAGACTTTTAATTTGGAGGAAATAGTAGACATTATGTTCTACTTAGCTCTTCTAATGGATTGTTGAGTCCGCTACAATTATGGTTGAACACTTTTATCATCTACCATATGTTCTAAATATTTGATTTATTACTGATGAAGGCTATTGATAATTTGATTATTTTAGTCATAATATTCTTTACTGTGCTATTTGTGTTCACCATTTTGCTTCACTATTCCTTTCAGGTAATAAGAGTTTAGCTGGGTCGAGCAGGAATAACAGGGGAATAGAGTAATGGTCTGTGACTGTTAAAGTTTCTTAAAACATTATAAAATAATATGACAATATATAATTGTATTGAGGACTTAAAATGTGTGTGTCATATTTTATACATCATTTAATAGTTAATTTTGGTGAGCAACAATAGGGTGATGAGAACCAGACCTTGGAAGCGTCAAAATGCACCCCGTTAGAATGATGAGGACAAAATTGTACGGAAAGCTTAAATGATGTGTTTCCACTATCATACATGATGTCTAACCACATACAAATTCATTTTATCATGAGAGATGGTTTTACACATCCTCTTGTTGACTATATCTTTAAGCATTATCTATATAATCTTGGAGTATGTTTGGAATATAATCCTCAGTTTGCGATAATTGAGATAATTATATGGCAAAAAGATATACACCATTGGAATGAATATGATAGTAATCTTCTCGTTCTTCTTTGGGGTCTATTGGGTCAACTAAGATTAATTCTCAAGTCCTATGATATATTTCTATTATAACTTGGATGCATGGCCTCCCATGTATGAAGGCTTCCTTGAGCATTTTCTAAAGATTTTAATTTCTAAAACAGTTATCGACTGTACCTTTATGTAAAGTATCATTGGTTTAGAGTGTGAGTATTGTTATTTGTATTGAAAGTCACAGCTTATGTGTTGTCGTATTTTGCAAGACAGTTTAATAGTTGTGTAAGTTGGAAGGTTTGTATTTGGATTTAGTAGTGTGTACCCAAAATGAGTTTTGTGGACTTATTTTGGGGGCGTCACAGTTGGTATCAAAGCTTAGGGATATTGTCTTTGGCGGAGATCTGAAACTAGAACTAGGAGGGGAGAGACGAGTAATATCCTTCACTAGTGTGTGTCCTACCTAAGCTAAATTTTCTTACTTAATAAGTTGACACATTGTGATATGTCAATTAACCTTTCTTTTGAAGCTGTATTCTGGAATGATACCTGAAATCTAAGAGATGAGCAATAGAGAAATCATGATACAGAGGAAATGACCGGGAAGATAGAATTTGAAATGAAAGCAAGGTTTTCTCACCTCTTCGAACGACCAAGTACGTAAATTTCGGGGACAAAATTTCATAAGCAGGGGAGATTGTAAGACCCCGAATTTTATGAAATAAAAGTATTCAATTTTTCTTATAATTATAATTCTATTTAGTAAATGGTTAAATTGATAAAAGGTTAAAGTAAATGGTGATATGTGAAAATTTTACAAAGTAAGCAAGTTGTCATAAAATATTCGTTGTGTCGGAGAATATTTGTCTGGTCGAAAAATATTCTTTATGTCGAAGAATATTCGTACGATGGCGCAATCATTGGTTGACCCCACAATGAAATAATTGTTGGATATAGAAAGCGACAAAAATATCCTTTTCATAAAATAACGACAAGACTTTTACGGTTAAACTGTTGAAATACCAAGTGATAAAAGTAAAGTAATACGCGTTGTTCCACAGTGGTACGCGGTATTGCACAGTATCACACTATATTGCATAATATCTCTGATTATTGATGCTTATGTAAGAAGTCACTCAGTTTCATTCAATAATTGTCACAGTAGTTGCGACATAGTTCTGTCGAGAAAAGGGGTTAGGTTATTTAATTGCGCGCCAGTAAGTAGAAATCCTTATCGGAAAGCCCCCTATTTTCTAGAAACGATCTGTTTGTCAATATTGTGAGTTATAATATTAATGATGAATAACTGTTGAAAGATTAAAAATGTGTTATATATATTTAATTGTTAGCGATAAATGATGAGATTTAATTTAATAGTTAGTCAAGACTAATTAAATAGTTAAACTAACTATGAAAGCAAAAGTGTGTATAAAACACAAGAAAACGAAATTAAAACTCGAATTTGAGTTCAGAATAAAATTTTGATGAGCAGACTACTCGGTTGAATCTGGAGCGATGAATCTAGTAAGAAAAGACTGTACACTCGATATGGTTTTAAGGTTGACTTTTATGTATAAAATTCAAACGTAGAGTTTAGAGTTTAATTTGGAGACGCAGACGAGATATTTGAGTCCGAGACGATGAAATTAGTCAAAATAGACTATAAACACAAAATTATTCTTGATGGTGACATGATTCAACTCCCGATAATCGATACAAAGTCGCATACTCCCATCTTTCTTCTTCAAGAATAGAATAGGTGCACCCCAAGGAGACGTACTAGGACGAATGAAACCGATGTCTAACAATTCCTACAATTGGGTCTTTAACTCCTGAAGTTTAATAGGAGCCATTCGATATGGGGCTTTGAAAATGGGTTTTGTACCAGGTTCATGGTCGATACAAAATTCAATTTCTCGCTCTGGGGGTAGGCCAGAAAGTTCTTCAGGGAATACGTCAGGAAATTTATTAACAATAGAAATATCATTCAAAACTGACGTATTTTTGTTTAAATCCGTGACATGAGCTTAGAAAGCTTGACATCCATTTTTTAATAAACGAATAGCTTTATGGCTTGAGATGACAGTGATTGATTTTAATGGTTTGGTTGCTTGAATTCGCATAATAGGTTGGTTAGGAATATGAAAGCTAACAACCTTACAAAAATAATCAATTTTTGCATGATGAGTAGTTAACCAATCAATCCCTAGAATTACGTCAAATGCAAGTATTTTCAATAAAATAAGATCGACAAGTAATATGAGGGTACCAATTTGAACCAAACAAAACTTATAAACAGAGGATGTAATGAAGGTTTCTCCCAACGGACTTTCAACAGATAAGTCAAAATCTAATATCTCCGGAGTCAAATTTAAACGTTGAGCGCAAGTAGGAGAAATAAAAGAATGGGTAGAACCGGTATCAAATAAGGTATAGACTTCGCTAGAGTTTATGATAAGCTTACCCGTGATGACCTCGTTCGGGTTCCTTGCTTTCTGGAAGGTCACGACAAACGCTCTCCCTTGAACTACCGGCTTTGACTTTTCTGGGACGGCCTTTGGTGCCTCCATCCCAGATGGACTTGTCTTCAGTGCACGATAAAATTGGGCTAGGTGACCTTCTCTTCCACAATTATAACATGCTTTGGATTGCATCGTACAGTTTGGGATGATGTGTCCCTCCCCTCCGCATTTAAAGCATATGATAGGTGGTCATTCTTCTTCCTTAACAACTGGTGCTAGTGCTGACGTCTTTCCATCATTATTGAATCTCCTCTTCTTGAAATATCCACTCTTATTATCTTGGCCATGATTACCATCGAAGTGGTTACCATTTTTGCCATTACGATTCCCTCCACACTTGTTGTCACCGCTTCGATGACTGCTAGCACTGGTATTATCATTTTTCGGCTGCTCTCTGTTGGTTGTGCTGACTCATTATCACGCTCCAATAACTGAGCCCTATTTACAACATCTGAATATAAACACAGTTCATGAGAAATTAGGTATTGACGTATCTTAAGTTTTAAACCTCTTAAAAATATCCGCGTCATTCTCTCCTCATTATCAACCAAGTGGGATGCAAACCTGGACAACTCGGCAAACTTAGCTTCGTACTGCAACACGGTTATATTGTTCTGCTCTAGCTTGATAAACTCTACCTCCTTCATGTGACGAATACTTTTAGGAAAGTACTTGTCGTTGAACAGTTCTTGGAACTTCTCCCAAGACATCTTCAGTGCGGCAGGTTGAGTACGCTTTACAGATTCCCACCAGTAATCTGCTTCTGCCCGCAACATGAAGGTGGCAAAGGGAACCTTTTTCTCCTCGGAGCATCCTAAGACATCAAATATCTTGTTGATCTGCTTTATCCACGTCTCCGCCTTAAGTGGTTTTGGCTCTCCAAAAAACTCCGGTGGTCCTAGCTCCTTGAACTGTTTAGCGGTGACCGTTCGAGAGTTGCCAGTGTTTCCACCTGCATTTCGGACATGAGTCTCTCTCGCTTGATGTTGCATGAATTGCATAAAGCCTCTAAACATTCCATCGTTCATCATTTGGTTAGTGTTGTTGTTTGCATGAGGATTGTCGCCTTCCTGATGCATATTATCCTGATTATTGATCTGTGGAGACTCAACGGTCTCCTGTGCTCCATTGCTATTCTCAACATTCTCGGATGTCATTTTTAAATACTGCCACAAAACAAGTGTGACGCCCCCAGAATAGGTATACAACACCCATTCTGAGTCGCCAAATACATGGTACAGAAAGCAAACTACAACTTCAATAATACAATTGTCGTGCAAAATACGACAACACATACTGTGAGTTTAAATACAAATATTGTCTTCTAGACAATATCCACACCCAAATAAATCCTCATTATAATTATTCAAACACTATTTTACAGAAATAGTGAGGACTGCTAATACATCTTTCTAGAACCATCACTCCATACCCCGACTAGATCCTGCTATGTTCTCACCTCCTGAGAAGAAAAATGGAACAAAAAGGAAAAGGGTGAGCTCAACTAGCCCAGTAAAGAATATTATGACTAAGATAATATACAACAAATTATCGTTAGTCTTCAACAGGGAAAAATCTGATAAAATATAATCGACAACAAGTTTTAGATCAACAACTGCAGCGGAAACAGCAAACCATTAGAAGAGTCAAGTAGAGAAAGAATTCTACTATCTTCTAAGATTTAAAAGTCCATCATCAATATTTTATCCCTGTAACATCAATTAATAATCATCTTTAACCAAATATTCATCTTTGCACTACAGGCCAAAGATATTCATTTGTATCATCAGTCGGTCATGTTCATCTCAACACCTGTTCATCTTTGCACTACAGGCCAAAGATATTCATCAAGTAATTATACATCTTTGCACTACAGGCCAAAGATATTCAGTAATATCATCATTTAGGACTGAGGATGATGAAAAATATCTTAAAGAGAACGAATCCAATGAGACAGAAGGACAAATAGTAGGGATTCGTATAACAGTTTATCCAAGATCAATAATACTTCATAATAATCAATTGTGAAGCAGAATTCAAAAATAAAGATCAAAACATGGATACAATCAAAGATAGTAACCATAATAGACATCTTGGACAAAAAGGGAAAATTTTATTTTTCGGTGAATAGTGCCGTATTCGTGAATAGTGCCGTATACGTGAATAGTGTCGTATACGTGAATAGTGCCGTATACGTGAATAGTAACCCCCGACACAAAAAGTTCCAAATTTGATAAAAACTCATATCAATATTTCAGCATAATGATATTGAAGAAAATAATATCATTAAGAAGAAAATAATATCCCTTACCTCAAAATATCAGTACTTCTGGTCGGAATACCGGTATAAGGCTGAAAGAAACTTGCTCTGATGAATAGAAACTCTCAAAGTATCTAAATACTCACAAAATACACTCAATAATCTAGAGAGAGAAAGAGAGAAAACTTGTTTCTGGTGTGATTTTCAATTCTAACTTAGCCCTCTATTTATAGGAAAATTTTGGTAGGTTTGACCTGCAACCTGATGGCTTTACCTGCTACTATTCCCACCCACCACATTTGAAATATAATTCAGCACATTTCTTCACCAACCACAAGTGGGGCCCACCAATTCTAGAATTTTCCACCAAAATGATAAACTCCGAAAATTCAACAATTTCTGAACCAGTCATCTTGTAAAATTCGTAATAAATCATACGTTCATTTTTAACGGTTCAAAATTTGTGGACATATACTCAACTTATATATGTATAACATATCCAAAAATTACCACGATCCAACGGTCGGATTAAAAATTATAACCCCCGCAAACTATCTCAAAAACCCTGATTTTTAATACCTCCATTCCGACAAAAATACTGACAAAAACCTCAACATTAACTCCTTCATTTTTAACCACAAAAATATATCCCTCATTTATATCCACATAAAATAAATATTTCCTTATCATATGAATCAATAATTAATTATTCACAAATAATATTACAGAATCACATTTATGACAACCAGGCCGTTCCCAGGAAAGAGGGGGCTTTCCAATAAGGATTTCTCCTTACTGGCGCGCAATTAGATGACCAAACCTCTCCTTAGACAGAACTTTCTAGACATTGCCAATAATGTTATCTAATAATATTATTCAAATAATATGAATTATTGATCTGATAAATGAAAATACTGTGCAGCAACAATTATTGAAACAACAATAATATAAAATATCAACGCAGCAATTATTGAATCAATAAAATAAAATATTGAATAATAACTACTGTAACAATTATTGAGTAGTGCCTTCTTACGTAAGAATCAATAATTGGTGCAATACCGTGTGCTACTGTATTTTAACCACCGGGTATTCCAACAGTATTAACGGTAACAACTACGCCGTTATTTATAAACAACTTATACTTGTCGTTTTCTTCATCCAATCGCTTTCCGTTATGGGGCCCACACAAGGCTGCGTCGTCGTACGAATATTCCCCGACAGCAAGAATATTCCACGACCAACCGAATATTCACCGACAAAAATAAATATTTTATAACCACTTGCTTATTTTGCAAAATTTGCACATTTCACCCATAACCAAAGTATTATATCAAATTAACCCCTTATTATTCACAATAATATTTAGAGAAAATTTGATTTTATTCATTAATAAGTTGGGGTCTTACAACCTCCCCTCCTTATGAAATTTCGTCCTCGAAATTGACGTACGTACCTGATGTTTCAAAAAGGTGAGGATACCTCGCTTTCATTTCTGATTCCAACTCCCAGGTCATTTCTTCAATAGCATGGTTTCTCCACAAAACCTTAACTTGTGGTATAACCTTCGTGCGTAGGACATGCTCTTTCCTATCCAAGATCTTAACAGGTACCTCCTCGTACGTTAAATCTTCAGCTATCTCGTCTGGTTCTAACTCAATAATGTGGTTCGGGTCTTTAACATATTTACGAAGCATAGATATGTGAAAAACATTATGAACACGAGACATGCTTGGAGGTAATGCGAGTCTATATGCCACATTTCCTATTCGCTCAAGAATCTCAAATGGACCAACAAATCTTGGATTGAGCTTTCCTCTCTTCCCAAATCTTGTAACTCCCTTCCATGGTGCAACACGTAACAATACATGATCCCCAATATTAAATTCCACGTCCTTCCGATGAAGATCCGCATAACTCTTTTGTCGATCCTGTGCCGTTTGTATACGTTGTCGAATCGTTTGGATCTTCTCTGTAGTAATGCGTACCAATTCTGGTCCCAACAATGTTGCTTCACCCACCTCGTCCCAGCATACTGGAGAACGACATTTTCTTCCATACAACGCCTCAAATGGAGCCATACCTATGCTCGCCTGATAACTGTTGTTGTAGGAGAATTCCACCAATGGTAGGTACTTATCCCAACTCCCTTTGAGATCTAAGACACAAAGTCTTAATAGATCTTCAAGAGTTTGAATAGTCCTCTCTGATTGTCCGTCCGTTTGAGGATGGTATGCTGAACTGAATCGTAAATCCGTGCCCATAGCTTTCTGCAAGCTAACCCAAAATCGTGAAGTGAATCTTGGGTCACGATCCGAAACTATGGATACTGGCATGCCATGCAATCTCACAATCTCGTTCACGTACATACTAGCAAGACGTTCAAGGGAATAAGTCTCACGTATCGGCAAGAAATGAGCGGACTTGGTTAATCTATCAACAATAACCCAAATCGCATCTATGCCTTGAGAAACCTTGGGAAGACCTGTAACAAAATCCATAGTAATGTGTTCCCACTTCCATTTCGGAATCTCAAGTGGTTGCAATGGACCCTTTGGTACTTGATGCTCCGCTTTTACACGTTGACAAGTTAAACATCTCGAGATAAACTCCGCGATCTCTCTTTTCATATTGCTCCACCAAAATGTATGTCGAAGATCGTGATACATTTTGGTACTCCCAGGATGGATTGCAAACGGTGTGTTGTGTGCCTCCATCATTATTCTATGCTTCAAGTCAAAATCGTTAGGAACACAAAGTCTGGAGTTGACTCGAAGTATTCCTTCTTCATCGATTCTTGCTTCTGGAATAGCACCTTCTTGCACTTTCTTCTTCATACGCATCAGCTCTATATCCGTAGCTTGAGCAGCTTTAACTTTATCGATTAAAGTCGGTTCTACTCGTATATTTGATATCATCATGTGGGTACTTGGAGCCTTCATCTCTATCTCCATCCTTTGCAAGTCATACAAAATGGGCCTTTGTGTTAAAAACATTGCACTCGTACCCGCATATGATCTTCTACTCAATGCGTCAGCTACTACGTTTGCTTTTCCAGGATGGTATTGGATGGTATGATCGTAATCTTTCAACAGCTCAAGCCAACGTCGTTGCCGCATGTTGAGTTCCTTTTGGGTGAAGAAATATTTGAGGCTTTTATGATCTGTATAGATCTCCACTTTCTCCCCATACAGGTAGTGTCTCCAGATCTTCAACGCAAAAACGACTGCTGCCAACTCCAAATCATGAGTAGGATAATTCCTCTCATATTCTTTGAGTTGTCGTGAGGCATAGGCTATGACTTTCCCATGTTGCATGAGAACACATCCTAACCCTTTGCCTGAAGCATCGCTGTAGATAACAAATCCATCCGAACCAGATGGTATTGTCAAAACAGGTGCCGAAATGAGTCTCCTCTTGAGTTCTTGGAAACTCTTCTCGCATTCCTCACTCCATACGAATTTTGTATCTTTCCGAGTCAGCTGAGTTAACGGAGTAGCGATTCGAGAAAATCCTTCCACAAATCTCCGATAATAACCAGCTAAGCCCAGAAAGCTACGTACTTCGGTTACCGACTTCGGTTGCTCCCAACTTTGTATGGCTTCAATCTTCGCCGGGTCGACAGATACTCCATGTTTTGACACCACGTGCCCAAGGAATGCTACTTCCTCAAGCCAGAACTCGCATTTCTTCAGTTTGGCATATAGCTTGTTTTCACGAAGCCTTTGCAGTACCAGCTTCAAATGGCGCTCATGATCTTCACGGCTTTTGGAATAGATGAGGATGTCATCAATAAAGACAACAACGAACTGATCCAAATATTCTTTGAATACACGGTTCATCATATCCATGAAGGCAGCAGGAGCATTAGTCAATCCAAAAGACATTACTAAGAATTCATAATGCCCGTACCGAGTTCTGAAGGCAGTCTTTGGAATATCCTCAGTTTTAATCTTCAGCTGATGATATCCAGAACGAAGATCGATCTTTGAAAAGAATTGTGCTCCTTGCAACTGGTCAAACAGGTCATCAATGCGAGGTAGCGGATACCTATTCTTGATGGTGACATGGTTCAATTCTCGATAGTCAATACAAAGTCGCATACTCCCGTCTTTCTTCTTTACGAATAAAACAGGAGCACCCCAAGGAGACGTACTAGGACGAATAAAACCGATGTCCAACAACTCCTGTAGTTGGACTTTTAACTCCTGAAGTTCAATAGGAGCCATTCGATATGGGGTTTTAGAAATGGGCTTTGTACCGGGTTCAAGGTCAATAAAGAATTCAATTTCTCGTTCCGGGGGTAGACCGGGAAGTTCTTCAGGAAATACATCGGAAAATTCTCTAACAATAGAAATATTATTCAAATCTGACTTGTCTTTGTTCAAATCCATAACATGGGCTAAGAAAGCTTGACATCCGTTTTTCAATAAACGAATAGCTTTGTGGCTTGATATGACAGTGACTGATTTTAGTGGTTTAGTAGTTTGAATTCGTATGACAGGTTGGTTAGGAATATGAAAACTAACAACCTTACGAAAACAATCAATTTTAGCATGATGAGTGGTTAACCAATCAATTCCTAAAATCACATCAAAAGCAAGTATCTTTAAAGAGATAAGATCAACAGGTAATGTGATAGTGCCAACTTGGATCATGCAAGATTTATAAACTGTAGATGTAACGAAGGTTTCACCCAACGGAGTTTCAACAGATAAGTTAAAGTCCAATTTCTCCGGAGTCAAGTTTAAACGTTGAGCACAAGCAGGAGAGATAAAAGAATGGGTAGAACCGGTATCTAGTAAAGTATAAACTTCGCAAGAATTCAAGATTAGCTTACCCGTGATCACCTCGTTCGGGTTTCTCGCGTTTTGGCCAGTAACGACAAACGCCCTTCCAGGAACCGCTGATTTCGACTTATCCGGGATAACTTTTGGAGTCACCATTCCCGCTGAACTTGGTTTTGCTACAGAACACTCTCGAGCTATATGACCTTCCTTTCCACAGTTATAACATACCTTGGATTGTTGTGGGCAGTTTGGGCTGATATGTCCCTCTTTCCCACATTTGTAACATACGACCGGTGGTCGTTCTCCTCCCCTAGAAACAGTTGATGTTTGTGCTGACGTCTTCACGTTATCATTGTTGTACCTTCTCTTCTTGAAATCTCCTCCCGACTCGCTCCTTCTATTATCACGACCACGATTACCACCAGAGTGGTTACCGCTTTTGTCCGAATGTTTTCCTCCCTGCTGGTTTTCATTGCTTCGATGACTGCCGCCACCGGTATGACCCTGGTTGTGGTCCCTCGGTTGCACATACTCATTATCTCGCTCTAATAATTGAGCCCTGTTTACAACATCTGAATATAAAGAAAATTTATGAGAGATAAGATATTGCCGAATCTCGGGTTTTAGACCTCTCAGAAACATCCTTGTCATTCGTTCCTCATTTTCGACCAAATGAGGTGCAAACCTGGATAACTCTGCAAACTTCGCCTCGTACTGGGACACCGTCATGTTGTTTTGTTCCAGTCTAATAAACTCAACCTCCTTCATATGACGAATACTTTCAGGAAAGTACTTGTCATTGAACAGTTTTTGAAATGTTTCCCAGGACATGTTGAGTGCGTCAGGCTGGGTACGCTTCACAGACTCCCACCAGTAGTCTGCCTCACCGCGGAACATAAATGTGGCGAATGGAACCTTCTGTTCCTCCGTGCATCCCAAGACATCAAATATCTTGGTAATTTGCTTGACCCACGTTTCCGCCATGATCGGATCCGGCTTTCCCTTAAATTCTGGTGGTCCCAATTCTTTGAACTGCTTAGCTGTGACAAACCGCGCGTTGTTATCATTTCCACCCGTATTCTGCACACGAGTCTCCCTCGTCTGATTTTGCATGAACTGCAAAAAGCTCCTAAACATTCCATCATTCATCGTTTGCTCGGTAACGTTGTTTACAGGAGGAATATTGCCTTCCTGTTGCACGTTCCCCTGGGTAGTGATCAAAGGTGTCTCCACGGTCTGATTTACTCCATTATTAACGTTCTCAGCTGCCATTCTTAAATACTGCCATAAAACAAGGGTTAATAGTCATGTCATATATTATCCCTATACTCTGACCGACCAAATAAACACCAAATAAACTTAGTCAGGTCATACTAGCGAAGGAATTCCCCGTCTCTCCCCTCCTAGTTCTTGTCTCACATCTCAGCCAGGGATCATATCCCTAAGCTCTGATACCAACTGTGACGCCCCCAGAATAGGTATACAACACCCATTCTGAGTCGCCAAATACATGGTACAGAAAGCAAACTACAACTTCAATAATACAATTGTCGTGCAAAATACGACAACACATACTGTGAGTTTAAATACAAATATTGTCTTCTAGACAATATCCACACTCAAATAAATCCTCATTACAATTATTCAAACACTATTTTACAGAAATAGTGAGGACTGCTAATACATCTTTCTAGAACCATCACTCCATACCCCGACTAGATCCTGCTATGTTCTCACCTCCTGAGAAGAAAAATGGAACAAAAAGGAAAAGGGTGAGCTCAACTAGCCCAGTAAAGAATATTATGACTAAGATAATATACAACAAATTATCGTTAGTCTTCAACAGGGAAAAATCTGATAAAATATAATCGACAACAAGTTTTAGATCAACAACTGCAGCGGAAACAGCAAACCATTAGAAGAGTCAAGTAGAGAAAGAATTCTACTATCTTCTAAGATTTAAAAGTCCATCATCAATATTTTATCCCTGTAACATCAATTAATAATCATCTTTAACCAAATATTCATCTTTGCACTACAGGCCAAAGATATTCATTTGTATCATCAGTCGGTCATGTTCATCTCAACACCTGTTCATCTTTGCACTACAGGCCAAAGATATTCATCAAGTAATTATACATCTTTGCACTACAGGCCAAAGATATTCAGTAATATCATCATTTAGGACTGAGGATGATGAAAAATATCTTAAAGAGAACGAATCCAATGAGACAGAAGGACAAATAGTAGGGATTCGTATAACAGTTTATCCAAGATCAATAATACTTCATAATAATCAATTGTGAAGCAGAATTCAAAAATAAAGATCAAAACATGGATACAATCAAAGATAGTAACCATAATAGACATCTTGGACAAAAAGGGAAAATTTTATTTTTCGGTGAATAGTGCCGTATTCGTGAATAGTGCCGTATACGTGAATAGTGCCGTATACGTGAATAGTAACCCCCGACACAAAAAGTTCCAAATTTGATAAAAACTCATATCAATATTTCAGCATAATGATATTGAAGAAAATAATATCATTAAGAAGAAAATAATATCCCTTACCTCAAAATATCAGTACTTCTGGTCGGAATACCGGTATAAGGCTGAAAGAAACTTGCTCTGATGAATAGAAACTCTCAAAGTATCTAAATACTCACAAAATACACTCAATAATCTAGAGAGAGAAAGAGAGAAAACTTGTTTCTGGTGTGATTTTCAATTCTAACTTAGCCCTCTATTTATAGGAAAATTTTGGTAGGTTTGACCTGCAACCTGATGGCTTTACCTGCTACTATTCCCACCCACCACATTTGAAATATAATTCAGCACATTTCTTCACCAACCACAAGTGGGGCCCACCAATTCTAGAATTTTCCACCAAAATGATAAACTCCGAAAATTCAACAATTTCTGAACCAGTCATCTTGTAAAATTCGTAATAAATCATACGTTCATTTTTAACGGTTCAAAATTTGTGGACATATACTCAACTTATATATGTATAACATATCCAAAAATTACCACGATCCAACGGTCGGATTAAAAATTATAACCCCCGCAAACTATCTCAAAAACCCTGATTTTTAATACCTCCATTCCGACAAAAATACTGATAAAAACCTCAACATTAACTCCTTCATTTTTAACCACAAAAATATATCCCTCATTTATATCCACATAAAATAAATATTTCCTTATCATATGAATCAATAATTAATTATTCACAAATAATATTACAGAATCACATTTATGACAACCAGGCCGTTCCCAGGAAAGAGGGGGCTTTCCAATAAGGATTTCTCCTTACTGGCGCGCAATTAGATGACCAAACCTCTCCTTAGACAGAACTTTCTAGACATTGCCAATAATGTTATCTAATAATATTATTCAAATAATATGAATTATTGATCTGATAAATGAAAATACTGTGCAGCAACAATTATTGAAACAACAATAATATAAAATATCAACGCAGCAATTATTGAATCAATAAAATAAAATATTGAATAATAACTACTGTAACAATTATTGAGTAGTGCCTTCTTACGTAAGAATCAATAATTGGTGCAATACCGTGTGCTACTGTATTTTAACCACCGGGTATTCCAACAGTATTAACGGTAACAACTACGCCGTTATTTATAAACAACTTATACTTGTCGTTTTCTTCATCCAATCGCTTTCCGTTATGGGGCCCACACAAGGCTGCGTCGTCGTACGAATATTCCCCGACAGCAAGAATATTCCACGACCAACCGAATATTCACCGACCAAAAATAAATATTTTATAACCACTTGCTTATTTTGCAAAATTTGCACATTTCACCCATAACCAAAGTATTATATCAAATTAACCCCTTATTATTCACAATAATATTTAGAGAAAATTTGATTTTATTCATTAATAAGTTGGGGTCTTACAACAAGGGTTAATTGACATGTCACATATTATCCCTATACTCTAACCAACCAATTAAATATCAAATAAACTTAGGTAGGTCATACTAGCGAAGGAATTCCCCGTCTCTCCTATCCTAGTTCTTGTCTCACATCTCAGCTAGGGATCATATCCTTAAGCTTTGATACTAACTGTGACGCCCCCAAAACAGGTATACATCACTCATCTCTAGTCGCCAAATACATGGTACAAAATTCAAATACAACTTAGTAATACAACTGTCGTGTAACATACGACAAAACATAAACTGAGAGTTTTAATACGAATATTGTCTTCTAGACAGTATTCAAACTCAAATAGAGTCTTCAATACATTTATTATCACACTATTTCACAGAATAGTGAGGACTACTAATGATATCATCTGGACCGTCACTCCGTTTCCCTACTAGTCCCGGCTACGTTCTCATTTCCTGAAGAGAACAATGAAAGAAAAAGGGTGAGCTCAACTAACCCAGTAAGAAATATTATGACTAAGATAATGCAGAATAATATATCGTTAGCCTTCAACAGTGTTAAACTGATAAAATATAACAAACATCAAGTTTAACTGCAGCGGAATAAGCAATCCATTAGAAGAGTCAAGTAGAGAATAAAATCTACTATCTTCTATGATTTAAAAGGTTTTTCATCACTTTTATCGCTGAGACTCAGCTTAATAAATAATCCACATCATCCCTGCACTACGGCCAAGGATATTCATTAGTATCACGACCACAAATTATTCATGCACTACGGGCCAAGGATATTCGTGTATTCGTCAATGGTCATGATCATGCCAACAACTGTCCATCAATGCACTACGGCCAATGAAAACTTTTACCACATCATTTGTAACATTACGGTCATGATTATACCGAATAATCCCTGGTCATAATCATACCAGGTCCATCTATGCACTACAAGCCACAGATGACTTTCAACATAATATAAACATGAGGATGATGACAATGATATATGAATTCAATAAAATAAGTTCAAGAATAAATTTTTAAAGATTTATAATTTAATTTATCCAGAAATTAATAACGTCCAAATTGTCAACATGATACTGCTTTGTGGAGTAAAATTCAAAAATAATATTGTACCAAAAATAATTTGGACCAAAAATGAATTAATTTTTATCATGAATAGTACCTCGGGTGAATAGTACTCGAGTGAATAATACCCCGTGAATAGTACTTTGGGAATAGTAATCCCGTGAATAGTACTCCGGCATAAAAAAGTTAAAACATATCAATGAATGCTCATAATAATATTTTCATGAAAAGATACTGAATGAAACGCAAATATGAAGGATATTCTACTAATTTCATGGAGTATAGAAGCCAAAATTTTAACAAAACGAGTATAAAATTCGAAATCTGAAACGAAATAATATTACTTACATACTACAGAGTATGAAAGAAAAATATTATTTCATACGAATATTGAACAAAAATAACATCCTTTACCTTGAAAAGAAGAGTATTCCAATTGATATAGCGGGGATATTTTTTAAGAAAACTTTCATTGTTTTCTACGCTTAAAGCTTTCTAAAACTCTAAAGAAATACGCTCAAGATTATAGAAGAAGAATTATCTGATTTTGGTGTGATTTTCAATTCTAACTTAAGCGCCTATTTATAGGAAAATATTAGAACGCCATAGGAGACTAAAATAATAAAATAATATTATTATTTTATTTTTTTCAAATCTTACGTCTACCCACCAAATGAGCTGTCAACTTGGAACAAAGATTTCAGCCAACAAGTTTGAAAAACAAAAGCGGGTCTCACTCAGTTTTAATAAAAAGCATTTTAATTTCCAAAACTTCAACAATTCATAATAAATAACCCTTTTATCAGAAAAATTTGAATCTCATATCCTTTCTATAAGAAATTTAATTCTCTACAACTTTATAGAAGAAAGTTTTTCCAAATTTCAAACAAAAAATGCTAGAAATTCACATACGGACGATTTTTAATACCTTCAAAAATTCATAACAAATCATACGTTAATTTTTAACGGTTCAAAATTTGTGAACATATACTAAACTTATATATGTATGACATATCCAAAAATCACAATGATCCAACGGTCGGATTAAAATTATAACTCACACAATAGAGCTTTAAGAACACTGTTTTAATTTTTAATACCTCCATTTCGATAAAAATACTGATAAAACACATCAACATTAACTCCTTTGTGACGCCCCCAAAACAGGTCCAATCCATCCAACCCATTCTGAGTCGCCAAATACATGGTACAGAAAATAACTACAACTTTATTATTACAATTGTCGTGCAAAATACGACAACACATATACTGTGAGTTTAAATACAAATATTGTCATCTAGACAGTATTCATACTCAACTAAAAACTCATTATACTTATTGATACACTATTTTATAAAATAGTGAGGACTACTAAAACAACTGTCTTGAACCATCATTCCACACCCTGACTAGTACTCGCTACATTCTCGCCTCCTGAGAAGAAAGATGGAACAACAAGGAAAAGGGTGAGCTCAACTAGCCCAGTAAAGAATATTATGACTAAGATAATATACAATAAATTATCGTTAGTCTTCAACAGGGAAAAATTTAATAGAATACAATAGACAACAAGTTTTAAATCAATATTCGCAGCGGAAACAGCAAACCATTAGAAGAGTCAAGTAGAGAATGAGTTCTACTATCTTCTAAGATTTAAAAGTCCATCATCAATATTTTATCCCTGTAACAACAATCAATAACCATCTTTAATTAAATATTCATCTTTGCACTACAGGCCAAAGATATTCATTTGTATCACCAGTCGATCATGTTCATCTCAACACATGTTCATCTTTCCACTACGGGCCAAAGATATTCATCAGAAATCATCAATCTTTGCACTACAGGCCAAAGATATTCAATTATATCATCATTTAGGACTGAGGATGATGAAAAATATTTTAAAGGAAACGAATCCAGTGAAGCAAAAGAACAAATATTAGGGATTCGTATTACAGTTTATCCATGTCCAAAAATACCTCATAAACAATCATAGTGGAGTAAAATTCAAGAATGATCAAAGCATGGATACAATCAAAGCTAGTATTCAGAATAGATATTTTGGACGAAAAGAAGAAAATTTCATTTTTCGGTGAATAGTAACTCGTGAATAGTAACTCGTGAATAGTAACTCGTGAATAGTAACTCGTGAATAGTAACTCATGAATAGTAACCCTGACATGAAAAGTTCCAAATTTGATAAAAAGTTCAGATCAATACTTCGACATAATGATATTGAAGAAAATAATATCATTTAAGAAGAAATAACATCCCTTACCTCGGAAATACGGTACTTCTGACTGGAATACTAGATATAGTGCTGAAGAAAACTTGCACCCTATAGCAACACTCAAAGTATCAAATACTCACAAGAATACGCTCGATATAGAGAGAGAAAGAGGGAGAAACTTGTGTTTCTGGTGTGATTTTCAATTCTAACCTAAGCACCCTATTTATAGGAAAATGCTTAGAACACCAAAGCAGAAAATTGAATAAATTAATAATATAATTTTCTTAATTTCCTTAGCACACCACATCAGCTGATTTCCACCATTAACATGTGCCACTCAAATGTCAAAAACGTTTTTCTTAATAAAAATAATTAAAACTTTCAAAAATCAATTATTTCGAAACTTCAGAACTTCAATAATTCATAATAAATAGCCCTTTATTCAGAAAATTCAAATCTCGCAAGTTTTTATAGGAAATTCAATTCTCTACAACTTTGCAGAAGAAAGTTTTTCCAAATTCTAAACAGAAATTGACCGAAATCTACAAACGGGCGATTTTACAATCAATAATAAATTTTCGGTCAAGAATTGTGTCCACCAACACACAAAATATGTGTTAATCATTTAATGCCACAAAAATACTCTTCCTCCTCATATACTCATATATCCCACATTCATTGTAAAAATATCACCATCAATATATTATTAAAATAATATATTTAAATGAATTATTTTATCAGAAAAAGATAAAATATTAATTTTCAACAATTGTCACATTAAAATTTTTCTCCATCTATATCCACATAAAATCACTATTTTTCTCATCATATAAATTAATAATTAATTATACACAAATAATATTACAGAACCACAGTACTGGCAACCAGGCCGTTCCCAGGAAAGAGGGGGCTTTCCAATAAGGATCTCTCCTTACTGGCGCGCAATTAGATGACCAAACATCTCCTTAGACAGAACTTTCTAGACATTGCCAATAATGTTATCTAATAATATTATTCAGATAATATGAATTATTGTTCCGATAATAGAAAATACTGTGTAGTGACAATTATTAAAACAACAGTAATATAAAATATCAACGCAGCAATTATTGAATCAATAAAATACAATATTGAACAGTAATTACTGTAACAATTATTGAGTAGTGCCTTCTTACGTAAGAATCAATAATTGGTGCAATATCGTGTGCTACTGTGCAACAACGCGTATTACTGTGCTTTAACCACCGGGTATTCCAACAGTATTAACGGTAACAACTACGCCGTTATTTATAAACAACTTGTTTTTGTCGTTTTCTTCGTCTAATCACTTTCCGTTATGGGGCCCACAAAAGACTACGCCGTCGTACGAATATTCTCCGTCAGTAAGAATATTCTACGACCAAGCGAATATTCCCCGACAACAATGAATATTTTATAACCACTTGCTTATTTAAAATATTTGCGCATTTCACCCATAACTAACCACATTAATCAAATCAACCCTTACTATTTCAAAATAATAAATAGAGGAAATTAAATTTCATTTATTAATAATTTGGGGTCTTACAACCTCCCCTCCTTATGAAATTTCGTCCTCGAAATTGACATACGTACCTGGTGTTTCGAAAAGATGAGGATACCTCGCTTTCATTTCCGTTTCCAACTCCCAGGTCATTTCCTCAGTAGCATGGTTTCTCCATAAAACTTTAACTTGTGGTATGACCTTCGTGCGTAGGACATGCTCCTTCTTATCCATGATCTTGACAGGTACCTCCTCGTACGTTAAGTCTTCAGCTATCTCGTCCGGTTCTAACTCAATAACGTGGTTCGGGTCGTCCACATATTTACGTAACATCGATACGTGAATAACGTTATGAACACGTGACATACTTAGCGTTAAGACGAGTCTATAGGCCACAGTTCCTACTCGATCGAGGATTTCAAATAAATCGAAGGCTTGAGCTTTTTTCTCTTCATCGACTCTTACTTCTAGAATAACACATTCTTGCACCTTCTTCTTTATATTCATCAGCTCCAGGTCTGTAGCTTGAGCAACTTTAACTTTATCGATTAAAGTTGGTTCTACGCGTATACTTGACATCATCGCACTCGTTCCTGCATATGATCTTCTACTCAACGCGTCAGCTACCACGTTTGCTTTTCTAGGATGGTATTGGATGGTATGATCGAAATCTTTCAACAGCTCGAGCCAACGTCGTTGTCGCATGTTGAGTTCTTTTTGAGTGAAGAAATATTTGAGGCTTTTATGGCCTAAATATATCTCCACTTTCTCCCCATATAGATAGTGCCTCCAGATCTTTAGCGCGAAAACGACTGCTGCCAACTCTAGATCATGAGTAGGATAATTCCTCTCATATTCTTTAAGTTGTCGCGAGGCATAGGCTATGACTTTCCCACGTTACATGAGAACACATCCTAACCCTTTGCCTGAAGCATCGCTGTAGATAACAAATCCATCTGAACCAGATGGTATTGTCAGAACAGGTGCCGAAATGAGTCTCCTCTTAAGCTCTTGGAAACTCTTCTCGCATTCTTCGCTCCATACGAATTTGATATCCTTCTTGAGTCAGCTGAGTTAATGGAGTAGCGATTCGAGAAAATCCTTTTACGAATCTCCGATAATAACCAGAAAGCTACGTATTTCGATTACTAACTTAGGTTGCTCTCAACTGTGACTCATATCCCAATCTTGGATATCACGTCACAATGACACCTATCAATTTACTACCACACGAATATGGTATCCCCTACGGAGAGTCTGGCTTCAGTGCATTCCACAAATGAAGTCACCAGATAGAGGCTCGGTTATCAACTTCTATAGTTGAATTTTTTACTCCTGAAGTTCAATAGGAGCCATTCGATATGAGATTTTAGAAATGGGTTTTGTACCAGATTCAAAAATGATACAAAATTCAATATCACACGTAGGCCAAGAGAATCTTCAGGAAATACGTCAGGAAATAAACAACAGAAATATCACTCAAATCTGACGTATTTTTGTTCAAGTCCATGACATGGGCTAAGAAAGCTTGACATCCGTTTTTCAATAAACGAATGACTTTACGGCTTGATATGAAAGAGTTTGACTTCAATGGTTTGATTGCTTGAATTTGAATAACAGGTTGCTTAGGAATATGAAAACTAACAACCTTACGAAAGCAATCAATTTTGGCATGATGAGTAGTTAACCAATCAATTTCTAAAATCACATCAAAAGCAAGTATCTTTAAAGAGATAAGATCAACAGGTAATGTGATGGTGCTAACTTGGATCAAACAAGATTTATAAACAGTGGATATGATGAAAGTTTCCCCTAACGGAGTTTCAACAGATAAGTCAAAGTCTAATTTCTCCGGAGTCAAGTTTAAACGTTGAACGCAAGCAAGAGAGATAAAAAAATGGGTAGAATCGGTATCTAATAAGGTATAAACTTCGCAAAAATTTATAATTAACTAACCCGTGCTAACTTCGTTCGGGTTCCTCGCATTCTGACCAGTCACGAAAAACGCTCTTCCAGGAACCGTTGACTTTGACTTTTGTGGGACAGCTTTTTGAGTCACCACCCCCGTTGGACTTGGTTTCGCTACAGTGCAATCTCGAGCGATATGTCCTTCCTTTCCACAGTTATAACATACCTTAAACTGTTGTGGGCAGTTTGGGCTGATATGTCCTTCTTTTCCGCACTTATAGCATATGACCGGTGGTCGCTCTCCTCCCTTGGAACCAGTTGCTGCTGGTGCTGACGTCTTCGTATTATCATTGTTGAATCTCCTCTTTTTAAAATCTCCTCCCGACTCGCTTCTTCTATATTCATGGCCACGATTACCACCAGAGTGGTTGCCGTTCTTGTCCGTATTCTTCTTTCTCCGCTGGTTATCATTGTTCTGATGACTGCTGTCACCGGTATGATCCTGGTTGTGGTCCCTCGATTGACCGTACTCGTTATCTCGCTCTATTAATTGAGCCCTGTTGACAACATCTGAATAGAGAGAAAATTTATGAGAAATGAGATATTGACGTATGCCGGGTTTCAAACCTCTCAGAAACATCCGCGTCATACGTTCCTCATTCTCTACCAAATGAGGTGCAAACCTGGACAACTCTGCAAATTTCGCCTCGTACTGGGACACCGTCATGTTATTCTGCTCCAGTCTAATAAACTCTACCTCCTTCATAAGACGAATACTTTCAGGAAAGTACTTGTCATTGAATAGTCTCATTTACTCCACTGTTAACATTCTCAGTTGACATTCTCAAATACTGCCATAAAACAAGGGTTAATTTAACAAATTAACAAATCACATAATATCCCTATATTATGACCGACCAACAGATAAGTTTAGGTAGGACATACTAGCGAAGGATTTACTCGTCTCTCCCCTCCTAGTTCTATTCCCCGATCTCCGCCAGAGATCATATCCCTAAGCTCTGATACCAACTGTGACGCCCCCAAAACAGGTCCAATCCATCCAACTCATTCTGAGTCGCCAAATACATGGTACAGAAAATAACTACAACTTTATTATTACAATTGTCGTGCAAAATACGACAACACATATACTGTGAGTTTAAATACAAATATTGTCATCTAGACAGTATTCATACTCAACTAAGAACTCATTATACTTATTGATACACTATTTTACAAAATAGTGAGGACTACTAAAACAACTGTCTTGAACCATCATTCCACACCCCGACTAGTACTCGCTACATTCTCGCCTCCTGAGAAGAAAGATGGAACAACAAGGAAAAGGGTGAGCTCAACTAGCCCAGTAAAGAATATTATGACTAAGATAATATACAACAAATTATCGTTAGTCTTCAACAGGGAAAAATTTAATAGAATACAATAGACAACAAGTTTTAAATCAATATTCGCAGCGGAAACAGCAAACCATTAGAAGAGTCAAGTAGAGAATGAGTTCTACTATCTTCTAAGATTTAAAAGTCCATCATCAATATTTTATCCCTGTAACAACAATCAATAACCATCTTTAATCAAATATTCATCTTTGCACTACAGGCCAAAGATATTCATTTGTATCACCAGTCGATCATGTTCATCTCAACACATGTTCATCTTTGCACTACGGGCCAAAGATATTCATCAGAAATCATCAATCTTTGCACTACAGGCCAAAGATATTCAATTATATCATCATTTAGGACTGAGGATGATGAAAAATATTTTAAAGGAAACGAATCCAGTGAAGCAAAAGAACAAATATTAGGGATTCGTATTACAGTTTATCCATGTCCAAAAATACCTCATAAACAATCATAGTGGAGTAAAATTCAAGAATGATCAAAGCATGGATACAATCAAAGCTAGTATCCAGAATAGATATTTTGGACGAAAAGAAGAAAATTTCATTTTTCGGTGAATAGTAACTCGTGAATAGTAACTCATGAATAGTAACTCATGAATAGTAACCCCGACATGAAAAGTTTCAAATTTGATAAAAAGTTCAGATCAATACTTCGGCATAATGATATTGAAGAAAATAATATCATTTAAGAAGAAATAACATCCCTTACCTCGGAAATACGGTACTTCTGACTGGAATACTAGATATAGTGCTGAAGGAAACTTGCACCGTATAGCAACACTCAAAGTATCAAATACTCACAAGAATACGCTCGATATAGAGAGAGAAAGAGGGAGAAACTTGTGTTTCTGGTGTGATTTTCAATTCTAACCTAAGCACCCTATTTATAGGAAAATGCTTAGAACACCAAAGCAGAAAATTGAATAAATTAATAATATAATTTTCTTAATTTCCTTAGCACACCACATCAGCTGATTTCCACCATTAACATGTGCCACTCAAATGTCAAAAACATTTTTCTTAATAAAAATAATTAAAACTTTCAAAAATCAATTATTTCGGAACTTCAGAACTTCAATAATTCATAATAAATAGCCCTTTATTCAGAAAATTCAAATCTCGCGAATTTTTATAGGAAATTCAATTCTCTACAACTTTGCAGAAGAAAGTTTTTCCAAATTCTAAATAGAAATTGACCGAAATCCACAAACGGGCGATTTTACAATCAATAATAAATTTTCGGTTAAGAATTGTGTCCACCAACACACAAAACATGTGTTAATCATTTAATGCCACAAAAATACTCTTCCTCCTCATATACTCATATATCCCACATTCATTGTAAAAATATCACCATCAATATATTATTAAAATAATATATTTAAATGAATTATTTTATCAGAAAAAGATAAAATATTAATTTTCAACAATTGTCACATTAAAACTTTTCTCCATCTATATCCACATAAAATCACTATTTTCCTCATCATATAAATCAATAATTAATTATACACAAATAATATTACAGAACCACAGTACTGGCAACCAGGCCGTTCCCAGGAAAGAGGGGGCTTTCCAATAAGGATATCTCCTTACTGGCGCGCAATTAGATGACCAAACCTCTCCTTAGACAGAACTTTCTAGACATTGCCAATAATGTTATCTAATAATATTATTCAGATAATATGAATTATTATTCCGATAATAGAAAATACTGTGTAGAGACAATTATTAAAACAACAGTAATATAAAATATCAACGCAGCAATTATTGAATCAATAAAATATAATATTGAACAGTAATTACTGTAACAATTATTGAGTAGTGTCTTCTTACGTAAGAATCAATCATTGGTGCAATATCGTGTGCTACTGTGCAACAACGCGTATTACTGTGCTTTAACCACCGGGTATTCCAACAGTATTAACGGTAACAACTACGCCGTTATTTATAAACAACTTGTTTTTGTCATTTTCTTCATCTAATCGCTTTCTGTTATGGGGCCCACAAAAGACTGCGCCGTCGTACGAATATTCTCCGTCAGTAAGAATATTCCACGACCAAGCGAATATTTCCCGACAACAATGAATATTTTATAACCACTTGCTTATTTAAAATATTTGCGCATTTCACCCATAACTAACCACATTAATCAAATCAACCCTTACTATTTCAAAATAATAAATAGAGGAAATTAAATTTTATTTATTAATAATTTGGGGTCTTACATCCTTCATTTATAACCACATAAAATAAATATTTTCCTATCCATCATTTATGTCCACATAAAATAAATATTTCCTTATCATATAAATCAATACTTAATTATTCATAAATAATATTACAGAATCACAATTATGACAACCAGGCCGTTCCCAAGAAAGAGGGGGCTTTCCAATAAGGATTTCTCCTTACTAGTGCGCAATTAGGTGACCAAACCTCTCCTTGACAGAAATTTCTAGATATTTCCAATAATGCTATCTAATAATATTATTCAAATAATATGAATTATTGATCTGATAATGGGAAATACTGTGCAATGACAATTATTGAAACAACAATAATATAAAATATTAACGTAGCAATTATTGAATCAATAAAATAAAATATTGAACAATAATTACTGTAACAATTATTGGGTAGTGCCTTCTTACGTACGAATAAATAATTTAATAATACTGTTCAATACCGTGTGCTACTGTGCAACAACGCGTATTACTGTATTTTAACCACCAGGTATTCTAACAGTGCTAACGGTAATGATTACGCCGTTATTTATAAAAACTCAAATTTGTCAATTTCTTCATTCGACAGTTATTCTGTTATGGGGCCCACAAATGGCTGCGCCGTCGTACGAATATTCCCCGACAGAAAGAATATTTCACGACCAAATGAATATTCCCCGACAACATGAATATTTTATACCCCTTAATATTCAAAAATGATATTTATAGGAAATTCATCTTTATTCATAAAAGTTGGGGTCTTACAACTTTCCCTTCTTATGAAATTTTGCCCTCGAAATTAGGGTACATACCTGGTATGTCGAAGAGGTAAGGATACCTTGATTTTATTTCAGATTCTAATTCCCAAGTCATTTCCTCAACATCGTGGTTTCTCCACATAACTTTGACTTGAGGTATAACCTTCGAGCGTAAAATATGTTCCTTCTTATCCAAGATTTTAACAGGAACCTCTTCATACATTAAATCTTCCGCTATTTTGTCCGGTTCTAACTCAATAATGTGGTTTGGGTCTTTCACATATTTACGTAACATGGATATGTAAAAAATGTTATGAACACGAGACATACTTGGCAGTAAGGCGAGTCTATTGGCCACAGTTTCTACTCGTTCGATGATTAAAAATGGGCCAATGAATCGAGGATTGAGCTTTCCTCTCTTTTCAAATCTTGTAACTCCTTTCCATGGAGTAACACGTAACAACACATGTTCGCCGATATTGAATTCCACGTCCTTTCGATGAAGATCAGTATAACTCTTTTGTCAATCTTGTGAGGTTTTTATACGTTGTCAGATCGTTTGAATCTTTTCCATAGTCATACGTACCAACTCCGGTCCCAACAACATTGCTTCACCCACCTCATCCCAGTATACTAGAGAACGACACTTTCTTCCATACAACGCTTCGAATGGAGCCATGCCAATACTTGCTTGATAACTGTTGTTGTAGGAAAATTCCACCAATGATAAGAACTTGTCCCAACTTCCCTTGAAGTCAAGGACACAGAGTCTTAATACATCTTCTAGAGTTTGAATAGTCCTCTCTGATTGTCCGTCCGTTTGAGGATGATATGCCGAACTAAATCGTAAATTCGTGCCCATAGCTTTTTGTAAACTAACCCAAAATCGTGAAGTGAATCTTGGGTCTCGGTCAGAAACTATGGATACTGGCATACCACGCAGTCTTACAATCTCGTTTATGTACATACGAGCAAGACGTTCAAGTGTATAAGTTTCTCGTATCGGTAAAAAATGAGCAGACTTGGTCAATCTATCAACAATGACCCAAATCGCATCTATGCCTTGAGAAACCTTAGGAAGACCGGTAACGAAATCCATGGTAATATGCTCCCACTTCCATTCTGGAATTTCAAGTGGTTGCAATGGGTCTTTTGGTACTTGATGCTCCGCCTTGACTCGTTGATAAGTTAGACACCTTGAGATAAACTCCGCGATCTTTCTCTTCATATTGCTCCACTAAAATGTATATCGAAGATCATGATACATTTTGGTACTCCCATAATGGATAGAAAACGGTGTGTTGTACGCCTCCATTATGATTTTATACTTCAAGTCAAAATCGTTAGGATCACAAAGTCTAGAGTTGACTCGAAGTATTCCTTCTTTATCAATTCTTGCTTCTGGTATAGCACCTTCTTGCATTTTCTTCCTCATACGCATCAGCTCTAGGTCTGTAGCTTGAGCAGCTTTAACTTTATCGATTAAAGTCAGTTCTACTCGTATATTTGTTATCATCACATGGGTCCCTGAAGTCTTTAACTCTATCTCCATCCTTTGTAAGTCATATAAAATAGGTCTTTGCGTTGACAATATCGCACTCGTACCCGCATATGATCTTCTACTCAATGCGTCAGCTACTATGTTCACTTTACCAGGATGGTGTTGAATGGTCTGATCATAATCTTTCAATAGTTCAAGCCAACGTCATTGCCGCATGTTCAGTTCCTTTTGGGTGAAGAAATATTTGAGACTTTTATGATCCGTAAAGATCTCCACTTTCTCCCCATACAAGTAATGCCTCCAAATTTTAAGTACGAAGACAACAGCTGCCAACTCTAGATCATGAGTAGGATAATTCCTCTCATATTCTTTGAGTTGTTGAGAGGCATAGGCTATGACTTTCCCATGTTGCATGAGAACACATCCTAACCCTTTGCCCGAAGCATCACTTGTAACGACCCCAAAATAGGTCCATTCCATCCAACCCATTCTGAGTCGTCAAATACATGGTACAGAAAACAACTACAACTTTATTACAACAATTGTCGTGCAAAATACAACAACACATATGCTGTGAGTTTGGATAAATATATACCAAATGTGACATTGGACACCATCATGTATCAGCACTTCACAAAGGTACCTTACATAAAGGTATAGTCAAAAACTGTTCTAGAAATTAGAATCTTTGGGAAGTGCTCAAGGAAACCTTCGTACATGGGAGGCCACGCGTCTAGGTTATGATAGATATCATATGGCCACAGAATTATCCTTGGTTGACCCAATAGACCCCAAAGAAAAACGAGAAGATTACTATCATATTCTTCCCAATGGTGAGTCTTCTCTTGACTTATCATTATCTCCACTGTCTCTAATTGAGAATTATTCTTCAAACAAACACCAAGATTATATAGGTAGTGCCCATAGATATACTCAGCAAGTGGATAAGCACAACCCTGTCCTATGATGACACGAGGTTGTATGTCATTAGACACCTTGTATGATAGTGACAAAACACCCTTCCAACGTTGGGTTCGCCTCACCCTATTTTCTTCACCAAATATAACTACTAAATGATGACCACCGTTCTATTCCCTTGTTACCCCCGCTCGACCCAGCTACACTCTTATTACCTGAAAGGAATTGTGAAGCAAAAGGGTGAGCACAACTAGCTCAGTAAAGAATATCATGACTAAAGATAATTAAATTATCAATAGCCTTCATCAATAATAAATCAGAGATTTAGAACATATGGTAAATGATAAAAATTTCAACCATAGTTGCAGCGGAACGAGCAATCCATTAGAAGAGTCAAATAGACTATAAAGTCTATTATCTTCTCCATGTTAAAAATTCACCAACAATATTTTATCCATGTAACATCACTCAACAGTTCCTTTTCACAATCATATGAATAACTCATAATCATAATTGTGACTATAAATTTTTCTTCGCACCCAGGACGAAGAATATTTTCATCACCTGTCTTTACCTGAAACATCAAAGATCATGGTTATACCAAATCACAATTCCTGTTCATAATCATACTAATAACTTCATCTTTGCACTACGGGCCAAAGATATTCATCAACAAGTCATCTTTGCACTACAGGCCAAAGATATTCATCAACAGTTCATCTTTGCATTACTGGCCAAAGATATTCATCAACAATTCATCTTTGCACTACAGGCCAAAGATATTCCTCAACAATTCATATTTGCACTACAGGCCAAATATATTCATATCTCAAAGAAATATATAATCATTTCAGAATTTATATACACCATAATTATAACCATGTTAATCAATTCATCTTTACACTTAAGCTAAAGATATTCAATTGTAAATTCAATGGTCATGATCATACCAGTCACAATTTAACTTTGCACTACAGGCCAAAGAGAACCCTAGTCATGATCATACCAATAATCTACCCATCTTTACACTCCAGTGAAAGAGAAATTCAACATCAGGGTTATAAAAATGTTATATATGATAATAAAATCAATATAATCAACATATAGATTTAATCTCAAGAGTAATATTCATAAATCAACTATAATTTGGTTAGTAAAAGAAACTAATTTTGTCGTGAATAGTTACTCGTGAATAGTAACTCATGAATAGTAACTCGTGAATAGTAACTCATGAATAGTAACTCGTGAATAGTAACACCGACTCAAAAAGGTAGAAATTCCACAATAAAATTCATACCAATACTTCGGTATAATGATATTGAAAGAATAACATTTCTTAAGCTTATAAACAATTTATTTAAATTGTTTACACTTTACTAATTAATGCATTTAATCATCATAAAATGCCAACTCTTACAATTTCATCATCAATAACCAAAACCCTCATCAAAAATCTGCATATACCTCATATAGGATTCTCAAGCCATAAAATCCTATTTTCCAATTTTCTTTCTTCACAAAACATATTTAATTCATTTACTCATAACTAGACCATTTTCATGAAAAATACCAAATCAGTTCCAAAAATATTTCTTTTCTGAGATTTAGCATAATATAGTCCCATAGTGAACATATATTTTTCTCAGAATTTTTAAAAGTCATTTACTATTTTTCATATGGCCAAAATAGCCGAATATTTAAACATTTATCAAAAATTATACTTTTGTCCAAAAATCTGAAATTTACAGAGTATACTTCTATCATATACATGTACTCCCAATAAAAATTTCATCAATTTTGGAGTTAACCACAAGGAATTATAAGCGGTTACTTTTAAAATAGTCTTTTCCCGTAAAATTCATAACTCTTAATCTATACATCCAAAAATCACCATTTTTGGACACAATCAATAAAACTCATCAAAATATCATTTCAAATTTTTCCAGAATTTTTGAAGATCAGAAAAATTACGAAACTGAAAATCATAACAACCCTTAAAATCTCTTACTATCCCTTACTATCCCTTACTATCCCTTACCTCAAAAGAGCAGTACTTCTGATCGGTATAAGGCTGAAAAAAACTTGCACTGAATAGCAACTCTCAAAGTATCTAAATACTCACAAAATATGCTTCATAATATAGAGAGAGAAAGAGAGAAAGCTTATGTTTCTTGTGTGATTTTCAATTCTAACTTAGCCCTCTATTTATAGGAAAATTTTGGTAGGTTTGACCTGCAACCTGATGGCTTTACCTGCTACTATTCCCACCCACCACATTTGAAATATAATTCAGCATATTTCTTCACCAACCACAAGTGGGGCCCATCAATTCTAGAATTTTTCACCAAAATGATAAACTCCGAAAATTCAATAATTTCTGAACCAGTCATCTCGTAAAATTCATAATAAATCATACGTTCATTTTTAACGGTTCAAAATTTGTGGGCATATACTCAACTTATATATGTATAACATATCCAAAAATTACCACGATCCAACGGTCGGATTAAAAATTATAACCCCCGCAAAATATCTCAAAAACCCTGATTTTTAATACCTCCATTCCGACAAAAATACGGATAAAAATCTCAACATTAACTCCTTCATTTTTAACCACAAAAATATATCCCTCGTTTATATCCACATAAAATAAATATTTCCTTATCATATGAATCAATAATTAATTATTCACAAATAATATTACAGAATCACATTTATGACAACCAGGCCGTTCCCAGGAAAGAGGGGGCTTTCCAATAAGGATTTCTCCTTACTGGCGCGCAATTAGATGACCAAACCTCTCCTTAGACAGAACTTTCTAGACATTGCCAATAATGCTATCTAATAATACTATTCAAATAATATGAATTATTGATCTGATAATGGAAAATACTGTGCAGCAACAATTATTGAACAACAATAATACAAAATTTCAACGTAGCAATTATTGAATCAATAAAATAAAATATTGAACAGTAATTACTGTAACAATTATTGAGTAGTGCCTTCTTACGTAAGAATCAATAATTTCAAAAATACTATGCAATACCGTGTGCTACTGTGCAATAACGCGTATTACTGTATTTTAACCACCGGGTATTCCAACAGTGTTAACGGTAACAACTACGCCGTTAATTGTAAAAACTCAATTTTTGTCGTTTTCTTCATCCGACAGTTATTCTGTTATGGGGCCCACAAATAGCTGCGTCGTCGTACGAATATTCCCCGACAGAAAGAATATTTCACGACCAAACGAATATTCCCCGACAACAATGATTATTTTATAACCACTTGCTTATTTTGAAAAAAAAATTATATTTCACCCATAACTTTAAACTTTTATCAATTTAACCATTTACTGAATAGTAATTATAAGAAAAATTGAATACTTTTATTTCATAAAATTCGGGGTCTTACAATCTCCCCTCCTTATGAAATTTCGTCCTCGAAATTTACGTACCTGGTATTTCAAAGAGTTGAGAATACCTTCCTTTCATTTCAGATTTCATCTTCTCTGTCATCATAATTTTTCCATTGCTCATCTCCTGTATTTCAAATATCATTCTAGAATACAGCTTCAAAACAAGGGTTAATTTAACAAATTAACATATCACATAATATCTCGATATTATGACTGACCAACAAATAAGCTTAGGTAGGACACACTAGCGAAGGATTTACTCATCTCTCCCCTCCTAGTTATATTCCCCGATCTCCGCCAAAGATCATATCCCTAAGCTCTGATACCAAATGTAACTCTGGACACCAACCTATGTCAGCACCTTACATTGATACCTATCAGTTTGCCACCGCAGAACGGCGTCCCCTACGGAGAGTCTGGCTTCGGTGCATCCCCCATCAACAGGAAGTCACCAGCGAGAGGCTCGGGGCTCTTTACTTATAGCTCTGATACCAAATGTAACGACCCCAAAATAGGTCCATTCCATCCAACCCATTCTGAGTCGTCAAATACATGGTACAGAAAACAACTACAACTTTATTACAACAATTGTCGTGCAAAATACAACAACACATATGCTGTGAGTTTGGATAAATATATACCAAATGTGACATTGGACACCATCATGTATCAGCACTTCACAAAGGTACCTTACATAAAGGTATAGTCAAAAACTGTTCTAGAAATTAGAATCTTTGGGAAGTGCTCAAGGAAACCTTCGTACATGGGAGGCCACGCGTCTAGGTTATGATAGATATCATATGGCCACAGAATTATCCTTGGTTGACCCAATAGACCCCAAAGAAAAACGAGAAGATTACTATCATATTCTTCCCAATGGTGAGTCTTCTCTTGACTTATCATTATCTCCACTGTCTCTAATTGAGAATTATACTTCAAACAAACACCAAGATTATATAGGTAGTGCCCATAGATATACTCAGCAAGTGGATGAGCACAACCCTGTCCTATGATGACACGAGGTTGTATGTCATTAGACATCTTGTATGATAGTGACAAAACACCCTTCCAACGTTGGGTTCGCCTCACCCTATTTTCTTCACCAAATATAACTACTAAATGATGACCACCGTTCTATTCCCTTGTTACCCCCGCTCGACCCAGCTACACTCTTATTACCTGAAAGGAATTGTGAAGCAAAAGGGTGAGCACAACTAGCTCAGTAAAGAATATCATGACTAAAGATAATTAAATTATCAATAGCCTTCATCAATAATAAATCAGAGATTTAGAACATATGGTAAATGATAAAAATTTCAACCATAGTTGCAGCGGAACGAGCAATCCATTAGAAGAGTCAAATAGACTATAAAGTCTATTATCTTCTCCATGTTAAAAATCCACCAACAATATTTTATCCATGTAACATCACTCAACAGTTCCTTTTCACAATCATATGAATAACTCATAATCATAATTGTGACTATAAATTTTTCTTCGCACCCAGGACGAAGAATATTTTCATCACCTGTCTTTACCTGAAACATCAAAGATCATGGTTATACCAAATCACAATTCCTGTTCATAATCATACTAATAACTTCATCTTTGCACTACGGGCCAAAGATATTCATCAACAAGTCATCTTTGCACTACAGGCCAAAGATATTCATCAACAGTTCATCTTTGCATTACTGGCCAAAGATATTCATCAACAATTCATCTTTGCACTACAGGCCAAAGATATTCCTCAACAATTCATATTTGCACTACAGGCCAAATATATTCATATCTCAAAGAAATATATAATCATTTCAGAATTTATATACACCATAATTATAACCATGTTAATCAATTCATCTTTACACTTAAGCTAAAGATATTCAATTATAAATTCAATGGTCATGATCATACCAGTCACAATTCAACTTTGCACTACAGGCCAAAGAGAACCCTAGTCATGATCATACCAATAATCTACCCATCTTTACACTCCAGTGAAAGAGAAATTCAACATCAGGGTTATAAAAATGTTATATATGATAATAAAATCAATATAATCAACATATAGATTTAATCTCAAGAGTAATATTCATAAATCAACTATAATTTGGTTAGTAAAAGAAACTAATTTTGTCGTGAATAGTAACTCGTGAATAGTAACTCATGAATAGTAACTCGTGAATAGTAACTCATGAATAGTAACTCGTGAATAGTAACACCGACTCAAAAAGGTAGAAATTCCACAATAAAATTCATACCAATATTTCGGTATAATGATATTGAAAGAATAACATTTCTTAAGCTTATAAACAATTTATTTAAATTGTTTACACTTTACTAATTAATGCATTTAATCATCATAAAATGCCAACTCTTACAATTTCATCATCAATAACCAAAACCCTCATCAAAAATCTGCATATACCTCATATAGGATTCTCAAGCCATAAAATCCTATTTTCCAATTTTCTTTCTTCACAAAACATATTTAATTCATTTACTCATAACTAGACCATTTTCATGAAAAATACCAAATCAGTTCCAAAAATATTTCTTTTCTGAGATTTAGCATAATATAGTCCCATAGTGAACATATATTTTTCTCAGAATTTTTAAAAGTCATTTACTATTTTTCATATGGCCAAAATAGCCGAATATTTAAACATTTATCAAAAATTATACTTTTGTCCAAAAAATCTGAAATTTACAGAGTATACTTCTATCATATACATGTACTCCCAATAAAAATTTCATCAATTTTGGAGTTAACCACAAGGAATTATAAGCGGTTACTTTTAAAATAGTCTTTTCCCGTAAAATTCATAACTCTTAATCTATACATCCAAAAATCACCATTTTTGGACACAATCAATAAAACTCATCAAAATATCATTTCAAATTTTTCCAGAATTTTTGAAGATCAGAAAAATTACGAAACTGAAAATCATAACAACCCTTAAAATCCCTTACTATCCCTTACTATCCCTTACTATCCCTTACCTCAAAAGAGCAGTACTTCTGATCGGTATAAGGCTGAAAAAAACTTGCACTGAATAGCAACTCTCAAAGTATCTAAATACTCATAAAATATGCTTCATAATATAGAGAGAGAAAGAGAGAAAGCTTATGTTTCTTGTGTGATTTTCAATTCTAACTTAGCCCTCTATTTATAGGAAAATTTTGGTAGGTTTGACCTGCAACCTGATGGCTTTACCTGCTACTATTCCCACCCACCACATTTGAAATATAATTCAGCATATTTCTTCACCAACCATGTGACGCCCCCAGAATAGGTATACAACACCCATTCTGAGTCGCCAAATACATGGTACAGAAAGCAAACTACAACTTCAATAATACAATTGTCGTACAAAATTCGACAACACATACTGTGAGTTTAAATACAAATATTGTCTTCTAGACAATATCCACACTCAAATAAATCCTCATTACAATTATTCAAACACTATTTTACAGAAATAGTGAGGACTGCTAATACATCTTTCTAGAACCATCACTCCATACCCCGACTAGATCCTGCTATGTTCTCACCTCCTGAGAAGAAAAATGGAACAAAAAGGAAAAGGGTGAGCTCAACTAGCCCAGTAAAGAATATTATGACTAAGATAATATACAACAAATTATCGTTAGTCTTCAACAGGGAAAAATCTGATAAAATATAATCGACAACAAGTTTTAGATCAACAACTGCAGCGGAAACAACAAACCATTAGAAGAGTCAAGTAGAGAAAGAATTCTACTATCTTCTAAGATTTAAAAGTCCATCATCAATATTTTATCCCTGTAACATCAATTAATAATCATCTTTAACCAAATATTCATCTTTGCACTACAGGCCAAAGATATTCATTTGTATCATCAGTCGGTCATGTTCATCTCAACACCTGTTCATCTTTGCACTACAGGCCAAAGATATTCATCAAGTAATTATACATCTTTGCACTACAGGCCAAAGATATTCAGTAATATCATCATTTAGGACTGAGGATGATGAAAAATATCTTAAAGAGAACGAATCCAATGAGACAGAAGGACAAATAGTAGGGATTCGTATAACAGTTTATCCAAGATCAATAATACTTCATAATAATCAATTGTGAAGCAGAATTCAAAAATAAAGATCAAAACATGGATACAATCAAAGATAGTAACCATAATAGACATCTTGGACAAAAAGGAAAAATTTTATTTTTCGGTGAATAGTGCCGTATTCGTGAATAGTGCCGTATACGTGAATAGTGCCGTATACGTGAATAGTAACCCCGACACAAAAAGTTCCAAATTTGATAAAAACTCATATCAATATTTCAGCATAATGATATTGAAGAAAATAATATCCCTTACCTCAAAATATCAGTACTTCTGGTCGGAATACCGGTATAAGGCTGAAAGAAACTTGCTCTGATGAATAGAAACTCTCAAAGTATCTAAATACTCACAAAATACACTCAATAATCTAGAGAGAGAAAGAGAGAAAACTTGTTTCTGGTGTGATTTTCAATTCTAACTTAGCCCTCTATTTATAGGAAAATTTTGGTAGGTTTGACCTGCAACCTGATGGCTTTACCTGCTACTATTCCCACCTACCACATTTGAAATATAATTCAGCACATTTCTTCACCAACCACAAGTGGGGCCCACCAATTCTAGAATTTTCCATCAAAATGATAAACTCCGAAAATTCAACAATTTCTGAACCAGTCATCTTGTAAAATTCATAATAAATCATACGTTCATTTTTAACGGTTCAAAATTTGTGGACATATACTCAACTTATATATGTATAACATATCCAAAAATTACCACGATCCAACGGTCGGATTAAAAATTATAACCCCCGCAAAATATCTCAAAAACCCTGATTTTTAATACCTCCATTCCGACAAAAATACTGATAAAAACCTCAACATTAACTCCTTCATTTTTAACCACAAAAATATATCCCTCATTTATATCCACATAAAATAAATATTTCCTTATCATATGAATCAATAATTAATTATTCACAAATAATATTACAGAATCACATTTATGACAACCAGGCCGTTCCCAGGAAAGAGGGGGCTTTCCAATAAGGATTTCTCCTTACTGGCGCGCAATTAGATGACCAAACCTCTCCTTAGACAGAACTTTCTAGACATTGCCAATAATGTTATCTAATAATATTATTCAAATAATATGAATTATTGATCTGATAATGGAAATACTGTGCAGCAACAATTATTGAAACAACAATAATATAAAATATCAACGCAGCAATTATTGAATCAATAAAATAAAATATTGAATAATAACTACTGTAACAATTATTGAGTAGTGCCTTCTTACGTACGAATCAATAATCAATATATGTGCAATCCGTGTGCTACTATGCGTTATTACTGTATTTTAACCACCGGGTATTCCAACAGTATTAACGGTAACAACTACGCCGTTATTTATAAACAACTTATACTTGTCGTTTTCTTCATCCAATCGCTTTCCGTTATGGGGCCCACACAAGGCTGCGTCGTCGTACGAATATTCCCCGACAGCAAGAATATTCCACGACCAACCGAATATTCACCGACCAAAAATAAATATTTTATAACCACTTGCTTATTTTGCAAAATTTGCACATTTCACCCATAACCAAAGTATTATATCAAATTAACCCCTTATTATTCACAATAATATTTAGAGAAAATTTGATTTTATTCATTAATAAGTTGGGGTCTTACAACCTCCCCTCCTTATGAAATTTCGTCCTCGAAATTGACGTACGTACCTGATGTTTCAAAAAGGTGAGGATACCTCGCTTTCATTTCTGATTCCAACTCCCAGGTCATTTCTTCAATAGCATGGTTTCTCCACAAAACCTTAACTTGTGGTATAACCTTCGTGCGTAGGACATGCTCTTTCCTATCCAAGATCTTAACAGGTACCTCCTCGTACGTTAAATCTTCAGCTATCTCGTCTGGTTCTAACTCAATAATGTGGTTCGGGTCTTTAACATATTTACGAAGCATAGATATGTGAAAAACATTATGAACACGAGACATGCTTGGAGGTAATGCGAGTCTATATGCCACATTTCCTATTCGCTCAAGAATCTCAAATGGACCAACAAATCTTGGATTGAGCTTTCCTCTCTTCCCAAATCTTGTAACTCCCTTCCATGGTGCAACACGTAACAATACATGATCCCCAATATTAAATTCCACGTCCTTCCGATGAAGATCCGCATAACTCTTTTGTCGATCCTGTGCCGTTTGTATACGTTGTCGAATCGTTTGGATCTTCTCTGTAGTAATGCGTACCAATTCTGGTCCCAACAATGTTGCTTCACCCACCTCGTCCCAGCATACTGGAGAACGACATTTTCTTCCATACAACGCCTCAAATGGAGCCATACCTATGCTCGCCTGATAACTGTTGTTGTAGGAGAATTCCACCAATGGTAGGTACTTATCCCAACTCCCTTTGAGATCTAAGACACAAAGTCTTAATAGATCTTCAAGAGTTTGAATAGTCCTCTCTGATTGTCCGTCCGTTTGAGGATGGTATGCTGAACTGAATCGTAAATCCGTGCCCATAGCTTTCTGCAAGCTAACCCAAAATCGTGAAGTGAATCTTGGGTCACGATCCGAAACTATGGATACTGGCATGCCATGCAATCTCACAATCTCGTTCACGTACATACTAGCAAGACGTTCAAGGGAATAAGTCTCACGTATCGGCAAGAAATGAGCGGACTTGGTTAATCTATCAACAATAACCCAAATCGCATCTATGCCTTGAGAAACCTTGGGAAGACCTGTAACAAAATCCATAGTAATGTGTTCCCACTTCCATTTCGGGATCTCAAGTGGTTGCAATGGACCCTTTGGTACTTGATGCTCCGCTTTTACACGTTGACAAGTTAAACATCTCGAGATAAACTCCGCGATCTCTCTTTTCATATTGCTCCACCAAAATGTATGTCGAAGATCGTGATACATTTTGGTACTCCCAGGATGGATTGCAAACGGTGTGTTGTGTGCCTCCATCATTATTCTATGCTTCAAGTCAAAATCGTTAGGAACACAAAGTCTGGAGTTGACTCGAAGTATTCCTTCTTCATCGATTCTTGCTTCTGGAATAGCACCTTCTTGCACTTTCTTCTTCATACGCATCAGCTCCATGTCCGTAGCTTGAGCAGCTTTAACTTTATCGATTAAAGTCGGTTCTACTCGTATATTTGATATCATCATGTGGGTACTTGGAGCCTTCATCTCTATCTCCATCCTTTGCAAGTCATACAAAATGGGCCTTTGTGTTAAAAACATTGCACTCGTACCCGCATATGATCTTCTACTCAATGCGTCAGCTACTACGTTTGCTTTTCCAGGATGATATTGGATGGTATGATCGTAATCTTTCAACAGCTCAAGCCAACGTCGTTGCCGCATGTTGAGTTCCTTTTGGGTGAAGAAATATTTGAGGCTTTTATGATCTGTATAGATCTCCACTTTCTCCCCATACAGGTAGTGTCTCCAGATCTTCAACGCAAAAACGACTGCTGCCAACTCCAAATCATGAGTAGGATAATTCCTCTCATATTCTTTGAGTTGTCGTGAGGCATAGGCTATGACTTTCCCATGTTGCATGAGAACACATCCTAACCCTTTGCCTGAAGCATCGCTGTAGATAACAAATCCATCCGAACCAGATGGTATTGTCAGAACAGGTGCCGAAATGAGTCTCCTCTTGAGTTCTTGGAAACTCTTCTCGCATTCCTCACTCCATACGAATTTTGTATCTTTCCGAGTCAGCTGAGTTAACGGAATAGCGATTCGAGAAAATCCTTCAACAAATCTCCGATAATAACCAACTAAGCCTAGAAAGCTACATATTTCGATTACCGACTTAGATTGCTCTCAACTGTGACTCATATCTCAACCTTGGATAGCATGTCACAATGACACCTATCAGTTTACTACCGCATGAATATGGCGTCCCCTACGGAGAGTTTGGCTTCAGTGCATTCCGCAAAGGAAGTCACCAGACATAGGCTCGGGTACAAACTTCTACAGTTAGGTTTTTAACTCCCGAAGTTCAATAGGAGTCATTCGATATGAGATTTTAGAAGTGGGTTTTGTATCAGATTCAAAGATGATACAAAATTCAATATCACGCTCTGGAGGTAGGCCAAGAAATTCTTCAAGAAATACGTCAGGAAATTCTCTAACAACAGAAATATTATTCAAATCTGACGTGTTTTTGTTCAAATCCATTACATGGGCTAAGAAAGCTTGACATCCGTTTTTCAATAAACGAATAGCTTTGTGGCTTGATATGACAGTGACTGATTTTAGTGGTTTAGTAGTTTGAATTCGTATGACAGGTTGGTTAGGAATATGAAAACTAACAACCTTACGAAAACAATCAATTTTAGCATGATAAGTGGTTAACCAATCAATTCCTAAAATCACATCAAAAGCAAGTATCTTTAAAGAGATAAGATCAACAGGTAATGTGATAGTACCAACTTGGATCATGCAAGATTTATAAACTGTAGATGTAACGAAGGTTTCACCCAACGGAGTTTCAACAGATAAGTTAAAGTCCAATTTCTCCGGAGTCAAGTTTAAACGTTGAGCACAAGCAGGAGAGATAAAAGAATGGGTAGAACCGGTATCTAGTAAAGTATAAACTTCGCAAGAATTCAAGATTAGCTTACCCGTGATCACCTCGTTCGGGTTTCTCGCGTTTTGGCCAGTAACGACAAACGCCCTTCCAGGAACCGCTGATTTCGACTTATCCGGGACAGCTTTTGGAGTCACCATCCCCGCTGAACTTGGTTTTGCTACAGAACACTCTCGAGCTATATGACCCTCCTTTCCACAGTTATAACATACCTTGGATTGTTGTGGGCAGTTTGGGCTGATATGTCCCTCTTTCCCACATTTGTAACATACGACCGGTGGTCGTTCTCCTCCCCTAGAAACAGTTGATGTTTGTGCTGACGTCTTCACGTTATCATTGTTGTACCTTCTCTTCTTGAAATCTCCTCCCGACTCGCTCCTTCTATTATCACGACCACGATTACCACCAGAGTGGTTACCGCTTTTGTCCGAATGTTTTCCTCCCTGCTGGTTTTCATTGCTTCGATGACTGCCGCCACCGGTATGACCCTGGTTGTGGTCCCTCGGTTGCACATACTCATTATCTCGCTCTAATAATTGAGCCCTGTTTACAACATCTGAATATAAAAAAAATTTATGAGAGATAAGATATTGCCGAATCTCGGGTTTTAGACCTCTCAGAAACATCCTTGTCATTCGTTCCTCATTTTCGACCAAATGAGGTGCAAACCTGGATAACTCTGCAAACTTCGCCTCGTACTGGGACACCGTCATGTTGTTTTGTTCCAGTCTAATAAACTCAACCTCCTTCATATGACGAATACTTTCAGGAAAGTACTTGTCATTGAACAGTTTTTGAAATGTTTCCCAGGACATGTTGAGTGCGTCAGGCTGGGTACGCTTCACAGACTCCCACCAGTAGTCTGCCTCACCGCGGAACATAAATGTGGCGAATGGAACCTTCTGTTCCTCCGTGCATCCCAAGACATCAAATATCTTGGTAATTTGCTTGACCCACGTTTCCGCCATGATCGGATCCGGCTTTCCCTTAAATTCTGGTGGTCCCAATTCTTTGAACTGCTTAGCTGTGACAAACCGCGCGTTGTTATCATTTCCACCCGTATTCTGCACACGAGTCTCCCTCGTCTGATTTTGCATGAACTGCAAAAAGCTCCTAAACATTCCATCATTCATCGTTTGCTCGGTAACGTTGTTTACAGGAGGAATATTGCCTTCCTGTTGCACGTTCCCCTGGGTAGTGATCAAAGGTGTCTCCACGGTCTGATTTACTCCATTATTAACGTTCTCAGCTGCCATTCTTAAATACTGCCATAAAACAAGGGTTAATAGTCATGTCATATATTATCCCTATACTCTGACCGACCAAATAAACACCAAATAAACTTAGTCAGGTCATACTAGCGAAGGAATTCCCCGTCTCTCCCCTCCTAGTTCTTGTCTCACATCTCAGCCAGGGATCATATCCCTAAGCTCTGATACCAACTGTGACGCCCCCAGAATAGGTATACAACACCCATTCTGAGTCGCCAAATACATGGTACAGAAAGCAAACTACAACTTCAATAATACAATTGTCGTGCAAAATACGACAACACATACTGTGAGTTTAAATACAAATATTGTCTTCTAGACAATATCCACACTCAAATAAATCCTCATTACAATTATTCAAACACTATTTTACAGAAATAGTGAGGACTGCTAATACATCTTTCTAGAACCATCACTCCATACCCCGACTAGATCCTGCTATGTTCTCACCTCCTGAGAAGAAAAATGGAACAAAAAGGAAAAGGGTGAGCTCAACTAGCCCAGTAAAGAATATTATGACTAAGATAATATACAACAAATTATCGTTAGTCTTCAACAGGGAAAAATCTGATAAAATATAATCGACAACAAGTTTTAGATCAACAACTGCAGCGGAAACAACAAACCATTAGAAGAGTCAAGTAGAGAAAGAATTCTACTATCTTCTAAGATTTAAAAGTCCATCATCAATATTTTATCCCTGTAACATCAATTAATAATCATCTTTAACCAAATATTCATCTTTGCACTACAGGCCAAAGATATTCATTTGTATCATCAGTCGGTCATGTTCATCTCAACACCTGTTCATCTTTGCACTACAGGCCAAAGATATTCATCAAGTAATTATACATCTTTGCACTACAGGCCAAAGATATTCAGTAATATCATCATTTAGGACTGAGGATGATGAAAAATATCTTAAAGAGAACGAATCCAATGAGACAGAAGGACAAATAGTAGGGATTCGTATAACAGTTTATCCAAGATCAATAATACTTCATAATAATCAATTGTGAAGCAGAATTCAAAAATAAAGATCAAAACATGGATACAATCAAAGATAGTAACCATAATAGACATCTTGGACAAAAAGGAAAAATTTTATTTTTCGGTGAATAGTGCCGTATTCGTGAATAGTGTCGTATACGTGAATAGTACCGTATACGTGAATAGTAACCCCGACACAAAAAGTTCCAAATTTGATAAAAACTCATATCAATAATTCAGCATAATGATATTGAAGAAAATAATATCATTTAAGAAGAAAATAATATCCCTTACCTCAAAATATCAGTACTTCTGGTCGGAATACCGGTATAAGGCTGAAAGAAACTTGCTCTGATGAATAGAAACTCTCAAAGTATCTAAATACTCACAAAATACACTCAATAATCTAGAGAGAGAAAGAGAGAAAACTTGTTTCTGGTGTAATTTTCAATTCTAACTTAGCCCTCTATTTATAGGAAAATTTTGGTAGGTTTGACCTGCAACTTGATGGCTTTACCTGCTACTATTCCCACCTACCACATTTGAAATATAATTCAGCACATTTCTTCACCAACCACAAGTGGGGCCCACCAATTCTAGAATTTTCCATCAAAATGATAAACTCCGAAAATTCAATAATTTCTGAACCAGTCATCTTGTAAAATTCATAATAAATCATACGTTCATTTTTAACGGTTCAAAATTTGTGGGCATATACTCAACTTATATATGTATAACATATCCAAAATTTACCACGATCCAACGGTCGGATTAAAAATTATAACCCCCGCAAAATATCTCAAAAACCCTGATTTTAATACCTCCATTCCGACAAAAATACGGATAAAAATCTCAACATTAACTCCTTCATTTTTAACCAGAAAAATATATCCCTCGTTTATATCCACATAAAATAAATATTTCCTTATCATATGAATCAATAATTAATTATTCACAAATAATATTACAGAATCACATTTATGACAACCAGGCCGTTCCCAGGAAAGAGGGGGCTTTCCAATAAGGATTTCTCCTTACTGGCGCGCAATTAGATGACCAAACCTCTCCTTAGACAGAACTTTCTAGACATTACCAATAATGCTATCTAATAATACTATTCAAATAATATGAATTATTGATCTGATAATGGAAAATACTGTGCAGCAACAATTATTGAACAACAATAATACAAAATTTCAACGTAGCAATTATTGAATCAATAAAATAAAATATTGAACAGTAATTACTGTAACAATTATTGAGTAGTGCCTTCTTACGTAAGAATCAATAATTTCAAAAATACTATGTAATACCGTGTGCTACTGTGCAATAACGCGTATTACTGTATTTTAACCACCGGGTATTCCAACAGTGTTAACGGTAACAACTACGCCGTTAATTATAAAACCTCAATTTTTGTCGTTATCTTCATCCGACAGTTATTCTGTTATGGGGCCCACAAATAGCTGCGTCGTCGTACGAATATTCCCCGACAGAAAGAATATTTCACGACCAAACGAATATTCCCCGACAACAATGATTATTTTATAACCACTTGCTTATTTTGAAAAAAAAAATTATATTTCACCCATAACTTTAAACTTTTATCAATTTAACCATTTACTGAATAGTAATTATAAGAAAAATTGAATACTTTTATTTCATAAAATTCGGGGTCTTACATCACTGTAGATGATAAATCCCTCCGAGCCAGACGGTATTGTCTGAACAGGTGCTGAAATGAGTCTCCTCTTGAGTTCTTAAAAACTCTTCTCACATTCCACGCTCCAACCAAATTTTGTATCTTTCTGAGTCAACTGAGTTAATGGAGTAGCGATTCGAGAAAACCCTTCTACGAATCTTCGATAATAACCAGCTAAGCCGAGAAAGCTACGTACTTCGGTCACTGATTTAGGTTGCTCCCAGCTTTGAATAGCTTCAATCTTTCCTGGGTCAACAGATATTTTATGACTTGATACTACGTTTTCAAGGAATGCTACTTCCTCAAGCCATAACTCGCATTTCTTCAACTTGGCATAAAGCTTGTTTTCACGAAGCTTTTGGAGTATCAGCCTCAAGTGTTGCTCATGATCTTCATGGCTTTTGGAATATATGAGGATGTCATCAATAAAGATGACCACAAAGTGATCCAAATATTCCTTGAATACTCGGTTCATCATATCCATGAAGGCAGCAGGAGCATTAGTCAATCCAAAAGACATGGCTAGAAATTTATAATACCCGTACCGAGTTCTGAAAGCTGTCTTTGGAATGTCATCGGTTCTAACCTTTAACTGATGATATTCGGAACGAAGATCGATCTTTGAAAAGAATTTGGCACTTTGCAACTGGTCAAACAGGTCATCAATGCGTGGCAATGGGTACCTATTCTTGATGGTGACATGATTCAACTCCCGATAATCGATACAAAGTCGCATACTCCCATCTTTCTTTTTCACGAATAGAACAGGAGCACCCCAAGGATACGTACTAGAACGAATGAAATCGATGTCTAACAATTCCTACAATTGGGTCTTTAACTCCTGAAGTTCAATAGGAGCCATTCGATATGGGCTTTAGAAATGGGTTTTGTACCAAGTTCAAGGTCGATACAAAATTTAATTTCTCGCTTTAGGGGTAGGCCAGGAAGTTCTTCAGGGAATACGTCAGGAAATTTATTAACAATAGAAATATCATTCAAAACTGACGTATTTTTGTTTAAATTCGTGGCATAAGCTAAGAAAGCTTGACATCCGTTTTTTAATAAATGAATAGCTTTATGGCTTGAGATGACAGTGATTGATTTTAATGGTTTGGTTGCTTGAATTCGTATAATAGGCTGGTTAGGAATATGAAAGCTAACAACCTTATGAAAATAATCAATTTTTGCATGACGAGTAGTTAACCAATCAATCCCTAGAATTACGTCAAATGTAAGTATTTTCAATGAAATAAGATCGACAGGTAATGTGAGGGTACAGATTTGAACCAAACAAGACTTATAAACAGTAGATGTAATGAAGGTTTCTCCCAATGGAGTTTCAATAGATAAGTCAAAGTCTAATTTCTCCAGAGTAAAATTTAAACGTTAAGCGCAAGTAGGACAAATAAAAGAATGGGTAAAACCGGTATCAAATAAGGTATAGACTTCGATAGAGTTTATGATAAGCTTACCCGTGATGACCTCGTTCGAGTTCCTTACTTTCTGGGAGGTCACGACAAACACTCTCCGTTGAACTACCGGCTTTGAATTTTTTGGGACGGCCTTTGGTGCCTTTATCCCAGCTGGACTTGTCTTCGGTGCACGACAAAATAGGGCTAGGTGACATTCTCTTCCATAATTATAACACGCTTTGGACTGCATCGCGAAGTTTGGACTGATGTGTCCCTCTCCTCCGTATTTGAAGCATATGATAGGTGGTCGTTCTCCTTCCTTAACAACTGGTGCTGGTGCTGACGTCTTTCCATCATTGTTGAATCTCCTCTTCTTGAAATGTCCACACTTATTGTCTTGGCCATGATTCCCACCGAAGTGGTTACCATTTCTGGCATGCTGATTCCCTCCACGCTTGTTGTCACCGCTTCGATGACTGCTACCACTGGTATTATCATTTTACCGGCTGCTCTCTCTTGGTTGTGCTGACTCGTTATCCCGCTCCAATAACTGAGCCCTATTTACAACATCTGAATATAAACACAGTTTATGAGAAATTAGGTATTGACGTATCTCAAGTTTTAAACCTCTTAGAAACATCCGCGTCATTCTCTCCTCATTATCAACTAAGTGGGACGCATACCGGAACAACTCGACAAACTTAGCTTCCTACAACGACACGGTCATATTATTCTGCTCCAGCTTGATGAACTCTACCTCCTTCATGTGACGAATACTTTTGGGAAAGTACTTATCGTTGAATAGTTCTTGGAACTTCTCCCAAGACATCTTCAGTGCGACAGGTTGAGTACACTTTACAGATTCCCACCAGTAATCTGCTTCTACCCGCAACATGAAGGTGGCAAAGAGAACCTTTTTTTCCTCGGAGCATCTCAAGATATCAAATATCTTGTTGATCTACTTTATCCACGTCTTCGCTTTAAGTGGTTTTGGCTCTCCAAAAAACTCTGGTGGTCCCAGCTCCTTGAACTGTTTAGCGGTGACCGTCCGAGAGTTGCCAGTGTTTCCAACTGCATTTCGGACAGGAGTCTCTCTCGCCTGATGTAAGACCCCGAATTTTATGAAATAAAAGTATTCAATTTTTCTTATAATTACTATTCAGTAAATGGTTAAATTGATAAAAGTTTAAAGTGATGGGTGAAATGTGAATTTTTTTTAAAAAAATAAGCAAGTGGTTATAAAATAATCATTGTTGTCGGGGAATATTCGTTTGGTCGTGGAATATTCTTTCTGTCGGAGAATATTCGTACGACGGCGCAACTATTTGTGGGCCCCATAACGAATAACTGTCGGATGAAGAAAACGACAAATTTGAGTTTTTACAAATAACGGCGTAGTTGTTACCGTTAATGCTGTTGGAATTCCCGGTGGTTAAAATACAGTAATACGCGTTATTGCACAGTAGCACACGGTATTGCACAGTATTTTTAAAATTATTGATTCTTACGTAAGAAGGCACTATTGAATAATTGTCACAGTAATTACTGTTCAATATTTTATTTTATTGATTCAATAATTGTTGCGTTGATATTTTATATTATTGTTGTTTCAATAATTGTCACTGCACAGTATTTCTCATTATCAGATCAATAATTCATATTATTTGAATAATATTATTAGATAACATTATTGGCGATGTCTAGAAAGTTCTGTCTAAGGAGAGGTTTGGTCATCTAATTGCGCGCCAGTAAGGAAAAATTCTTATTGGAAAGCCCCCTCTTTCCTGAGAACGGCCTGGTTGTCATAATTGTGACTCTGTAATATTATTTGTGAATAATTAATTATTGATTCATATGATAAGGAAATATTTATTTTATGTAGATATAAATGAGGGATATATTTCTGTGGTTAAAAATGAATGAGTTAATGTTGAGGTGTTTTATCTGTATTTTTGTCGGAACGAAGGTATTGAAAATCAAATTAGGGTTTTTGAGATATTTTGCGAGGGTTATAATTTTTAATCCGGCTGTTGGATCGTGGTAATATTTGGATATATTATACATATATAAGTTGAGTATATATCCACAAATTTTGAACCGTTAAAAATGAATGTATGATTTATTATGAATTTTACGAGATGACTGGTTCAGAAATTGTTGAATTTTCGGAGTTTATCATTTTGGTGGAAAATTCTAGAATTGGTGGCCCCACTCTTGGTTGGTAAAGAAATGTGCTGAGATTTTTATTCAAATGTGGTGGGTGGGAATAGTAGCAGGTAAAGTCATCAGGTTGCAGGTTAAGTCTGCTTCGGCGTGCTAACATTTTCCTATAAATAGAGGGCTAAGTTAGAATTGAAAATCACACCAGAAACATAAGTTTTCTCTCTTTCTCTCTCTAGATTATTGAGTGTATTTTGTGAGTATTTAGATGCTCTGTGAGTTTTTATTCATCAGTGCAAGTTTCCTTCAGCCTTATACCGATCAGAAGTACTGCTCTTTTGAGGTAAGGGATAGTAAAGGATTTTAAGGGTTGTTATGTTTTTCAGTTTCGTAATTTTTTTGACCTTCAGAAAATTCTAGAAAAATTTGAAATGATATTTTGATGAGTTTTATTGATTGTGTCAAAAAATTGTGATTTTTGGATGTATAGATTAAGAGTTATGAATTTTACGGGAAAAGACTATTTTAAAAGTAACCGCTTATAACTCCTTGTGGTTAACTCCAAAATTGATAAAATTTTTATTGGAAGTATATCTATATAATATCAGTGTACTCTGTGAATTTTGGAATTTTTGGATAAAAGTACAATTTATGATAAATGTCTAAATATTCGGCGGTTTTGGCCATATGAAAAATAGTAAATGAGTTTTAAAAATTCTGAGAAAAATATATGTTCACTATGGGACTATATTATGCTAAATTCCAGAAAAGAAATATTTTTGGAACTGATTTGGTATTTTTCATGAAAATGGTCTAGTTATGAGTAAATGAATTAAATATGTTATGTGAAGTAAGAAAATTAAAAAATAGGATTTTATGACTTGAGAATCCTATATGAGGTATATGCAGATTTTTGATGAGGGTTTTGGTTATTAGTGATGAAATCTTATGAATTTGGCATTTTGGAATGATTAAATGCATTATTTTAGTAAAGTATAAACAATTAAAATAAGTTATTTATAAATTTAAGAAATGTTATTCTTTCAATATCATTATACCGAAATATTGGTATAGATTTTATTGTGGAATTTCTACCTTTTTGAGTCGGAGTTACTATTCACGAGTTACTATTCATGAGTTACTATTCATAAGTTACTATTCATGGATTACTATTCACGAGTTACTATTCATGACAAAATTAGGTTCTTTTTCTGACCAAATTATAGTTGAGTTATGAATATTACTCTTGAGATTAAATCTATATGTTGATTATATTATTTTTATTATCATATATAATATTTTTATAACCCTGATGTTAAATTTCTCTTTCACTTGAGTGTAAAGATGAGTAAATTATTGGTATGATCGTGACTGAAAAATGTCTTTGGCCTGTAGTGCAAAGATGAATTGTTAACTGGTATGATCATGACCATTAAATTTATAATTGAATATCTTTAGCTTAAGTGTAAATATGAATTGATTAACATGGTTATAATTATTGTTTATATAAATTTTGAAATGGTTATATATTTCTTTGAGATATGAATATATTTGGCCTGTAGTACAAATATGAACTGTTGAGGAATATCTTTGGCCTGTAGTGCAAAGATGAATTGTTGATGAATATCTTTGGTCTTTGGCCCGTAGTGCAAAGATGATCTGTTGTTGAATATCTTTGGCCAGTAGTGCAAAGATGAACTGTTGACGAATATCGTTGGCCTGTAGTGCAAAGATGAATTTATTAATATGATTATGAACAGGAACTGTGATTTGATATAACCATGATCTTTGATGTTTCAGGTAAAGATAGGTGATGAAAATTATCTTCGTCCTGGGTGCGAAGAAAAATTTAGAACTACAGTTATGATTATGAGTTATTCATATGATTGTGGACCAGAATTATTGATTGATGTTACAGGGATAAAATATTGTTGGTAGATTTTTAACATGGAGAAGATAATAGACTTTATAGTCTATTTGACTCTTCTAATGGATTGCTCGTTCTGCTACAACTATGGTTAAAATTTTTATCATCTACCATATGTTCTAAATCTCTGATTTATTATTGATGAAGGCTATTGATAATTTAATTATCTTTAGTCATGACATTCTTTACTGGGCTAGTTGTGATCACCCTTTTGTTTCACAATTCCTTTCAGGTAATAAGAGTGTAGCTGGGTCGAGCGGGGGTAACAAGGGAATAGAACGGTGGTCATCATTTAGTAGTTATATTTGGTGAAGAAAATAGGGTGAAGCGAACCCAACGTTGGAAGGGTGTTTCGTCACTATCATATAAAATGTCTAATGACATACAATCTCGTGTCATCATAAGACAGGGTTGTGCTCATTCACTTGCTGAGTATATCTACGAGCACTACCTATATAATCTTGGTGTTTGTTTGAAGTATAATTCTCAATTAGAGACAGTGGAGATAATGATAAGTCAAGAGAAGACTCACCATTGGGAAGAATATGATAGTAATCTTCTCGTTTTTCTTTGGGGTCTATTGGGTCAACCAAGGATAATTCTGTGGCCATATGATATCTATCATAACCTAGAAGCATGGCCTCCCATGTACAAAGGTTTCCTTGAGCACTTCTCAAAGATTCTAGTTTCTAAAATAGTTTTTGACTATACCTTTATGTAAGGTATCATTATGAGGTGCTGTCCACGGTTGGGACATGAGTCACATTTGGTATATATTTGTATCCAAACTCACAGCATATGTGTTGTTGTATTTTGGACGATAATTATTGTAATAAAGTTGTAGTTATTTTCTGTACCATGTATTTGGCGACTCAGAATAGGTTGGATGGAATGGACCTATTTTGGGGTTGTCACACCTGATGTTGCATGAATTGCATAAAGCATCTGAACATTTCATCGTTCATCATTTGGTCAGTGTTGTTGTTTGCATGAGGATTGTCGCCTTCCTGATGCACATTATCCTGATTATTGATCTGTGGAGACTCAACGGTCTCCTGTGCTCCATTGCTATTCTCAACATTCTCGGATGTCATTTTCAAATACTGCCACGAAATAAGGGTTAATTGACATGTCACATATTATCCCTATACTCTGATCGACCAATTAAATACGAAATAAACTTAGGTAGGTCATACTAGCGAAAGAATTCCCCGTCTCCCCCCTCCTAGTTCTTGTCTCACATCTCAGCCAGGGATCATATCTCTAAACTTTGATACCAACTGTGACGCCCCCAAAACAGGTATACGTCACCCATCTTGAGTCGCCAAATACATTGTACAAAATTCGAATACAACTTAGTAATACAACTGTCGTGTAACAAACTACAAAACATAAACTGAGTGTTTTAATACGAATATTGTGTTCTAGACAGTATTCAAACTCAAATGGAGTCTGCAATATATTTATTATTACACTATTTCATAGAATAGTGAGGACTACTAATGCTATCATCTGGACCGTCACTCCGTTTCCCGACTAGTCCCGGCTACGTTCTTATTTCCTGAAGAAAACAATGAAAGCAAAAGGGTGAGCTTAACTAGCCCAGTAAGAAATATTATGACTAAGATAATGCAAAATAATATATCGTTAGCCTTCAACAGTGTTAAACTGATAAAATATAACAAACATCAAGTTTAACTGCAGCGGAACAAGCAATCCATTAGAACAATAAAGTAGAGAATAAACTCTACTATCTTCTATGATTTAAAATATTTTTCATCCTTTTATCGCTGAGACTCAGCTTAATAAATAATCCATATCATCCCTACACGGCCAAGGATATTCATTAGTATCACGACCATAAATTATTCATGCACTACGGGTCAAGGATATTCGTGTATTCGTTAATGGTCATGATCATGCCAACAACTGTCCATCAATGCACTACGGCCAATGAGAACTTTTACCACATCATTTGTAACATTACGGTCATGATTATACCGAATAATCCCTGGTCATAATCATACCAAGTCCATCTATGAACTACAGGTTACAGATGACTTTCAACATAATATAAACATGAGGATGATAACAATGATAAAAGAATTCAATAAAACAAGTTCAAGAATAAATTTTTAAAGATTTATAATTTAATTTATCCAGAAATCAATAACGTCTAAATTATCAACATGATACTGCTTTGTGGAGTAAAATTCAAGAATAATATTGTACCAAAAATAATTTGGACCGAAAATGAATCAATTTTTATCATGAATAGTACCTCATGAATAGTACTTCGGGAATAGTAATCACGTGAATAGTATTCCAGCATGAAAAAGTTAAAACTTATCAAGAATGCTCAGAATAATATTTTTATGAAAAGATACTGGATGAAACGCAAATATGAAGGATATTCTACTAATTTTATGGAGTATAGAAGCCAAAATTTTAACAAAACGAGTATAGAATTCGAAATCTGAAACGAAATAATATTACTTACATACTATAGAGTATGGAAGAAAAATAACATCCCTTACCTTGAAAAGAAGAGTATTCCAACTGGTATAGCGGGGATATTTTTGAAGAAAACTTTCACTGTTTTCTACGCTCAAAGCTTTCTAAAACTCTAAAGAAATACGTTCAAGATTATAGAAGAAGAATTCTCTAATTCTGGTGTGATTTTCAATTCTAACTTAAGCGCCTATTTATAGAAAAATGTTAAAACGCCATTGGAGACTAAAATAATAAAATAATATTATTATTTTATTTTTTTCAAATCTTACGTCTACCCTCCAAATGAGCTGTCAACTTGGAACAAAGATTTTCAGCCAACAAGTTTGAAAAACAAAAGCGGGTCTCACTCAGTTTTAATAAAAAGCATTTTAATTTCCAAAACTTCAACAATTCATAATAAATAACCCTTTTATCAGAAAAATTTGAATCTCATATCCTTTCTATAAGAAATTTAATTCTCTACAACTTTATAGAAGAAAGTTTTTCCAAATTCCAAACAGAAAATGCCCGAAATTCACATACGGACGATTTTTAATACCTTCAAAAATTCATAACAAATCATACGTTAATTTTTAACGGTTCAAAATTTGTGGACATATACTAAACTTATATATGTATAACATATCCAAAAATCACAATGATCCAACGGTCGGATTAAAATTATAACTCACACAATAGAGCTTTAAGAACATTGTTTTGATTTTTAATACCTCCATTCCGACAAAAATACTGATAAAACACCTCAACATTAACTCCTTCATTTATAACCACATAAAATAAATATTTTCCTATCCATCATTTATGTCCACATAAAATAAATATTTCATTATCATATAAATCAATACTTAATTATTCATAAATAATATTACAAAATCACAATTATGACAACCAGGCCGTTCCCAGGAAAGAGGGGGTTTTTCAATAAGAATTTTTTCTTACTGGCGCGTAATTAGGTGACCAAACCTCTCCTTGACAGAACTTTCTAGACTTTGTCAATAATGCTATCTAATAATATTATTCAAATAATATGAATTATTGATCTGATAATGGAAAATATTGTGCAATGACAATTATTGAATCAATAAAATAAAATATTGAACAGTAATTACTGTAACAATTATTGGGTAGTGCCTTCTTACGTAAGAATCAATAATTCAACAATACTGTGCAGTATCGTGTACTACTGTGCAACAAAGCGTATTACTGTATTTTAACTACCAGATATTCCAATAGTGCTAACGGTAACGATTACGCCGCTATTTATAAAAACTCAAATTTGTCATTTTTTTCATCCAACATTTATTCTGTTATGGGGCCCACAAATTGCTGCACCGTCGTACGAATATTCCCCGACAGAAAGAATATTCCACGACCAAACGAATATTTCCCGACAACATGAATATTTTATAACCACTTGCTTATTTTACAAAATTTATAAATATTACCCACAACTATAACATTATATCAAATTTACCCCTTAATATTCACAAATGATGTTTATAGAAAATTCATTTTTATTCATAAAAGTTGGGGGTCTTACATTATACATTATATATATATATATATATATATATATATATATATATATATATATATATATATATATATATATATATATTATTATGCATAATACTACATAGTATTGCATAGTACTGTATAGTGTGTGCATAGTGCTGCATAGTAAAATCAAAAAAATTTGTTGAATCAGCCGTCTACGCCCATGAAAATTTTTTCCCTGTGCGTTTGTGATATTTTTTTTTCCTAAATAGTATCATTCCATTATCCAATAAATAGAATGTTTAATTTAGAAATGAAAATCACACCAAAATCAGAGAATTCTTTTTCTATAATATTGAGCGTATTTATTTAGAGTTTATGTAAGGCCCCAAATTTTATGAAATAGAAGTATTCAATTTTTCTTATAATTATTATTCAGTAAATGGTTAAATTGATAAAAAGTTAAAGTTAATGGTGATATATGTAAAGTTTACAAAATAAACAAGTGGTTATAAAATATTCATTGTTGTCGGAGAATATTCGTTTGGTTGTGGAATATTCTTGTTGTCGGAAAATATTCGTATGACGGCGTATCCATTTGTGGTACCCATAATGGAAAATTATCGGATGAAAAAAACGACAAGAATGAGTTTTCTAAAAATAACGTCGTAGTTGTTACCGTTAACACTGTTGAAATATCTGGTGGTTAAAGTAAAGTAATGCGCATTGTTGCATAGTAGCACACGGTATTGCACATTATTTTATATTATTGTTGTTTTAATAATTGTCTCGGTTAGGTTTGTAATATTAATGAACGCAATCAAATTGCACAAAATAAGCAAAAATATGTAAAAATCAGAGTTTAAAATTTTACAAACCATATACTCGGATCATCCTTTATGCACAATTATTAATTAAACGAAAAATAAAGGACGAGAATCATACCCTTGAAGATCCGAGCTTCCTCAGGTACAAGTTCACCTCCAAATCCTTTTCGTGTTCAACTTGAATCCATCGGGTTGGGTTCCTTCCTTTGATCAACATTAGCTACCAAAGTGTTTGGCCTCTAGAGGTGATCCACCAAGGAAGAATAAAGATTCAAGAAGATGGGTATTTGGCAAAATCTTAATTTTTCTATCTCTTATAGAAAAAAAGCGTACTCTCCAACAATTAGAATCACGTCAGTTGTGAAAAAGTCAACAACAACACTAACACCCATAATAAGACTCCTCTTATTTATAGATGTGGGCAACCCTCCTTAACAATTAAGGAATTAGATTTTATTTTAATTAATTAAACTCCTTTAATTAATTAGGCTCCCAATATTATTAGGAATAATTAATTAAATTCTTTTAATTAATTAGTCTCCTAATCTTATTAGGATATATGAGAGTACTTTTATTAATTAATTCTCAAACTCCTTTAGGAATTAAATAATAATAATAGTAATAATAATAATAAAACTCCTCTTATTAATTTATATTTAATATTTTCAAAATATTAAATAATAAATATTAAGCTATTTAATTTATTGTATCACCATAGATTAAATTAAATATACTTAACTTATTACGATTATGCCATTAACTTCTTAAATAATTATTCTTCCTTTTTTTGGTGTGACCCTTTAGGTTCTCCATATTAAACAGGTTGTGAATAAATCAATTAGAACAATTCTAATCTTATTTAAATAAATAATATTTATTCTACAATAGGGATAAGCCTCCCTAGCGATCAACGACTTTCCAGATAATATAGATTTCAACATTAATCATAAAAGAACCTTTGAGCTAATAGTTACCGTATAATTCAATCCTTCCACCATACAATGTCCCAATTAAATATAAGACATGAAATTACTGTCAAGTCTTATTTTATTTAATTATATGTATTTTGACTCTTAAATGCACAACACCAAATAATATAAATTAGAAACTCCTTTCTAATTTCATTATGCATTGGCCAAGGACTACTGAGTTGTCATTTATCGAATTACATAAGATATTTCTCTTCTTTTACTAGAAGTGGTAGATTCTTTATTGATTATACATTATCTCCATGTACGACTTATTATACCCAAGCATACCCTTTGATATTCCCTAAGGGTCTTAAGGAATAAGTCAAAGTATAATTCATCTTACACAAGATACTATGATGATCTCAAGTCCAAGGATCACTTGTACTACTATCACTACAGGAATTTCTATTGACAGGCAAGTAAAACTCCATTAGGTATTCCTTAGCGAGCCACGTTCAGTGAACTTATTCTCTAATAAGCACCTACATACTTGCTTTAGTGTCTCCACACAAATGATCATGAGATCAATCATCCTCATCTAATGAGCAAGCAACGTATGTACCAATCTATCCGGATACACTAATCCCCAATTTAGTAATCCAACGATTGGGAACTATTTTAGTTTTAAGCTTTCTCAGAATTTAGATCTCATTAAAATGATCATCATCATTATTCTAAAAGCATTGCTTAAAACTATGAGTTTATCACATATTACAAAACAGCATCATGTAGATAATTAAAAGCCTTTAATAAATTAATACTTTTTTTTAATAAATGAATAAGATTGTTACAAAGTATATGCTTTATCATCAAACATGTTTGGCTTGTGTGCATACTACTTTCAGTCTCTGCACAGTATTTTACATTATCAAATTAATAATTCATATTATTTGAATAATATTATTAGATAACATTATTGACAATGTCTAGAAAATTCAATTGAGGAAAGGGGTTAGGTTATTTAATTGCGCGTCAGTAAGGAAAAGTCCTTATCGGAAATCCCCCTACCTGAGAATGATCTGGTTGTTAATATTGTAGTTCTGTAATATTATTTGTAAATAATTAATTGTTGATTTATATGCTAAGGAAATATTTATTCAATGTGGATATAAATGAAGGAATTAGTACTGATGTTTTTATCAGTGTTTTGGTTTGAAAAATCATCCGTATGTGGATTTTGGTCATTTTTAGTTCGAAATTTAGAAAAACTTTCTTCTACAAAGTTGTAGAGAATTAAATTTTCAATGAAATGAACATAAGATTTAAATTTTTTTGATAAAAGGGCTATTTATTATGAATTATTGAAGTTCCAGAATAATTGATTTTTGGGGTTATAAATATTTTTTTCATAAAAAACATTTTTAATGTGGGTGGGACCCACTTATGTGTGCTGATGAGAGTGATGTTGTGTGCGCAGGAATTTTTTAAAAAAATATTAATATTGTATTAAATTTTCTACTTTGGTGTTCTAAGCATTTTTCTATAAATAGGGTGCTTAGGTTAGAATTAAAAATCTCTCCAGAATCAGAAGTTTCTCTCTCTTTATAATATCGAGCGTATTTTTGTGAGTATTTAGATATCTTGAGTGTTGCTATACAGTGCAAGTTTCCTTCAGTATTATATTCGATATTTCAGTCAGAAGTGCTATTCTTTTGAGATAAGGGATGGTAAGGGATGTTATTTTTTTTCAAGTAAATGATGTTATTTCTTTTAATATCATTATACCAAAATATGGATATGAATTTTATTGTGAAACTTTATCCTTTTCATGTCAGGGTTACTATTCACGTATACGGTACTATTCACGTATACGACACTATTAACGTATATGATACTATTTACGTATACGATACTATTTACGAATACAGGGTACTATGCACGGGTTACTATTCACGGGGTACTATTCACAACAAAATTGTTTTCTTTTTCTAACCAAATGATCGTTGATTTATGAATCTTACTCTTGAAATTAAATCCATGTTTTGATCATATTATTTTTATTATAATATATAACATTTTTATAATCCTAGTGATAAAATTTCTCTTTGAATTGAGTGTAAAGATGGGTAAATTATTGGTATGATCGTGACTATGAGTTCTCTTAGGCTAGTAGTGGAAAGATGAATTGTGGACTGGTATGATCATGACCATTGAAATTATAATTGAATATCTTTAACTTAAGTGCAAAGGTGAATTGATCAACATGGTTATAATTATTGTTTATATAAACTCTGAAATGATTATATATTTCTTTGAGGTATGAATATCTTTGGCCTGTAGTACAAAGATGACCTGTTGTTGAATATCTTTGGCATGTAGTGCAAAGATGACCCGTTGTTTAATATCTTTGGCCTGTAGTGCAAAGATGACCTGTTGCTGAATATCTTTAGCATGTAGTGCACAGATGAACTGTTGATGAATATCTTTGGCCCGTAGTACAAAGATGAATTTATTAGTATGATTATGAACAAAAACTGTGGTTTGGTATAACCATAATCTTTGATGTTTCAGGTAAAGACATTATCTTCATCCTGGATCCGAAAAAGAATTTAGAACCACAATTATGATTATGAGTTATTCACAGGATTGTGGACAGGAACTGTTAATTGATGTTACAGGGATAAAACATTGTTGGTGGACTTTTAACATGGAGAAGATAATAGACTTTATGATCTATTTGACTCTTCTAATGGATTGTTCATTCCGCTGCAACTATGGTTGAAAAGTTTTACCATCTACCATATGTTCTAAATCTCTGATTTATTACTGACGAAGGCTATTGATAATTTAATTATCTTTAGTCATGATATTCTTTAATGGGCTAGTTGTGCTCACTTTTTTGCTTCACAATTCTTGTCAGGTAATAAGAGTGTAGCTGGGTCGAGCGGGGGTAACAGGAGAATAGAACGGTGGTCTATAGCTGTTGAGGTTTCCCCTAAAATAGTATGAAAATAATTTTATTGAGAATTTTAGATAAGTGTGTCATATTTTATACGTCATTTAACAGTTGATTTTGGTGAACCGAATAGGGTGAGGTGAACCCAACTTTGGAAGGGCGTTTTGCCACTATCATACAAGATGTCTAATGACATACGACTTCATGTTATCATAAGACAGGGTTGTGCACATCCACTTGTTGATTATATCTATGAGCACTACCTATATAATCTTAGAGTTTGGTTGAAATATAATTCTCAATTGGAGACAATGGAGATAATTATATAGCAAGAGAAGACTCACCATTGGAAAGAACATGATAGTAATCTTCTCATTTTTTTGGGGTCTATTGGGTCAACCAAGGATAATTCTCAAGTCATATGATATCTATTATAACTTAGATGCATGGCCTCCCATGTACGAAGGTTTCATTGAGCATTTTCGAAAGATTTTAATTTTTAAAATAGTTATTGACTGTACTTTTATGTAAGATACCATTGTAAGGTGATGTGGTCGAGGCACCATAAGAGTTACATATATTTGTATTAAAACTCACAGTATATTTGTTGTTGTATTTTGCACGACAACTGTAATAATGAAGTTTGTAGTTATTTTCTGTACCATGTATTTGGCGACTCAGAATGGGTTGTGTGGACCTATCCCTGCCATACCATTCAGAAGTACTCTCCTTTTAAGGTAAGGGATATTATTTTTGTTCAATACTAATAAGAAATAATATTTTCTTCCATACTCTGTAGTATGTAAGTAATATTATTTCATTTCATATTCATAATTCTACACTTATTTTGTTAAGTATTGCTTCTATACTCTTTGAAATTAATAGAATATCCTTGAAATTTACGCTTCATCTAGTAACTTTTCACGGGAATATTTTTCTGAACATTCTTGTTTTAACCTTTTCATGTCGGGGTACTATTCATGGGTACTATTCACGGGGTGATATTCACCGGGGGTACTATTCATGACAAAAATTGATTTCTTTTCTGCCAAACTTATTTTTGATATACTATTATTCATTAATTTTACTCCACAAAGCAGTTATCATATTTACAATTTGGACATTTTTAAATTCTGAATAAATTAAAAATTTTTAATATTTATCCTTGATTTTGTTTGATTGATGCTTATATCATTGTCATCATCCTCATGCTTATATTGTGATGAAAGTCATCTTTGGCCCGTAGTGCATAGATGGACTGTTGATTGGTATGATTATGATCAGGGATTATTCGGTATAATCATGACCTGTAATGTTACAAATGACGTGGTAAAAGTCCTCATTGGTCCGTAGTGCATTGATGGACAGTTGTTGGCACGATCATGACCATTGGTGATAATACGAATATCCTTGGCCCGTAGTGCATTGATAATTCGTGGATGTGATACCAATGAATATCCTTGACCTGTAGTGCATGGATAATTCAGTGATGTGGATTATTTATTGAGCTGTGTTACATCGATAAAATATTGATGATGAACTTTTAAATTATAGAAGATAGTTGATATTATTCTCTACTTGATTCTTTTAATTAATGGATTGTTTGTTCTACTGTAGTTAAACTTGTTGTTTATTGTATTCTATCAGTTTAACTCTGTTGAAGGCTAACGATAATTTATTCTGCATTATCTTACTCATAATATTCTTTACTGGGCTAGTTGAGCTCACATTTTGTTTTCATTATTCTCTTCAGGAAATGATAATATAGTCGGGACTAGTCGGGGAATGGAGAGACAATCCGAGATGGTGGCTGTAGTAGTCCTCACTATTTTATAAAATAGTGTGATAATAATTGTAATGAGGACTCCATTTGAGTTTAGATATAATCATGACCATTGGTGTTACAGTTATATGTCTTTGGCCCGTAGTACAAAGATGGACTGTTGATTATTCGTTTTACAATTGTATGTCTTTGGCCCGTAGTGCAAAGATGGACTGTTAATTATTGGTTTTACAGTTGTATGTCTTTGGACCGTAGTGAAAAGATAAACTGTTAATTGGCCTGACTATTGGTGTTATAATTAAATATTTTTGGCCCGAAGTGCAAAGATGAATTTAATAGCATAATTATAAACATGAACTGTGAATTGGTATAACCATTATCTTTGGTGTTTCAGTTAAAGACAGGTGATGAAAGTTCTCTTTGTCTTGGATACAACAAAGAACTGTTGATGGGTATTACATGAATGCAATATTAATGATGGACTTTTAATTTGGTGGAAATAGTAGACATTATGTTCTACTTGGCTCTTCTAATGGATTGTTGAGTTCGTTGCAATTATGGTTGAACACTTTTATCATCTACCATATGTTCTAAATATCTGATTTATTACTGATGAAGGCTATTGATAATTTGATTATCTTTAGTCATAATATTCTTTACTGGACTATTTGTGCTCACCCTTTTGCTTCAAAATTTCTTTCAGGTAATAAGAGTGTAGTTGGGTCGAGCGGGGATAACACGGGAATAGAGTGATGGTCTGTGACTGTTGAAGTTTCTTAATACATTATAAAATAGGATGACAATATATAATTGTATTGAGAACTTAAAATGCGTGTGTCACATTTTATACATCATTTAATAGTTAATTTTGGTGAACAACAATAAGGTGATGAGAACCCGACTTTCGTAGTGTCAAAAATGCACCCCGTTAGAATGAGGATGTGACGCCCCCAAAAATAGGTATACATCACCCATCTTGGGTCGTCAGATACATGGTACAGAATACAAATACAACTTACTAATACAACTGTTGTGTACAATACGACAAAACATAACTGTGAGTTTGAATACAATTATTGTCTACTAGAGACTATACAAACTCAAAAGGAGTCCTCATTATAATTATTGTCGCACTATTTAACAGAATAGTGAGGCTACTAATACTATCATCTGGTCCATCACTCCGTTTCCCGACTCGTCCCAGCTATATTCTCATTTCCTAAAGAGAACAGTGAAAGAAAGGGTGAGCTCAACTAGCCCAGTAAGAAATATTATGACTAAGATAATGCAGAATAAATTATCATTAGTCTCCAACAATGTTAAACTGATAAAATATAATAGACATCAAGTTTAACTACAGCGGAACAAGCAATCCATTAAAAGAGTTAAGTAGAAAATAAAATCTACTATCTTTTATGATTTAAAAGGTTTTTCATCACTTTTATCGCTGAAACTCAGCTTAATAAATAATCCACGTCATCCCTGTACTACGGCCAAGGATATTCATTAGTATTACAACCACAAATTATCCATGCATCACAACCAAGGATATTCGTGTATTCATCAATGGTCATGATCATGCCAACAACTGTCCATCAATGCACTACGGGCCAATGAGGACTTTTACCACATCATTTGTAATATTACGGTCATGATTATACCGAATGATTCCTGATCATAATCATACCAAGTCCATCTATGTACTACATGCCACAGATGACTTTCAACATTTTATAAACATGAGGATGATGACAATGATATAAGAATTCAATAAAACAAGTTCAAGAATTAATTTATCCAAGAATTAACAACGTCCAAATTGTCAATATGATACTGCTTTGTGGAGTAAAATTCAAGAATTCCTAGAAGAATATTTCCATGAAAAGATACTAGATGAAGCGCAAATATCAAAGATATTCCACTAATTTCATGGAGTATAGAAGTCAAAACTTTAACCAACTAAGTATAATAAAGAATTGAATAACAAAAGAAATCACCATGCATGCGATAGACCGCACAGACAGGTTATTCCAACAGAATAATAAATAATGAAACCAGGTCCGGCGTAAAACGCACAGACAGGATATTCCAACAGAATAATAATAAAGACGAAACCAGGTCCGGTGTAAAACACACAGACAGGATGTTCCAACAGAATAATAATAAAGACGGAACCAGGTTCGGTGTAAAACACACAGACAGGATGTTCCAACAGAATAATAATAAAGACGGAACCAGGTTCGGTGTAAAATACACAGACATGATGTTCCAACAGAATAATAGAAGAATGTCACCAAGTATAGGGTAGACCGCGTATACAGGTTATTCCAACAGAATAATAAGAAATGGAATAACAACAGTTCTCTTCATGAATAAGAAAGAATAACACCCCTTACCGTTTTAAAGAAGAACTGGAAAAAAGAAGTAGTTAAGTAGCAGAATACTTTTCTTCTCTCTCTCTCTATAGTTTCTCTCTATAGTTTCTCTCTCTAGAGTTCAGTGAATTCGTAAGAAATAATGAAGGAATGAGCTGCTATTTATAGAAAAATAGAATGCATAGTAACTAATCCATGAACGATCCATATTGATTACTTTAATCTGACGATCCATATTTAAAAAAATCTTTTAAATAATATATAATATATTCTATTTATAGAATAACTTTAATAAAGTATTCTGTTTTATATAAAAAGATGTTTATGTTTTATTACGTTAATAATACGAATAAAACAAAACTTCATTATCGCTAAATAATTCATATTATTAACTGACAATAATTGAATCAAACTGAGTGACTTCTCACATAAGCATTAATAATTAATACCGTGTGCTACTATGCAACCACATGTATTACTGTACTTTTACTACCGAGTAGTTCAACAGTATCAATGGTAAAACTTCCGCCGTTATTTTTAATAAAATATTTTTGTCGTTTTCTCAATTCGACAATAATTCCGTTGTGGGGTCCACCAATGATTGTGTCGTTGTACGAATATTCCCTGTTAAAACGAATATTTCTCGACCAATCGAATATTATATAACAACTTGCGTACTTTGCAAAATTTATAAATATTACCCACAACTATAACATTATATCAAATTAACTCCATAATATTCAAAAATAATATTTATAGAAAATTCATCTTTATTTATAAAAGTTGGGGTCTTACAACCTCCCCTTCTTATGAAATTTCGCCCTCAAAATTAGGGTACGTACCTGGTATGTCGAAGAGGTAAGGATACCTTGACTTCATTTCAGATTCTAACTCCCAAGTCATTTCCTCAACATCGTGATTTCTCCACAAAACTTTGACTTGAGGTATAACCTTGGATCGTAGAATATGTTCCTTCTTATCCAAGATTTGAACAGGAACTTCTTCATACGTCAAATCCTCCGCTATTTCGTCCGGTTCTAACTCAATAATGTGGTTCGGGTCTTCCACATATTTACGTAACATGGATATGTGAAAAATGTTATGAACACGAGACACACTTGGCGGTAAAGCGAGTCTATAAGCCACAGTTTCTACTCGATCGAGGATTAAAAATGGACCGATGAATCGAGGATTGAGCTTTCCTCTCTTTCCAAATCTCGTAACTCCTTTCCATGGAGCAACACGTAAGAACACATGATCTCCTATATCAAATTTCACGTCCTTTCGATGAAGATCAGTATAACTCTTTTGTCGATCTTGTGAGGTTTTTATACGTTATCGGATCGTTTGAATCTTTTCTGTAGTCATACGTACCAACTCCGGTCCCAACAACGTTGCTTCACCCACCTCATCCCAGCATGCTGGAGAACGACACTTTCTTCCATACAACGCTTCGAATGGAGCCATGCCAATACTTGCTTGATAACTGTTGTTGTAGGAAAATTCCACCAATGATAAGAACTTGTCCCAACTTCCCTTGAAGTCAAGGACACAGAGTCTTAATACATCTTCTAGAGTTTGAATAGTCCTCTCTGATTGTCCGTCCGTCTGAGGATGATATGCTGAACTAAATCGTAAATTCGTGCCCATAGCTTTTTGTAAACTAACCCAAAATCGTGAAGTGAATCTTGGGTCTCGGTCAGAAACTATGGATACTGGCATACCACGCAGTCTTACAATCTCGTTTATGTACATACGAGCAAGACGTTCAAGTGTATAAGTTTCTCGTATCGGTAAAAAATGAGCAGACTTGGTCAATCTATCAACAATGACCCAAATCGCATCAATACCTTGAGAAACCTTAGGAAGACCGGTAACGAAATCCATGGTAATGTGCTCCCACTTCCACTCTGGAATTTCAAGTGGTTGCAATGGACCTTTTGGTACTTGATGCTCTATCTTGACTCGTTGACAAGTTAGACACCTTGAGATAAACAGCGCTATCTCTCGCTTCATATTGCTCCACCAAAATGTATGACGAAGATCATGATACATTTTGGTACTCCTAGGATGGATTACAAACGGTGTGTTGTGCGCCTCCATCATGATTTCATACTTTAAATCAGGATCATTAGGAACACAAAGTCTGGAGTTGACTCGAAGTATTCCTTCTTCATCGATTCTTGCTTCCGGCATAGCACCTTCTTGCACTTTCTTCCTCATACGCATCAGCTCCAGGTCTGTAGCTTGAGCAGCTTTAACTTTATCGATTAAAGTCGGTTCTACTCGTATATTCGCCATAATCACAAGGGTCCCTGGAGTCTTTAACTCTATCTCCATCCTTTGCAAGTCACACAAAATGGGCCTTTGTGTTGACAATATCGCACTCGTACTTGCATATGATCTTCTACTCAATGCGTCAGCTACCACGTTCGCTTTTCCAGGATGGTATTGAATGGTATGATCATAATCTTTCAACAGTTCAAGCAACGTCGTTGTCGCATGTTGAGTTCCTTTTGAGTGAAGAAATATTTGAGGCTTTTATGATCCGTAAAAATCTCCACCTTCTCCCCAAACAAGTAATGCCTCCAAATTTTAAGTACAAAGACAACAGCTGCCAACTCTAGATCATGAATAGGATAATTCCTCTCATATTCCTTGAGTTGTCTTGATGCATAGGCTATGACTTTTCCATGTTGCATGAGAACGCATCCCAACTCTTTGCTCGAAGCATCACTGTAGATGACAAATCCCTCCGAGCCAGATGGTATTGTTAGAACAGGTGCTGAAATGAGTCTCCTTTTGAGTTCTTGAAAACTCTTCTTACATTCTTCGCTCCAACCGAACTTTGTATCTTTCTGAGTCAGCTGAGTTAGTGGAGTAGCGATTCGAGAAAATCCTTCCACGAATCTCCGATAATAACCAGCCAAACCGAGAAAGCTACGTACTTCGGTTACTGATTTAGGTTGCTCCCAGCTTTGAATAGCTTCAATCTTTGTCGGGTCAACGGATATTCCACGACTTGATACTACGTGCCCAAGGAGTGCTACCTCCTCCAGCCAGAACTCGCATTTCTTTAACTTGGCATAAAGCTTGTATTCACGAAGCTTTTGGAGTACCAGCCTCAAGTGTTGCTCATGATCTTCACGACTTTTGGAATAAATAAGGATGTCATCAATAAAGACGACCACAAAGTGATCCAAATATTCCTTGAATACCCGGTTCATCATATCCATGAAGGCAGCAGGAGCATTGGTCAATCCAAAGGACATGACTAAGAATTCATAATGCCCGTACTGAGTTCTGAAAGCCGTCTTTGGAATATCCTCAGTTCTAACCTTCAGCTGATGATATCCAGAACGAAGATCGATCTTTAAAAAGAATTGTGCTCCTTGCAACTGGTCAAACAGGTCATCAATACGTGGCAATGGGTACCTGTTTTTGATGGTGACATGATTCAACTCCCGATAATCAATACAAAGTCGCATACTTCCATCTTTCTTCTTCACGAATAGAACAGGAGCACCCCAAGAAGAAGTACTAGGACGAATAAAGCCAATGTCTAACAATTCCTACAGTTGGATCTTTAACTCCTGAAGTTCAATAGGAGCCATTCGATATGGGGCTTTGGAAATGGGTTTTGTACCGGGTTCAAGGTCGATACAAAATTCAATTTCACGCTCTGGGGGTAGGCCAGGAAGTTCTTCAGGGAATACGTCAGGGAATTTATTAACAATAGAAATATCATTCAAAATTGACGTATTTTTGTTTAGATCCGTGACTTGAGCTAAGAAAGCTTGACATCAGTTTTTCAATAAATGAATAGCTTTATGGCTTGAGATGACAGAGATTGATTTTAATGGTTTGGTTGCTTGAATTCGCATAATAGGTCGATTAGGAATATGAAAGCTAATAACCTTACGAAAACAATCAATTTTTGCATGATGAGTAGTTAACAAATTAATCCCTAGAATCACGTCAAATGCAAGTATTTTTAATGAAATAAGATCGACAGGTAATGTGTGGGTACCAACTTGAACCAAACAAGACTTATAAACCGTGGATGTAATAAAGGTTTCTCCCAATGGAGTTTCAAGAGATAAGCCAAAGTCTAATTTCTCCGGAGTCAAATTTAATCGATGAGCGCAAGTAGGAGAAATAAAAGAATAGGTAGAACCGGTATCAAATAAAGTATAGACTTCGTTAGAGTTTATGGTAAGCTTACCCGTGATGACCTCATTCGGGTTCCTTGCTTTCTGGGAAGTCACAACAAACGCTCTCCCTTGCACTACCGGTTTTGACTTTTCTGGGACGGCCTTTGGTGCCTCCATCCTAGCTGAACTTGTTTTTGGTAAACGACAAAATCGAGCTAAATGACCTTCTCTTCCACAATTATAACATGCTTTAGACGGCATCACGCAGTTTGGACTGATGTGCCCCTCCCCTCCGCATTTGAAACATATGATAGGTGGTCGTTCTCCTTCCTTAACAACGAGTGCTGGTGCTGACGTCTTTCCATCATTGTTGAATCTCCTCTTCTTGAAATGACCATTCTTATTGTTTTGGACCTGATTACCACCGAAGTGGTTACCATTTCTGGCCTATTGATTCGCTCCACGCTTGTTATCACCGCTTCGATGACTGCTCTCACTGGTATTATCATTTTGTCGACTGCTCTCTTTTGGTTGCGTTGACTCGTTATTGCGCTCCACTAACTGAGCCCTATTCACAACATCTGAATACAAACACAGTTTATGAGAAATAAGATGTTGACGTATCTCAGGTTTCGAACCTCGCAAAAACATTCGCGTCATTCGCTCTTCATTATCCACCAAGTGGGACGCAAACCGGGACAACTCAACAAATTTAGCCTCATACTGCGACACGGTCATATTATTCTGCTCCAATTTGATGAAATCCACCTCCTTCATGTGTCGAACACTTTCGGGAAAGTATTTGTCATTGAATAGCTCTTGGAACTTCTCCCAAGACATCTTCAGTGCGGCAGGTTGAGTACGCTTAATCGATTCCCACCAGTAATCTGCCTCTCCTCGCAACATAAAGGCGGCAAAGGGAACCTTTTGCTCCTCGGAGCATCCCAAGACATCAAATATCTTGGTGATCTGTTTTATCCATGTTTCCACTATAAGTGGTTTTGGCTCTCCCTTAAACTCCGGTGGTCCCAGCTCCTTGAACTGTTTAGCGGTGACCGTCTGAGAGTTTTCAGTGTTTCCACCTACATTTTGAACAGGAGCCGCTCTCGCCTGCTGTTGCGTGAACTGCATAAAGCTTCTGAACATTCCATCATTCATCATTTGGTCAGTATTATTGTTTGCATGAGGATTGTCGCCTTCCTGATGCACATTATCCCGATTATTGATATGTGGTGAATCAACAGTCGCCTGTGCTCCATTGCTATTCTCAACATTCTCGGATGTCATTTTCAGATACTGCCACAAAACAAAAATTATTTGATATGTCATATATTATCCTTATATTCTGACCGACCAATTAAATACCATGCAAATAAACTTAGGTAGGTCATACTAGTGAAGGAATTCCCCGTCTCTCCCCTCCTAGTTCTATTCTCACATCTTAGCCAGGGATCATATCCCTAAGCTCTATACCAACTGTGACTCCCCCAAAAATAGGTATACATCACCCATCTTGGGTCGTCAGATACATGGTACAGAATACAAATATAACTTACTAATACAACTATCGTGTACAATACGACAAAACATAACTGTGAGTTTGAATACAATTATTGTCTACTATAGACTATACAAACTCAAAAGGAGTCCTTATTACAATTATTGTCACACTATTTAACAGAATAGTGAGGACTACTAATACTATCATCTGGTCCATCACTCCGTTCCCCGACTCGTTCCAGCCATATTCTCATTTCCTGAAGAGAACAGTGAAAGAAAGGGTGAGCTCAACTAGCCCAGTAAGAAATATTATGACTAAGATAATGCAGAATAAATTATCATTAGTCTCCAACAATGTTAAACTGATAAAATATAATAAATATCAAGTTTAACTGCAGCGGAACAAGCAATCCATTAAAAGAGTCAAGTAGAAAATAAAATCTACTATCTTTTATGATTTAAAATATTTTTCATCACTTTTATCGCTGAGACTCAGCTTAATAAATAATCCACATCATCCCTGTACTACGGCCAAGGATATTCATTAGTATTACAACCACAAATTATCCATGCATCACAGCCAAGGATATTCGTGTATTCATCAATGGTCATGATCATGCCAACAACTGTCCATCAATGCACTACGGGCCAATGAGGACTTTTACCACATCATTTATAATATTACGGTCATGATTATACCGAATGATCCCTGGTCATAATCATACCAAGTCCATCTATGTACTACATGCCACAGATGACTTTCAACATTTTATAAACATGAGGATGATGACAATGATATAAGAATTCAATAAAACAAGTTCAAGAATTAATTTATCCAAGAATTAACAACGTCCAAATTGTCAATATGATACTGCTTTGTGGAGTAAAATTCAAGAATTCCTAGAAGAATATTTCCATGAAAAGATACTAGATGAAGCGCAAATATCAAAGATATTCCACTAATTTCATGGAGTATAGAAGTCAAAACTTTAACCAACTAAGTATAATAAAGAATTGAATAACAAAAGAAATCACCATGCATGCGATAGACCGCACAGACAGGTTATTCCAACAGAATAATAAATAATGAAACCAGGTCCGGCGTAAAACGCACAGACAGGATATTCCAACAGAATAATAATAAAGACGAAACCAGGTCCGGTGTAAAACACACAGACAGGATGTTCCAACAGAATAATAATAAAGACGGAACCAGGTTCGGTGTAAAACACACAGACAGGATGTTCCAACAGAATAATAATAAAGACGGAACCAGGTTCGGTGTAAAATACACAGACATGATGTTCCAACAGAATAATAGAAGAATGTCACCAAGTATAGGGTAGACCGCGTATACAGGTTATTCCAACAGAATAATAAGAAATGGAATAACAACAGTTCTCTTCATGAATAAGAAAGAATAACACCCCTTACCGTTTTAAAGAAGAACTGGAAAAAAGAAGTAGTTAAGTAGCAGAATACTTTTCTTCTCTCTCTCTATAGTTTCTCTCTCTAGAGTTCAGTGAATTCGTAAGAATAATGAAGGAATGAGCTGCTATTTATAAAAAAATGGAATGCATAGTAACTAATCCATGAATGGTCCAGATTGATTACTTTAATCTGACGGTCCATATTTAAAAAAAATCTTTTAAATAAAATATAATATATTCTATTTATAGAATAACTTTAATAAAGTATTCTGTTTTATATAAAAAGATGTTTCTATTTTATTACGTTAATAAAACGAATAAAACAAAACTTCATTATCGCTAAATAATTCATATTATTAACTGACAATAATTGAATCAAACTGAGTGACTTCTCACATAAGTATTAATAATCAATACCGTGTGCTACTATGCAACCACACGTATTACTGTACTTTTACTACCGAGTAGTTCAACAGTATCAATGGTAAAACTTTCACCGTTATTTTTAATAAAATATTTTTGTCGTTTTCTCAATCCGACAATAATTCTGTTGTGGGGTCCATCAATGATTGTGTCGTTGTATGAATATTTCCTGTTAAAATGAATATTCTCCGACCAATCGAATATTATATAACAACTTGCGCACTTTGTAAAATTTATAAATATTACCCACAACTATAACATTATATCAAATTAACTCCATAATATTCAAAAATGATATTTATAGAAAATTCATCTTTATTTATAAAAGTTGGGGTCTTACAGAGGATGTGACGCCCCCAAATTCGGGTACCTTTTACCTCGAATTTGGTACGTTACGATACATCATTTCTATAAATGTTGCGGAAGATATAAACATAAATTGTTTATACAATAAACATTTACACATCATTCCCAAGTTTTGTAACCTTAAATTAATACCTGCATTCAATATCCTATACGACATACAATGTCATTTGCATCCAATATTATTACAATTTTAACTTCATAATAATCCAATTCTGGAATTTGTCTTTGCCTTTGCCTGTATCCGAAGTTTCGTAATAATCTGAAAATTTTATTATGATATAGCAAGGGTGAGCAACAAATTTTTTCCAGCAAGTTTTAAATACAATGAAGATATATCATGATTGACAATGAATAAGCTATCAAACTTTCAACAATTTAATGATTGTGAAATAACATGAATCAATATCAATGATTGAATGACTGAATTAATAATGTTGAGTGGTCAACAATAAACATGAACAAATTTAACTGAACCATATGGTAATGAAGGTGATCAGCCTTTCATACCTGATGAACATATACAACACACACCATGTGCGAATCGATAAATCATAGATGTGGTATAATCAACAATGATTATCCACGAGCATGCTTTGCAATAACAACTCAAGTTTGAGTTAGGAAACTTACATGTACCGTTGATTACTTCTACGCAATCTAATTTAATTTCTTTATTATAAAGACCTATCATTGTTAAGATTGATCTTTCAATCAACATATCATAGTATACCTCATAATACAACTACTTTATCAATAAATTATCTAACACTTAATCACAAAATCAAATATTAGATAACACCCTAACACATCGGTATTATTATCGTCCTTTAAAAAACTTTCAATTATTATATCATATACATTATGATTTAACACTTTAATCTTTCATATTATTAGTTCTTCTTTATAATCCAGTAAGCAGAATACTAATACTTTAATCTAGATTATTCAAACATACCAATCCAGCAACCTGAATTGACTAATCTAGCAACCTGGATTCAAACTATCCTACAATCCAGTAACCTGGATTCACTAATACAGCAACTCAAATTCACCAATTCAGCAAACCGAATATACCAATTCAGCAAGCCGAATACAACGTAACATAAATAATCCAACAAGCCCAATATATCAATCTAGCAATCTAGATTCAAAATGTATTCTCTTTTTAACATATTGAATTTCTAATTCATCATACTATTCAATATAGCCTATTGAATGTCCAATCAATAACGTAACTCCTCTTTTAAACTCTATTTAATATTATTAATTATTTAATAACATTAAAATCATTTACTAATATTATTAATCACTAAATAATATTTTAAATCAATGATTTAATAACACTTTAATCTAAATGTTACCAATCACTTAATAATATCTTAATATAATATTATTAATCTTTTAATAATACTTTAATCATTTATTAAACTTATAAATAATTTATTTTAATTTTTTAATCTTTACTAATTCAATTATTTAATGAGCCTATAATGCCATAAACATAATATCTCAGCAACATTGAACAAAATACTCTTCAAAAATATGTATATACTCTATTTAGGATTTTTAAGTCATAAAATCCTATTTTCCTCATTTTCAATATCACATAATTAATTTAATTTATTTATTCATAACTAAACCATTTCTATGAAAAATACCAAATCAGTTTCAAAAACATTTCTTTTCTGAGATTTGACAGAATATAGTTCTATATTGAACATATATTTTGTTTAGAATTTCTAAAATTCATTTACTATTTTCTAAATGGCCAAAATATCCGGATCTTGCTACATTGTCCCTGCTATAAACTGCCCAAAAATAGTCCTTTTTTCTATTTTTGTAAAATCTGGACAGTTTTGCTAAAAACAACCACTATGGCTTGTAAAATCATCATATTTGAGTCCTACCACTTGGGTTGGAAAGCTAACTTACATATCTAGTTCCCCTCTTTGACGGATCACAAAAATGATGTGTAGATTTCAAATTATAAGCTTACAAAGTAGAAGAAAATTAGGTTTTTCTAAATTTTTTAAAAAACTAGTTTTCATTTCTTGATTTAGATCCAACTTGTAATCCTCAAAAGTGATAAATCTATACATAACACACTTATTAACATGTATATATAAGGTTTTTAAGTTTAAAAACATAAACTCAAGATTTGATTTAAAATAAATAAAATAATTTACATAAACTAGTTAAAATTATACCTTGACCTTCTTTTTCTTTCTTCTTCTCTTACCTCCATGACTGATCTCTCTCTCCTCTTTCTCTCTCTAGAACTCCCCCTTTTCTCTCTCTAGTTTACTTTACTAGTTTGGAGAAATGAATGAAAGAGAAAAGAAATTAGCTTATATATAAAAGTTACTTTCAATTTCTTACAAGTTGGTCACCCATCCCAAGTCTTCTCTAGTCTTCCCCCTCGTCTTTAAAAGCTAGCAAATCACCCCCTGACATATTCTTAGCATATTCTCAGAATATTCATTATTCCTTAAGATATTTTCTTAAGTTTCAAATATTAGGTTTTCAACCCTAAGATTTTTGTAACTCGCACAATTCTCCCTCTCTTATCTTTAGCTTGCTTGTATATCTAAACAAAATATTTTCTTTCTCTCTCCAATATCTTTTCATAGCTCATCTTCTCTCTCCATATATCTTCTTAGATCTTGAAAAAGCTATCCAATTTATCTTATTTCTCTTTCCTATCTTTATTAAATGTTCCAAATTTTTGAAAATGGAAATTTTCATGTGCCAAAATCTTTCCTTTGATGACTCACAAGATTTAGTCTTACTTTTAGTAAAAGAGAAGATGAAAGGGTATTTTGGTAATTTTTCACATAATTTTAAGGGTAATCTAGTCATTTCACATTCTTCCCTTAAATCTTACCCCTTAGGGTTTGATAATTAACATTAGGGTTTCTAAATTAGGGTTTAAAATTTCCAATTAGTGTTTAGGGTTTCCAAAACTGGAATTAGGATTTCTAACCGATCGTTAGGGTTTCCTAACTAACATCAGGGTTCTTAACATAACATTAGAGTTTAGCAATGTTATAATTTATCTGATCAATACTTACCCCTTTAATCACATACTGCACATACACTTAATCACAATATCCAAAACCATATACCTCGTTATACGATAGTCACTTTCAGTTTATAAACTATACAAATCCTTCACAAAATTCTTAATCAATACTCTATTACCAGTCTAGGTTTTATTATTTAACCTTTATTTAATCATTCAAAATTTTATTAATCTTATAAATATTTGGGTTGTCACAGAGGAGGACAGAATTGTACGGAGAGCTTAGAGGGTGTGTTGTACGGACAAAATTTTTAGGTTGTGCGCATCCACTTACTGACTATATATATAAGCATTATCTATATAATCTTGGAGTATGGTTGGAATATAATCCTCAGTTTGAGACAATGGAGATAATTATATGGCAAGAAGATGCACAGCATTGGAATGAACAGGATAGTAATTTTCTCGTTCTTGGTCAATTAAGATTAGTTCTCAAGTCCTATTATATCTATTATAACTTAGATGTATGGCCTCTCATGTATGAAGGCTTCTTTGAGTATTTTTTAAATATTTTAATTCCTAAAATAGTTATCGACTGTACCTTTATGTAAAGTATCATTGGTTTAGAGTGTGAGTACTGTTATTTGTATTGAAACTCACAACTTATGTGTTGTCGTATTTTGCACGACAGTTTAATAGTTGTGTAAATTTTAAGGTTTGTATTTGGATTTAGTAGTGTGTATTTGCCGACCCAAAATTGGTTGTGTGGACCTATTTTGGGGGTGTCACATTGCCGACCCTCAACTTTTCCTAAAGTAATCTGGACCACAACTCAATTATTGTTAAAATGTGTACAAGTTGGTTTAATTTTCTCCGTAAGACCAAAAATTTCACTACTAGCATTTTTATATACCTCATTTGATTATTTTGTCAAAAGGGGTGTGCTAGTTGTCTCCTCAATTTTTAGTATAAATAGATTGCTTAGATGAGAAACAAAAGACACCATCACTACACTAAAAATATAAAATTCTTTTACTACAATATTGTGAGTATTTTTGTTGAGTGTAAGGTTATAACTCCAAGTGTAGATAAAGAATGTAAATATTGTTTAAGTTGATCAATTTCAAATAAAGCGGAATCAAGTCACATGCTAAGGTAAGGGCTATCATTTTTTTATGATAAAGGGATATCATTTTTTTTCTGTGGGCCCAAGCGCAAAATTAGGGTTCACATGACCTAATTGAATTAAATGCACAATTAGGGTTTCACGACCTTATTAAATGTGCAAATTAGGGTTCACATAACCTAATAGAATGGAGACGAAAAAGTCAAAAATAAATGTGCTAGACCCGAGAGAAGCCTCCACGTGTCCCGAGGCAGACGGCTCATGGAGGTGGCTCATTTTCAGAATTGATTGAGGGATTGAATTGGTGGCTAGAAGGATAGGACGATCTGGGCATTACTCTGATGATTAAAGGGTATTTCTAGAATTTCCCTGAAAGCATGTGCCTGGCACATGCCCGCTTTTCAAAAAACCCTATAAATATCCCTTCCATTCCATTGGGAAGGACCTAGACATTCTCTCTCAATACTCAAGAAGACTCTTGGAATCCCAATAACCCTAACAAGGTTTTCGGATTCTAGGGGTAGAAGGATTCAAGAAGAAGGCTCTTGGAATCCCAATAACCCTAACACGGTTCCCGAATTTTAGGAGTTCTGCCACGTGTCGTTGGAGTAATTGTCCACCTGTTTCTTCTCTCCTCTTCAATCAATCAACAAATTCCGTGCTTTTCGTGGATTTCTCTCCTCCTCAGCCAACACGAAACCCTAAATAGCAAGGCGCGATTTCCTTACCCACATTTATTTGGCGACTCTGCTGGGGAGGTGTAGAATTCATGAAGGGTATGACCATAACACGAAAAGGAAGAACAACGGTCAGAGAAGACACCATCACAGAACACACCTCAGAAGGCCAACGGAGGTTTCATCGATGAATGCCGCTAGAGCTAAAGAGGTCTCACCGACAAAAGTTATCGAACAAGAGTTGAAAAAACCACATATTGAAGTGACAAGAGTTCAAGTCCACAAACTAAAAAAATTGAGGAAGTATTTCAAGGAGTTTTCTTTACTTTCGATTTCTCAAAGCAAAGAAAACTGGGGGCAATATGAACTTGATAGCTTCTACTTCTCATACTAAGGGAAGTAAATTATACCATTCTTTTTAATTCATTAAAAATTTCATCAACTTAAAAAAATTAGTATATGTGCATTAAATATTTTTTTATTCATACGGAGGAGTCTTAAAAATAATAATAAAAAAAATTAAATAAATAATAATTAAAATAATTATTATTATCATTAGGAACTTGTTCTTTCTCGAAATGCTACCTAGAATTCGGTAATAAATAAAAAATCCCTTAAGCTTCTGCCTTGTAGGGTTCGGTAAAACCCCCTCTAAGCTTCGTTATTGTAGGGTTCGCCTAACTAGATCTCTAAGGACAACATTTTATTTAATAGATGAGGCCCACTATTAATTGCTTGGTGATGTTGTTCTTCATATAAAGACTCGTAGCACATAGTATTTCCAAGACATTAGACTTTTGCACGGGCTAATTTATTGTGTATAATGAGATGCATTTTATATTCTTTTATCATGTGAATGGATGAACTCTCATGTCATATTATCTAGTTAGTCCAGTAAGTGCATGCATGTATGGCAAAATAATTATTTTGCAAGGAAAGAGTACTCCACTTTTTTTATGCATTGTTAACGCCAAGATCTTTGATGACGTCCCAATCACGTAAGACGTCCTAATCCTGCACAGTAAACACGATCAACACTAAAAGCTTGACGGCTGGACTGTCGGGGGATAGCTCTGGCGTGAGAGTCAATACAGGTGTTCAAGGTTTAACAATGGAGGATGTAAAAAATGTCTAGTGTGTCGAGCTAGATAGAAAGTGTATGCGTACCTTTCGTTAGGAGACCTCCTTGCTTGGTTATACTCTCATACTCGGTTTTTTGTGCCACCAACCACGATCTGACACAGCCCCCTGCTTCTCTCTGGTCTTAGCCGTGTGCATGCAGGTTGTCACCTTTTTTCTACTGTTTCTGCCGCCGGCCGGATAAAATCCCATCCACATTAATGATCTGCAGACTTTTGGTCAACTGCTCTCCTTTTTCATCATTACCAGTCAAGGTCTTAGATATTAAAAGATTTTATGGACCGGCCGCTTGATCCAGCCCAATGTTTAAGGAGAGACAATAAAGACAGGGTAAAGGTTAAGCCCAATGGCTGGAAGACTTAATAGTAAAGGTCCACTAGGCTAAGTAAATGGGGAGGCCCAATCCGTCCGGCCCAGTAGGGGAAATATCGGGACCCAACATTGCCCCCTAGTTTTTTATTAAATAGAATATTCAATAAAGAACTATAAGCGGCCCAAGAGGTCATGAGACCCAACAGGGTTGGCATAGGCCCAAAAGGAAAATCCAAAGGGCCAAATATTTGAGGCTTAACCCGGACGTAACCTTTCAAATTCGTAATGATGACTGTCAAATTAATGAGCCGCCCCCGATTTTCGTGCAAAATTTGAAAAGACCGCTATAAAAGCCTATTTTCCCCAATTTGACGACTTTACCAGCTTAATCTGAATTTGATATATAGTGCTTTCTCTTTCTCTCCGATTCCTTTCTCTCCTACAAGATCTCAGTAACAATGGCGGCCCAAGATTCAGATAACTCCACCCCTATCCTTGCTGTTCCAATTTTCGTCACTCCTCCTACCCACAACCCTACTGAGTCGGTTCCAAACTCCAACCCTTTCAAGTTCTTCGAGAGTGAAGAGCAGTATCCTCACGCCAATACCCCATCCATCGTTACCGAAACCGAGCTGCGGGTCATCAAGAGTCGGTATCAGATCCCGGACACCCATCTGGTGAGGGCTCCAGAATCACATGAGTGGATGTATCAACGGCCGGACGGGTGGACTGCTGTGCCGGTGACTGTTCTAGATAAGGGAGTTAGATTCCCTCTCCACTCCTTCCTCGTTACCCTACTGGGATTTGTCGGAGTAGAATTCGCCCAACTGGTGCCGAATTCGTACATCCACATCCTGGCCTTCATCGCGTTCTGCTATGAGTTGGGGATACCTCCAACAGTTGATTCTTTCTTCACTCTCTTCACGGCCGGGAAGTCTCGGGAACGAGGCTTCAAGGTGCTGAGCAAACAGTCCCCCAAGCCCAACGCCAAGTTTGAGAAGCGACCGTTGATGGATACTCCTTCGAGTAACAAGGGATGGCACAGAGAATGGTTTTTCGTGAAGGGGCCTGAAACTCCGTCTATCCCGGAATGGACCACTTTCGAGCGGATTTCTGCAGACTTCGGGGACATTCCAGAGGAGCGCGTGAGAGAAATGGCGAGCATTCTCGAAAGGATTCCTCTGAAGGAGTGGAGCTTCGGGCTCTTGAGCAAACAAGCCTGGTTATATGACCATAAACTTTCTTTGATAAAACCAACATCGACCGAGCGAAGGGAATTGGATGAATTCCTTTCGGGTAAAATACCATCATCCCCCGCCGACATCCCACAGGAAGAACTTGCTGCGGAGCCCAGCCGGCCTCGTCATAAGAAGAGGGCAGTTCAGAAAATCCGGGTAAACCCCCAAGGATTTCAATCAGCTTCTGCAGCGAGTTTGATTGATATGCCTGCGAACGAGCGAATGCAAGCTCTTCGGATTAAGAAGAGGAAGACCATGGTGACTCCTCTGTCTGCCGATGAGCTTCGGGTTCCTCCTCCTGCAGCCGATCCGCCTACCATTATCCCTACGGAGATCCATGTTTCAGAAGACGAGCTCGAAGACCCGACCGAGTCTCTTCTTCTGTCTCGTAAAAGGAAGCAGCCTTCCGAGGATCAACCACCACCGCCTCCCGAACCATCAGTGCCTTCCCCGACAAGATCCTCCCCCTCAGCCTTCAGGCGAGAAGCTGCATCTTCTCCCACTGTGTGGCCGGAGTTCAATGCCAACTTCCCCTTCCAGCTGTTTGAATCCTTCATCTGGGAGACAGACGATCACCGGTTCGGGAACAGCTCGATCAGGGATCTAATCAAAGAGGGCATGAGCTACCAGGCTAAGGTGAGTTTGTTCAGTTTGAAATATTTGGAAATCACCTGTTTTATCTGTTCCTTCTACTAATTAACCGACTTTCTTTACCCGTCTGTAGGCAAATGCTGTCTTCGGGAGACTTCTTCCCCGGTACAGAGAGTCCGAAGTCGAAGAAGATGCGGCTAGGCGGGAGAAGGTCAGTCTGGCTTCGGCTCTGGAAAGGGATAGAAGGGCCCACGGTGCTACTCTCCTTAATAATGAAGGCCTCCAGAAAGACGTGAATAATTTAAAAGAGAAGTTAGAGACAGCCGAGGCCACCCACCAGATAACCGTTTCTACTAACATAGACCTGGTTCGTCGAAACGAGGTCCTTGTTGGGAAGAATGAGACGATGGTAAAGACCAATAAAAGCCTGGCGGTGCAAGTACATGAACTCGAAGCTAGGGACTTAAGACATCTGAAGGAGCGGGCAAAACTTGAAGATGAGCTCCGTGAACTTCGGGCCTTGAGGGATTTGGGTCCCCCTCTAACCGGAGATCTTCGGAGGGAAATTCAACAGGAATACCGGAAATCAGCCGAGTTAAACGAGGAGATCGTCCAAATATTCTCGGATGGATACGATGAATGTCGAAGCAAAGACAAGACAAGACTTGTCGCTGCCAAGGTTGACCTGACCATTCTGGACTCTTCGAAAGGCGAAGCTGACCCCTGAAGATAATTCTCTTTTCCCTTAGCTGTAGGATTCTTGTAAAGCTTCTATCGCTTTGTAAACATCATTATGTAAATAAAATATCAGCATTATCCTTTATGACTTCGGTTGTTTCACTGTTTACCAACACTTCAATATGGATTTAATTTGAAAAATATACAAGCTCCTCCGTGGACTTAACTTTAAACTGTTAATCAACAACTAAGCAAGTCGTATAACAGATAAGATGAAGCTAAATAACGTGGCATTCCGAACTCAACACTTAGAAAAATTTAGGCAATAATAACAAAGTAAAGGAATACTTATTCGTTACCAAAGTGTGAGGTAGGTGCCGTGAGGGATCTGACGAAGTCTGAATGACGATACTTGCCTACCCCGAAGGGCCTGGCAAGGTCCTCAGGATCACCTGCCGATGAGGCTACCATCGAATGGTTGGCGAGTCCGCCCGAGCCTCCTTACACCGGTGACCATCGAATTTACCACCCTTGGTGGAAAACAATATAGGATCCAGGATTTGACTACCACGCGGGGTATCAAATAATTTGGCTACCATCGAATGGCCAGCGAGTCCTACCATACCTCCTTACTTCGGTGACCATTGATTTTACCACCCTTGGTAAAAAATAATATAGGATCCAGGATTTGACTACCACGCGGGGTATCAAATAAATTGGCTGTCATCGAATGGCCAGCGAGTCCTACCATACCTCCTTACTTCGGTGACCATTGATTTTACCACCCTTGGTAAAAAACAATATAGGATCCAGGATTTGACTACCACGCGGGGTATCAAATAAATTGGCTGCCATCGAATGGCCAGCGAGTCCTACCATACCTCCTTACTTCGGTGACCATTGATTTTACCACCCTTGGTAAAAAACAATATAGGATCCAGGATTTGACTACCACGTGGGGTATCAAATAAATTGGCTGCCATCGAATGGCCAGCAAGTCCTACCGTACCTCCTTACTCCACTGTGACATTGGGACAAATGCGAAGATCAGTTGTGAAAAAAGTGACTTTTTATTGATGATGAACGGTTATGTACAGACTCCCAGTGTACTGACTTGGTTTCTACTGAAAGTACTTTCGGAGCCTGCCTGCGTGCCATGTGTTCTGAATTTCGGATCCATCCAAAGCCTTCAGCCGATACGCCCCGGGCTTTGGTACTTCGGCCACTTCATACGGTCCTTCCCAGTTCGGCATCAACTTCCCAGTGTTCTGCGGTGTAGACGCTTCGGCCTCTCTGAGAACGAGGTCTCCCGCCTCGAATCTTCGGAGCTTTACCCCTTTGTTGTAATGCTTGGCAACTCTCCTCTGGTAGGCTGCTAACTTGATCAAAGCCACTTCTCTGACTTCCTCTAATAGGTCCAAGTTGGCCTTTAGTCCCTCGTCATTGTAGATCTCTCTGAACTGAAGAACTCGAAGACTTGGAGATCCAATCTCAACTGGGACTAAGGCATCAGTGCCGTAGGCCAGTCTGAAAGGCGAGTCTCCTGTTGTTGTCCTCGGCGTAGTCCTGTAGGCCCACAACATGCTGAGCAGCTCTTCTGGCCATCGTCCTTTAGCTTCGTCCAATCTGCGCTTGATTCCATTCAGCAGCGTCCTGTTGGTCACTTCGACTTGTCCGTTAGACTGAGGATGAGCTACCGAAGTCTTCCTGTGCTGGACTCCCAGTTCCCTCAGAAATCCTTCAAATTTAGATCCCACAAACTGGCGTCCGTTATCAGATATCACCACTTGAGGGATCCCAAAGCGAAACACTACGGATTCTTTCATAAATTTCAGACACTCCTGCTCCGTTATCAGCCGAAGTGGTTTCGCCTCAACCCATTTGGTCATATAATCAATGGCGACGATGACGAAGCTGACCTGCCCTTTAGCCTTTGGTAACGGACCCAATATATCAACCCCCCAGACAGCGAAGGGTATAGGAGATAGAATCGAGTATAGCTCTTCCGGTGGCTGATGTGGGATCGGACTGTTGAGCTGACATTTATCACATTTTTTCACGTATTCCGTAGCTTCCTTGAAGATCGTTGGCCAGTAGTACCCCTGCCGAAGAACTTTGTATGCCAGCGACTTAGCTGCCATGTGATCACCGCAGATGCCCTCATGAACTTCCCGAAGGGCGTACTCTGCTTCGGACGGGACCAGACATTTCAATAATGGTGACGAAAATGCCCTCCGATAAAGATCCCCGTCAATAAGAACGAAGTTGGCACTTTTGTATTTGACCTTTTTTGCTAACATCTGATCCGAAGGAAGGACGCCATCTGCCAAATAATTGATGTAAGGAGTCATCCAGCAGTCAGATCGCTCGATACATATCACCGAGTTATGTTGAATACTCGGCTGCTGTAGGACCTCCAAATAGACTGATTCATTGAAAACGACGGCATCTGTAGTGGCCAACTTTGATAAGGCATCGGCAATGGAATTACCGTTACGCTCTATGGCTTGAAATTCGTGAGAAGCAAAGTATCGAAGCCTGTCTTTCAACTCTGCCAAATACCTGATCATCCTCGTCCCACGGGCTTTATATTCTCCTGATAACTGCTTGACGACCAGCTGAGAGTCACTATAAATGATCAACTTCTGGACTTCTAGGCTCTTCGCCAGCCGAACCCCAGCTAGAACGGCTTCATACTCGGCCTCGTTGTTAGTCGCCTTAAACCCGAATCTAATGGCTTGTTGTACCTTGAACCCCTCCGGACTGGTCAGAATAATTCCTGCTCCACTGACATTTACCGTGGAAGACCCATCTACATACAGTGTCCATGCATTCTGACCGTGTTGAAGAAGTGTAACAGTTCGATCAGATGTCCCCGCTTCCTGTAACTCGGCATCTGCTTCGGTGAAGGAACACTCTACCACAAAATCGGTCAAAGCTTGTCCCTTGATAGCGGTTCGGGGATGGTACTCAAGGAAAAACTGGGACAATTCCATGGTCCATGCTGCCAATCTCCCCGAAACCTCCGGTTTACCCATTACCTTCTTCAGTGGTTGATCTGTGTAGACGATCAGGAGCCTACCCTGAAAGTACTGCCGAAGCTTTTGGCTAGCAATTACTAAAGCAAAGGCAATTTTTTCAATATTTGGATACCTGGTTTCGGCGTCTCGCAGGACGTGACTGACGTAATAGACCGGGTACTACTTTTCACTGATCTCCCGAATCAGCACCGCTCCAACGGCTAAGGAACTCGCCGCAAGATAGAGATACAAGGTCTCTTTTGGGGTGAGTTTTACCAATAGGGGAGCAGAGGACAGATAGGTCTTTATGCCTTGGAAGGCTTCTTCACAGGGCGAAGTCCATTGGAAAGTCTTTGCATTCTTTGGCCCCCTTAGTGTGTCGAAGAATGGTAGACACCTTTCTGCGGATCTGGACATGAACCTCCTCAGAGCTGCAATCCTACCGGTCAGACGTTGGACGTCTTTAAACGATTGAGGAGTCTTCATGTCAAGGACGGCCTGAATTTTTTCTGGATTGGCTTTGATGCCCCTCTGACTGACCAGATATCCCAAGAACTTTCCCGCACCGAGGCCGAAGGTACACTTTGCGGGATTAAGCCTCAATTTGTGATGTCGGACAGTCTGAAAACATTCTTCCAGATCATCCAAATGTTTCTGAATCTGCATGCTTTTAACGATCATGTCGTCCACATAAACCTCCATATTCTTTCCCAGCTGCTTGTGGAAGATAAAATTCATCATTCTTTTGTAGGTTGCTCCAGCATTTATAAGGCCAAAGGTCATCTTCTTATAGGCGTATACCGAACGGTGTGTAATGAATGCTGTCTTCGGGATATCTTCCCTGCACATGGATATTTGATGATAACCTGAAAAAGCATCCATAAAGCTTAGTAGAGCATATCCTGAAGTCGCATCAATAAGTTGATCAATATGGGGCAAAGGATAAAAGTCATTCGGACAAGCTTTATTTAGGTCGGTGTAATCAATGCAAACTCGCCATTTCTGGTTCTGCTTCTACACCAATACTACATTGGCCATCCACTGTGGGTAGTCGATCTCAAAAATAAAATCAGCGGCCAACAGCTTGGCGATCTCTTCGTCAATTATCTTCTGTCGCTCGGGTGCGAAGATCCGTCTCTTTTGCCGAACAGGCTTCTTCGAGGGATCTACCTCCAATCGGTGCTCAGCGACCTTTCTGCTAATCCCAGGCATGTCCTTTGGTTCCCATGCAAAAATGTCCGCATAGCAGCGAAGGAGTTCCGTAAGATTTGTCCGAAGAGGTTCTGGTAGACCCAAACCGATTTTCACCGTCTTGTCTGCTTTCCCAAGGATCAACTCAATCTCCTCCGTCTCCCCTGCAGGTGTTACCAATGGCTCGGAACTGCCTTCCGTGAAGGGCTCAATCTCGATTGCCAGAGTTTGTTTCTGCTTGCTGACCCCTACCCCGGAAGAGATGCACGCATTCCGATAACAGCGTCGGGCAAGATCCAAGTCTCCAGCCACCTCTCCGACCCCGTGTGCTGTAGGGAACTTGATTTTGAAATGGGGGATAGAAGTCACGGCTTGGAGAGCCGTCAGCGTAGGTCTTCCCAGTATGGCGTTGTAAGCCGAATCTACATGCACAACATAGAATTTACACATTATTTCTGTCTGTTGCGGGGCTGTGCCGAAGACCACCGGGAGCTCGATAGTGCCAGCAACTTTGACCGGATCGTTGCTGAAGCCATACAGAGGAGCCTCCTGCCCAACTTCCATTTTTTGCCCTTCAAGATGCATTCTTTGATATACGTGGGTGTACAGAATATCCACTGAAGACCCGTTATCTATCATCATACGTTTCATGTCCACCGAGCCTACTTGCGCGGTGATCACTAACGCCCCCTCATGTGGATCAATGGGCTCCAAAGGATAGTCTGCATCCGTAAAGGATATAATAGTTCCGGGAAAGGGTCAATCCATCTTTGGAGAGGCACCTGATATGGACATAACCGAATCTAGATACCCCCTTCTCTTTCTTTCTACCAATTTCCCCGACGTTCCCCCTGTTATTACGTCAATGACATGCCTTGGTGGCGGGTTCGGGGCGGACTGTACAGGAGGATTCGTTTGAACTGTCTGAACGGTGCGGTCGGCACTTTGTTGGTTCTTTTCGGCCACATATTGGACTAACAGACCGCTCTGGATCTTTCTTTCCACGAAATCCTTCAGATTACAACATTCGTTGGTGCCATGGCCTGCAGCTTGATGATAGTTACAATATTTTCGAGAGTTGCCCTGCCCTGTCCTATAATTGTCCCTCGGTGGCTCAAAGAACGGCTGGTTCCGGATTTGGTTTAGAATCACTGACCTGTCTGTGTTCAGTTTGGTATAAACCTTGTTCACCTTCGGGGCGGAAACAGGCGGACGAGCATCTCCTTGTCGCCATGAGTTGTTGAACTTCTTGGAACGGCTCTCCGATCTATCATTATACCCCCCCCCCGTCTTCTTCTGATCAAGCTGGGTTTTAGGGACATCTGCCTCCTTCACCTGCTCCGAAGAGGAACGTCTCAAGCTACTCATGGCCTCCTCCACAACGATATAACCTTCTGCCTTATCGAATGCCTCTGCCAGGCTCTTCGGATGATTGAACATCAGCTTCCTCACCAGCTTCTCCGACTTCACTAAGTCCAAACCGTTCTGAAATAATCCCACAGCTTGGAGATCGTTCAAATCAGATACCTGACCAACGGCCTCTCGGAACCGTTTCACATACTGACCCAAAGATTCGTTGGTGTACTGCCTGACCTGTGCCAGGGAGCCCGTGGGCTTCCCTCTCCTTCGGTTACTCCCAAAACGAGCGTGGAACTTGTCGCAGAGTTCGGACCATGATGAAATTGAATCTGCTGGTAAAGTCCCCATCCACTGCCTCGCATCCTTTCTCAATGTCGTAACGAACATGTTACATTTAGCAGCGTCAGTGAAATCATAGTAGTCCATTAACCGGTCGAATGCTTGGCTATGGTCGTAAGGATCTCCCGAACCATCGTAACTTTCCATGTGAGGCAACTTCTTAGAGGTGTCCGCCTTCTCCTTAAGAATATCCGAGGAAAATGGGGATGCTTTCTTTCCCGGAGTATCCTTTACTTGCTGGACCTCGGATAACTGCTTCTGAAGAGCCTTCAGCTCTTTTACGAGGTATTCTACTCCTTCTGGCTGTGACGACACCTCCTTCTCCGACGGCTCTCTCCTTTTTTGAGTAGATCGGTCGTTAACCATAATACCCTCAATCTTCGAAGGACTCTCACGACGGCGGTTTTCTGAGCGAAGCACCCGACTTTCGGGTGTAAGGCCCCGAGATCTGCTTTGCCCCTGGGTCCGACGACTATGGTGAGAGTGCGTGACAATGAGTGCTTCCTTCGATCTTCGAGGAGCGGGGCTCCTCGATCTTTTTCTCTCCCGATGCTGGCTTTGAATCCCATGTTCTGAATGAACCGGCTCTTTCCCGCTGCGATGCACACGCCTTTCGGACTAGACATAACTGGACGCTTCATCCCTCAACTCTTCCATCCGGGACATCTGTTCGGCTATATCCTTCCTCTACTTCATGAGTGACTCCATGGCCCTATCTGCCTCTTCTGCCATCTTAGCCAATCGGGAGGTCTTCTCGTCGTGGTCTAGCTGTTTTCGGCCGCGACCGGACTCTTTATCCGTCGTGAAGATTAACTTTCTCTTAGCTTTGCCCACGGCCCTTGGACGAGAATCTCCATGCGACCGCTTGGAGGCTGTGCTAGCATGAGCACTTAGTGTGGGCCCCAAACGATCTCTAACAGAAACTCGTGGTGGTGAATCACCAACAGTCATCGGTTGTCCCTCAGGCGTGTCTGCTCTACTCTTCCCCATCCTTGAGAGCGTGGAACAAATGAATATTTGTGATTGAAAGCTCTGGAACACTAGAACTCAGCCCTTCTTCTAGCGCCAATGTTAACGCCAAGATCTTTGATGACGTCCCAATCACGTAAGACGTCCTAATCCTGCACAGTAAACACGATCAACACCAAAAGCTTGACGGCTGGACCGTCGGGGGATAGCTCCGGCGTGAGAGTCAATACAGGTGTTCAAGGTTTAACAATGGAGGATGTAAAAAATGTCTAGTGTGTCGAGCTAGATAGAAAGTGTATGCGTACCTTTCGTTAGGAGACCCCCTTGCTTGGTTATACTCTCATACTTGGTTTTTTGTGCCACCAACCACGATCTGACACAGCCCCCTGCTTCTCTCTGGTCTTAGCCGTGTGCATGCAGGTTGTCACCTTTTTTCTACTGTTTCTGCCGTCGGCCGGATAAAATCCTATCCACATTAATGATCTGCAGACTTTTGGTCAACTGCTCTCCTTTTTCATCATTACCAGTCAAGGTCTTAGATATTAAAAGATTTTATGGACCGGCCGCTTGATCCAGCCCAATGTTTAAGGAAAGACAATAAAGACAGGGTAAAGGTTAAGCCCAATGGCTGGAAGACTTAATAGTAAAGGTCCACTAGGCTAAGTAAATGGGGAGGCCCAATCCGTTCGGTCCAGTAGGGGAAATATCGGGACCCAACATGCATACTGACCTGAGTTAGAAATAAAAATTGATCAACAATTTAAGTAATTTGGTCCATGCATGCACGTATATGGTGAATATGTATACCCTTTTTAATAATAACGAGATTTTGCCATATATGCAATGAAGTGTTAATTTGATTACTTTATGGTGATGACATAATATCCACTTATATATAATAACGTCAATAACTTTATATAATTTACAAGATTATAATGAAAAAAATATAAGAATCAAATATAGATATCACTCCTAAAAGAATTGTAAGAGTTGATAAACAACTTCTTTTTATAGCAGAACATGCGCAAAAAAAAAACTTAATAAGAGAATATGGCGTAGACAGGGCACAACTGACCCGAACCCTCCTTGGCCGAAGCCTAGCCTCCATATCCGAAACATCTATAAGTACATCATTTTACTTATTGATGAGGCATGAGTTGGGAATTAAATTTATGATCAATTTAAGTAGTTTGCCCCATTTAAGCATTCATATATATACACTAAAGTGGAAATGAAAGGTAGCCTGACCGAACCCTGCTTGCCCGAACCCTCCTTGTTCCGAACCCTACTATAATATAGTAATATTAATATACTATTGAGGTGGTTGCAATTAAAAAGGGCTCTTGCTAAATATACTTATTGCCATCTATATATCTCTTTCATATATACATATTGCTCATTTATGTATATATGATAAATTTTATTATTACTAACAGTAATATTTTTATTTTTATTTTGGATACAACTCGAAATAAATATGAAAACGAAATATATTTACAATATAATGTAAGTATACATGATTAACAATCTTCATGTATAACATATATGCATCCGTATAATTTGATTTTTCATGATGTTTAACAGTACACTAACAATTGTGTATGTATTTTATCTTTTTCGGTATTACGCATGAGTTCGTCGAGATTAAAAGCTTCACTTGGAATCAAATTGGATAACACAAATGTATTGGGAACTCACCAAACATAGTTAAGAATCATTAAGTGGTACACTGGATCACCACATGGATCATGACTTCTTTGAGTTAGAGGAACTCAATAAATATGATGATTGAATCTCACCAAGAGGAAAGACAGAATGGATCACGATTACTACCAAGGAAGGGCGAAGGTCAAGTCTAGGGCCCAAAGACGTTATAATGACCGAACTACCATTGAAAGGAGGACAACCCATTATTCATCTCTTGTTCGGACCATAAGCTCGATCATTCAAGAGTTGTGTTACGCAAAGAATTAGAGACAACTCTCACATTTTTTAAAAAATTGAAGAAGTATTTCACGAAGTTTTTCTTTACTTTCGATTTCTCAAAGTAAAGAAAACTGGGGGAATGAGAACTCCATAATTCCAACTTTTCAAATCAAGGGAAGTACATTATACGATTCTTTACATATTTGCATTCGTACATATGTACACATGTGTTAATATATAAATGCCCATATGATTAACAAATTTGGTTATGTTATAGGACAATATCCATGAAAAATATATATTCTCGACAGAGCATCCTCCAGAGTTGGCAGACGAGTTTAATAAACCCTTTTCAAATGGTCTCCCCTTGGGAGGATGATTCATACAAAAGGGTTAACGAACTAAATTTTGAAGATGGCCAAGAAGTAACTCCACAAGAAAGCCTGAAAGATACTTGACACAAGACTAACTACCAAACAAAGGGAGGACCAAAATAAAAGAAATGAATAAGAGAAGAACTCAACGGTTCCCCTCTTAGGGTTCAACCCCTAGGAGGCACACTTTTTTACAAGCTCCAAAGTAATTTCCCAATAAAACTTTGGTTATCATGACGAGCAATATGACTAAAATTAAGGAAAGCTACAAGAAATACATGAGGACATAGGGATGAGCTACCTCAAGTCCTTCATACGTGAGGGGCCAAAGATCATGGCGGCATGAAAAAGGTGAGGAAGAAAGTGGAGAGCAAGCAAATGATGTGCAACTAGAGATGCTCAAGGCATTGAAGGAAGCACAGGAAGGACATGGGATGATGATGGCTATGATGCTGGAGATGCAGAGGAAGCGCGCAAGAGGAAATGGGAATTTTCGCCAGTAGTTGATGCATATCCCCACTTTTAAGGCCATGTTCCCAGGTAATTCGTAGGGAGAATAAGCAGGAGTGGAGGACAACAACAACGATAGCAATAACAAGGAAAATCAGACTATACCTCCATTAACAGAGAATCAGTCCGTTCTAATCATCCACTTGGAACCTCAGAATAGTGGTGACGTGCCACAACCCAGACTGGAAGTCTGCCAGCCTCAAACAAACATCATTCCGACCATTATCCCAGTATTTTCACAAGTGCAGATATCAACCATCCCAAGCCTTGTCTAACGAAATAGCCCACAAGCACAACCGATACAGAATTTACATGATGCCAGTGTACATCAACCAATTTTTGTACCATATACATGGCCAATGCAACAATACATCATAACACATCAAAGAGTCCATACCACAAGCCAGTATATGACGAAGGATGATATGATTGATGTGATCAATCAACTTCGCAAGCAGACATCTCGACCATCAGAGTTATACTTTACTCCACCCTACCCGGCATACATTTGGAGACAGCCATACCCAGTAGGGCATATTGAGCATCCCCCGCAGTTTCCAAAATACAATGGGGAGAAAGGAAATGTAAGGGAGCATATTACCAGAAACAGGTAACTATTGTAGAGCTCATGCGATTCAAGTAGGAGCTGAACAAGGAGCTATCAGATTATGTGGATAGATTTAGGTCCCGAGCATAGAAGTGTACAGAACCAATCGAGAAAAAGAACTTGGTTAACATATGCAAAAATGGTGCTTTAGATGCCTTCAAGCCCTATTTCATTACAAAAGACTGTGACTTATTCGCGACCCTCTCATCTTTTGCACAAGACTTAGGAGGAATCAACACTTTGCCCACTAGTCATGCGATAGTTACATGGAAGGGCAAGAGGATGACAACTATGGCTTTGGCAAATTCTCAGTCAAAACCACAAGGGGTAAAAATAAGAGAAATGTTGAATAGAGCAGAGGAAATCTTGGAGACAAGTATACAAGAATGCCAATTCTAGATGTGACGTCCCCAAAATAGGTATACAACACCCATTCTGAGTCGCCAAAATACATGGTACAGAAACAACTACATCTTTATTATTACAACATAAGAACTGTGAGTTTAAATATAAATATTGTCATCTAGACAATATCCACACTCAAATAAGTCCTCATTACAATTATTGATATATTATTTCACAAAAATGGTGAGGACTACTAAAATAACTTCTAGAACCATCATTCCATACCCCGACTAGTACTCGCTACATTCTCGCCTCCTAAGAAAAATGGAACAAAAAGGGAAAGGGTGAGCTCAACTAGTCCAGTAAAGAACATTATGACTAAGATAATACAGAACAAATTATCGTTAGCCTTCAACAGGAAAAAATCTAATAGAATACAATAGACAACAAGTTTTAAATCAATATTCGCAGCGAAAAATAATAATTCATAGAAGAGTTCCATAGAGAATGAAATCTACTATTATCTATGAATTTAAAAGTCCATCATCAATATTTTATCCCTGTAACATCAATCAATATTCATCTTTTCACTACAAGCCAAAGATATTCATCAGTTGGTCATGTTCATCTCAACACCTGTTCATCTTTGCACTACAGGCCAAAGATATTCATCAGAAATCATTCATCTTTGCACTACAGCCCAAAGATATTCAGTTATATCATCACTTAAGACTGAGGATGATGAAAAATACATTAAAGGAAACGAATCTAGTGAAACAAAATAACAAATATTCAGGATTCGTATTTCGATTTATCCATGTCCAAAAATACCTTATAAATAATCATAGTGAAGTAAAATTCAAGAATGATCAAAACATGGATAGAATCAAAGCTAGTATACAGAATAGATATTTTGGACGAAAAGAAGAAAATTTTATTTTTCGGTGAATAGTAACTCGTGAATAGTAACTCATGAATAGTAACCCCGACATGAAAAGTTCCAAATTTGATAAAAATTTATAACCAATATTTTGGCATAATGATATTGAAGAAATAATAATATCATTTAAGAAGAAACAACATCCCTTACCTCGTAAAGACAGTACTTCTAGTTGAAAAACCGGATATAGACTATGACTTGAACTTGCACCGTATAGCAACACTCAAAGTATTAAAATACTCACAAGAATACGCTCAATATATCGAGAGAGAAAAAGAGAGAAGTTTTCAGTTTCTGGTGTGATTTTCAATTCTAACCTAAGCACCCTATTTATAGGAAAATGCTTAGAACACCAAAACAGAAAATTTAATATAAAAATAATATATTTATACAATTGTCAATCCCACCTTAGACAACTGATCTCAGCCCATTTATATCACATGTTAGCCCACTTGAATGCAAAAAACGTTTTTCTTCAAATAATAATTAAAACTTCCAAAAATCAATTATTTCGGAACTCCGGAACTTTAATAATTCACAACAAATAGCCTTTTATCAGAAAATTTTAATCTCGCAATTTTTTATAGGAAATTTAATTCTCTACAACTTTGCAGAAGAAAGTTTTTCCAAATTCCAAACAAAAATTGACCAAAATCCATAAACAGGCGATTTTACAGGCTATAATCAAATTTCGGTCAATTATTGGGGTCCACCGACACACCAAACATGTGTTAATCATTTAATGCCACAAAATACTCTTCCTCCTCATATACTCATATATCCCACATTCATTGTAAAAATATCACCATTATAATAAAATATTATTTTATCAGAAAAGATATAATATAAATTTTCAACAATTGTCACATTAAAAATTTTTTCCATCTATATCCACATAAAATCAATATTTTCCTCATCATATAAATCAATAATTAATTATTCACGAATAATATTACAGAATCACAGTACTGGCAACCAGGCCGTTCTCAGGAAAGAGGGGGCTTTCCAATAAGGATCTCTCCTTATTGGCGCGCAATTAGATGACCAAACCTCTCCTTAGACAGAATTTTCTAGACATTGCCAATAACGTTATCTAATAATATTATTCAGATAAAATGAATTACTGCTCCGATAATAAAAAATACTGTGTAGTGACAATTATTAAAATAACAGTAATATAAAATATCAACGCAGCAATTATTGAATCAATAAAATAAAATACTGAACAGTAATTACTGTAACAATTATTGAGTAATGCCTTCTTTCGTAAAAATCAATAATTGGTGCAATACCATGTGCTACTGTGCAACAACGCGTATTACTGTGTTTTAACCACCGGGTATTCTAACAGTATTAACGGTAACAACTACGCCGTTATTTATAAACAAATTATACTTGTCGTTTTCTTGATCCAATCGCTTTCAGTTATGGGACCCACAAAAGACTGCGCCGTCGTACTAATATTCCCCGACAGGAAGAATATTCCACGATCAAACGAATATTCCCCAACAACAATGAATATTTTATAACAACCTGCTTATTTGAAATATTTACGCATTTTACCCATAACTAACCTCATTAATCAATTTAACCCTTACTATTTCAAATAATAAATAGAGGAAATTAAATTTTATTTATTAATAATTTGGGGTCTTACACTAGAGGCCATCATATGCAGTGAAAAGGCATTCAGTGGCTTGTATGAATAATGTGTTGAACATAGAGTGGTGAAACCTCCCAGGGCCAGATCTGTTGTGACAGAAGAGATGAAAAAAAGACCAAACTTCTGTGTGTACCATCAACACGCAGGACACTCCACCATAGACTGTTATAGCCTGCGAAGGATCTATCACGAGAAGTTAGAAGCAGGAGAAATCAAATTGGAAAGGGAAACATCGTGCTAAACAAGCAACTGTCCAAATATCTTATCAGATAATACAACTCCTTCCATCAATAGGGACGTTAAAAATATGATGGAGAGATACAGGGTGAAACACTATAAATTATCACCTCACTACCCAAAGGCAATGGACAAGCAAAGGCCACGAACAAAATCTTGATCAAGATTCTCTCAAAAAATCCAGGATGATCACCCGAATATATGAGAAGTTTTGTTACACAAGCATTATCAACACAAGATGATGGAGAACCCAAATATTGGCTCTACCGTTGAAAGATTTCTGAACTGTAGATACAAGAATATCAAAAATCCACCCAAGATGGTGATCCACTCTAAATGGTGGCCAAGTCCTCGTAGATCACACTTGCCAAGAAATTGGACGACCCGAGTGACGAGGCACCTGATTTCAAGTCCTCGTAGATCACGCTTGCTAAGAAATTGGACGACCCCAAGTGATGAGGCACCCGAGTGTTATACTTTATCATCAAAAGTAATCGAGGCACCTAAATAGCAGCCCTCAAATCAAAAAGTTATACTTTTAACTTCAAAAGTAATTGAGGCACCTGACTAGCAGCCCTCGGATCATAAAGTTATACTTTCAACTTCAAAAGTAATCGAGGCACCTGACTAGCAGCCCTCAGATCACAAAGTTATACTTTTAACTTTAAAAGTAATCAAGGCACCTAAATAGCTGCCCTCAGATTAAAAATGTGACGCCCCCAAAATAGGTATACATCACCCATTCTGAGTCGCCAAATACATGGTACAGAAACAAATACAACTTCATTAAAATACTTGTCGCGCAAAATACGACAACACAATACTGTGAGTTTAAATACAAATATTAGCTTCTAGACAATATCCACACTCAAATAAGTCCTCATTATAGTTATTAAAATACTATTTTATAAAATAGTGAAGACTGCTAACACAACTGACTAAAAATATCACTCCACACCTCGACTAGTTCCCGCTATATTCTCGTCTCCTGAGAAAAATAGAACAAAAAAGAAAAGGGTGAGCTCAACTAGCCCAGTAAAGAATATTATGACTAAGATAATATACAACAACTTATCATTAGTCTTAAACAGGGAAAAATTTGATAAAATATAATAGACAACAAGTTTTAGATCAACAACTGCAGCGAAAACAACAATTCATTAGAAGAGTCAAGTAGAGAATGAGTTCTACTATCTTCTAAAATTTAAAAGTCCATCATCAATATTTTATCCATGTAACAATAATCAATAACCATCTTTAATCAAATATTCATCTTTGCACTACAGGCCAAAGATATTCATTTGTATCACCAGTCGGTCATATTCATCTCAACACCTGTTCATCTTTGCACTACGGGCCAATGATATTCATCAGTTAATCATTCATCTTTGCACTACAGGCCAAAGATATTCAGTAACATCATCATTTAAGACTGAGGATGATGTACAATATTTTAAAGAAAACGAATCCAGTGAGACAGAAGGACAAATAGTAGGGATTCGTATAACAACTTATCCAAGATCAATAATACTTCATAATAATCAATTGTGAAGCAGAATTCAAAAATAAAGATCAAAACATGGATACAATCAAAGATAGTAACCATAAAAGACATATGGGACGAAAAAGAGAAAATTTCATTATTCGGTGAATAGTATCGTATTTGTGAATAGTACCGTATACGTGAATAGTGTCGTATACGTGAATAGTAACCCCGACACAAAAAGGTAAAAATTCCACAATAAAATTCATAACAATATCTCAGCATAATGATATTGAAGAAAATAATATCATTTAAGAAGAAAATAACATCCCTTACCTCAAGATAACAGTACTTCTGTTCGAAATATTGGTATAAGGCTGAAAGAAACTTGCACTGATAAATAAAAACTCACAAAGTATCTAAATACTCACAAAATACGCTCGATAATATAGAGAGAGAAAGAGAGAAAGCTTATGTTTCTGGTGTGATTTTAAATTCTAACTTAGCCCTCTATTTATAGGAAAATATTAGCACGCCAAAGCAGACTTGACCTGCTACCTAATGGTTTTACTTGCTACTATTGCCACCCACCACATTTAAAATAAAATTCAGCACATTTTTTCACCAACCACAAGTGGAGCCCACTCAATTCTAGAATTTTTTACCAAAATCATTTATAAACCTAATTTCCGAATCAGTCACCTCTTAAAATTCATAACAAATTATACGTTCATTTTTAACAGTTCAAAATTTGTAGACATATACTCAACTTATATATATATAACATATTCAAAATCACAATGATCCAACGGTCAGATTAAAAATTATAACTCACGCAATATATCTCAAGAACAGTGATTTAATTTTTAATACCACCATTCCGACAAAAACACCTCAACATTAATTCCTTCACATAAAATAAATATACTCATCAATTATATCCACATAAAATAAATATTTCTTTATCATATAACTCAATAATTAATTATTCACAAATAATATTACAGGATCACAATTATGACAACCAGGCCGTTCCCAAGAAAGAAGGGGCTTTTCAATAAGGATTTCTCCTTACTGGTGCGCAATTAGATGGCCAAACCTCTCCTTAGACAGAACTTTCTAGACATTGTCAATAATGCTATCTAATAATATTATTTAAATAATATGAATTATTGATCTGATAATAGAAAATACTATGCAGCGACAATTATTGAAACAACAATAACATAAAATATCAACGTAACAATTATTGAATCAATAAAATAAAATATTAAACAGTAATTACTGTAACAATTATTGAGTAGTGCCTTCTTACGTAAGAATCAATAATTGGTGCAATACCGCGTGCTACTGTGTTTTAACCACCGGGTATTCCAACAGTATTAACGGTAACAACTACGCCGTTATTTATAAACAACTTATACTTGTCGTTTTCTTCATCCAATCGTTTTCCGTTATAGGGCCCACACAAGGCTGCGTCATCGTACGAATATTTTCCGACAGCAAGAATATTCCACGACCAAACGAATATTCATCGACAAAAATGAATATTTTATAACCACTTGCTTATTTAAAATATTTGCGCATTTTACCCATAACTAACCACATTAGTCAAATCAACCCTTACTATTTCAAAATAATAAATAGAGAAAATTTAATTTCATTTAATAATAAGTTGGGGTCTTACAACCTCCCCTCCTTATGAAATTTCGTCCTCAAAATTGACGTACGTACTTGGTATTTCGAAAAGGTGAGGATGCCTCGCTTTTATTTCTGATTCTAACTCCTAGGTCATTTCTTCAATAGCATGGTTTCTCCACAAAACCTTAACTTCTGGTATAACCTTGGTGCGTAGGACATGCTCTTTCCTATCCAAGATCTTAACAGGTACCTCCTCGTACATTAAATCTTCAGCTATCTTGTCAGGTTCTAACTCAATTATGTGGTTCGGGTCTTTCACATATTTACAAAGCACAGATACGTAAAAAACATTATGAACACGAGACATGCTTGGAGGTAATGCGAGTCGATATGCCACATTTCCTATTTGGTAAAGAATTTCAAATGGACCAACAAATCGTGGATTGAGCTTTTCTCTCTTCCCAAATCTTGTAACTCCTTTCCATGGTGCAACACGTAACAATACATGATCCCCAATACTAAATTCTACATCCTTTCGATGAAGATCCGCATAACTCTTTTGTCGATCCTGTGCCGTTTGTATACACTGTCGAATCGTTTGGATCTTCTCTGTAGTTATGCGTACCAATTCTGGTCCCAACAACGTTGCTTCACCCACCTCGTCCCAGCATACTGGAGAACGACACTTTCGTTCATACAAGGCTTCAAATGGAGCCATACCTATACTTGCCTGATAACTGTTGTTGTAAGAGAATTCCACCAGTGGCAAGTACTTATCCCAACTTCATTTGAAATCTAGAACATAGAGTCTTAATAGATCTTCAAGAGTTTGAATAGTTCTCTCTGATTGCCCGTCTGTTTGAGGATGGTATGCTAAACTGAATCGTAAATCCGTGCCCATAGCTTTCTGTAAGCTAACCCAAAATTATGAAGTGAATCTTGGGTCACGATCCGAAACTATGAATACTGGCATGCCATGAAATCTCATAATCTCATTCACGTACATACGAGCAAGATGTTCAAGGAAATAAGTCTCCCGTTTAGGCAAGAAATGAGCAGACTTGGTTAATCTATCAACATTAACCCAAATAGCATCTATGCCTTGAGAAACTTTGGGAAGACCTGTAACGAAATCCATGGTAATGTGTTCCTACTTCCATTTCGGGATCTCAAGTGGTTGCAATGGACCCTTTGGCACTTGATGCTCCGCCTTTACACGTTGACAAGTTAAACACCTTGAGATAAACTCCGCAATCTTTCTCTTCATATTGCTCCACCAAAATGTATGTCGAAGATTATGATACATTTTGGTACTTCTAGGATGGATTGCAAATGGTGTGTTGTGTGCCTCCATCATGATTCTATGCTTCAATTCAGAATCGTTAGAAACACAAAGTCTGGAGTTGACTCGAAGTATTCCTTCTTCATCGATTCTTGCTTCTAGAATAGCACCTTCTTGCACTTTCTTCTTCATACGCATCAGCTCCATGTCCGTACCTTGAGCAGCTTTAACTTTATCGATTAAAGTCGGTTCTACTCGTATATTTGATATCATCACGTGGGTACTTGGAGCCTTTATCTCTATCTCCATCTTTTGCAAGTCATACAAAATGGGCCTTTGTGTTGACAATATCACACTCGTACCTGCATATGATCTTCTACTCAATGCGTCAGCTACCACGTTTGCTTTTCTAGGATGATATTGGATGGTATGGTCGTAATCTTTCAACAGCTCGAGCCAACGTCGTTGCCGCATGTTGAGTTCCTTTTGGGTGAAGAAATATTTGAGGCTTTTATGATCCGTATAGATCTCCACTTTCTCCCCATACAGGTAGTGTCTCCAAATCTTCAACGCGAAAATGACTGCTGCCAACTCCAAATTATGAGTAGGATAATTCCTCTCATATTCTTTGAGTTGTCGCGAGGCATAGGCTATGACTTTATCATGTTACATGAAAACACATCCAAACCCTTTGCCTGAAGCATCACTGTAGATAACAAATCCATCTGAACCAGGTGGTATTGCCAGAATAGGTGCCGAAATGAGTCAACTGAGTCATCTTGAGCTCTTGGAAACTCTTCTCGCATTCTTCACTCCATACAAATTTTGTATCCTTCTGAGTCAACTGAGTTAACGGAGTAGCGATTCGAGAAAATCCTTCCATAAATCTCCAATAATAACCAGCTAAGCCCAGAAAGCTACGTACTTCGGTCACCGACTTTGGTTGCTCCCAACTTTGTATGGCTTCAATCTTCGCTGGGTCGACAGATACTTCATGTTTTGACACCACGTGCCCAAGGAATGCTACTTCCTCAAGCCAGAACTCGCATTTCTTCAGTTTGGCATATAGCTTATTATCACGAAGCCTTTGGAGTACTAGCTTCAAATGGCGCTCATGATCTTCACGACTTTTGGAATAGATGAGGATGTCATCAATAAAGACAATAACGAACTGATCTAAATATTCTTTGAACACACGGTTCATTATATCTATAAATGCAGCAGGAGTATTAGTCAATCCAAAAGATATGACTAAGAATTCATAATGCCCGTACCGAGTTCTGAAGGCAGTCTTTGGAATATCCTCAGTTTTAATCTTCAGCTGATGATATCCAAAACGAAGATCGATCTTTGAAAAGAATTGTGCTCCTTGTAACTAGTCGAACTGGTCATCAATACAAGGTAGCGGATACCTATTCTTAATGGTGACAGGTTCAATTCTCTATAGTCAATACAAAGTCGCATACTCCCGTCTTTTTTCTTTACGAATAAAACAGGAGCACCCCAAGGAGACGTACTAGGACGAATGAAATCGATGTCTAACAACTCCTGTAATTGGACTTTTAACTCCTGAAGTTTAATAGGAGCCATTCGATATGGGGTTTTAGAAATGGGCTTTGTACCGTGTTCAAGGTCAATAAAGAATTCAATTTCACGTTCTGGGGGTAGACCAGGAAGTTCTTCAGGAAATACGTCAGGAAATTCACTAACAACAGAAATATTATTTAAATCTGACGTGTTTTTATTCAAGTCCATAGCATGGGCTAAGAAAGCTTGACATCCGTTTTTCAATAAACGAATGGCTTTATGGCTTGATATGACAGCGATTGATTTTAGTGGTTTGGTTGCTTGAATTCGCATAACAGGTTGGTTAGGAATATGAAAACTAACAACCTTACGAAAATAATCAATTTTGGCATGATGAGTAGTTAACCAATCAATTCCTAAAATCACATCAATAGCAAGTATCTTTAAAGAGATAAGGTCAACAGGTAATGTGATTGTGCCAACTTGGATTAAGCAAGATTTATAAACTGTAAATGTAATGAAAGTTTCTCCTAACGGAGTCTCCACAGATAGGTCAAAGTCTAATTTCTCCGGAGTCAAGTTTAAACGTTGAGCACTAGCAGGAGAGATAAAAGAATGGGTAGAACCGGTATCTAGTAAAGTATAAACTTCGCAAGAATTCAAGATTAGCTTACCCGTGATCACCTCGTTCGGGTTTCTCGCATTTTGGCCAGTCAAGACAAACGCTCTTCCAGGAACCGCTGATTTTGACTTATCCGGGACAGCTTTTGGAGTCACCATCCCCGCTGAACTTGGTTTTGCTATAGAACACTCTCGAGCTATATGACCCTCCTTTCCACAGTTATAACATACCTTGGATTATTGTGGGCAGTTTGAGCTGATATGTCTATCTTTCCCGCATTTGTAACATACGACCGGTGGTCGTTCTCCTCCCCTAGAAACAGTTGATGTTTGTGCTGACGTCTTCACGTTATCATTGTTGTACCTTCTCTTCTTGAAATCTCCTCCCAACTCGCTTCTTCTATTTTCACGGCCACGATTACCACCAGAGTGATTACCGCTTTTGTTTGTTTTCCTTCCTCCCCGCTGGTTATCATTGCTCCGATGACTGCTATCACCTGTCTGACCCTGGTTATTGTCCCTCGGTTGAACATACTCATTATCTCGCTCTAATAATTGAGCCCTGTTTACAACATCTGAATATAAAGAAAATTTATGAGAGATAAGATATTGTCAAATCTCGGGTTTTATACCTCTCAAAAACATCCTTGTCATACGTTCCTCGTTCTCCACCAAATGAGGTGCAAACCTGGATAACTCCGCGAACTTCACCTCGTACTGGGACACCGTCATGTTGTTTTGTTCTAATCTAATAAACTCTACCTCCTTCATATGACGAATACTTTCAGGAAAGTACTCGTCATTAAACAGTTTCTGAAACATTTCCCAAGACATGCTGAGTGCAGTTGGATAGGTATGTTTCACATATTTCCACCAGTAATCTGCCTCATTACGGAACATAAAAGTGGCGAATGGAACCTTCTGTTCCTCCGTGCATCCCAAGACATCAAATATCTTGGTAATTTGCTTGACCCACATTTCTGCCTTAATCGGATCTGGCTTTCCCCAGAATTTTGGTGGTCCCAACTCTTTGAATTGCTTGGTCGTGACAAACAGCGCGTTGTTATCATTTCCACCCGTATTCTGCACACGAGTCTCCCTCGTCTAATTTTGCATGAACTGCAAAAAGCTCCTAAACAATCCATCATTCATTGTTTACTCGGTAACGTTGTTTACAGGAGGAATATTGCCTTCCTGTTGCACGTTCTCCTGGTTTATGAGTAAAGGTTGTTCCACAGTCTCATATACTCCATTATTAACGTTCTCGGCTGCCATTCTCAAATACTGCCATAAAAACAAGAGTTAATTAAACAAATTAACATATCACATAATATCCCTATATTATGACCGACCAACAAATAAGCTTAGGTAGGACACACTAGCGAAGGATTTACTCGTTTCTCCCCTCCTAGTTCTATTTCCCGATCTTCGCCAGAGACCATATCCCTAAGCTCTGATACCAACTGTAACGCCCCCAAAATAGGTATACATCACCCATTCTGAGTCGCCAAATACATGGTACAGAAATAAATATAACTTCATTAAAACACTTGTCGCGCAAAATAGGATAACACAATACTGTGAGTTTAAATATAAATATTATCTTCTAGACAATATCCACACTCAAATAAGTCCTCATTACAATTATTGAAATACTATTTTATAAAATAGTGAGGACTACTAACACAACTGACTAGAAATATCACTCCACACCTCGACTAGTTTTCGCTATATTCTCGCCTCCTGAGAAAAATGGAACAAAAAGGAAAAGGGTGAGCTCAACTAGCCCAGTTAAGAATATTATGACTAAGATAATATATAATAACTTACCATTAGTCTTCAACAAGAAAAAATATGATAAAATATAATAGACAACAAGTTTTAGATCAACAACTGCAGCGAAAACAACAATTCATTAGAAGAGTCAAGTAGAGAATGAGTTCTACTATCTTCTAAGATTTAAAAGTCCATCCTCAATATTTTATCCCTGTAACATCAATCAATATACATCTTTAATCAAATATTCATCTTTGAACTACAGGCCAAAGATATTCATTTGTATCACCAGTCGGTCATGTTCATCTCAACACCTGTTCATCTTTGCACTACGGGCTAAAGATATTCATCAGATAATAATTCATCTTTACACTACAGGCCAAAGATATTCAGTAACAACATCAATTAAGACTGAGGATGATGTATAATATTTTAAAAAAAACGAATCCAGTGAGACAGAAGGATAAATAGTAGGGATTCGTATAACAGTTTATCCAAGATCAATAATACTTTATAATAACCAATTGTGAAGTAGAATTCAAAAATAAAGATCAAAACATGGATACAATCAAAGATAGTAACCATAAAAGACATCTGGGACAAAAAAGAGAAAATTTCATTTTTTGGTGAATAGTGTTTGTTAACGCCAAGTTTCGTCTGCGCGTCCAATCACAGAATCCACGCGCTGAAACCTGCACAATAACAGATCACACAGAAGCTTGACAGCCATGCCGCCGGGGAATAGCTTCGGTGTGAGAATAAGTACAGGCCGTTTGCAAGGTTTAACAATAGAGGTTATGTGTTTAGTGCTCAAAGTAGGTCTTCCCTTCTAACTGTAACCTTGGCCTTGTATTTATAGAGCTCCCACCACCTTGGTATCCTCCTCTGCATTAGAGTAGGACTCCTAAATATGTTAGCTACCATATTTAGGTCCGACACAATCTCCTTAAAAGGTGCAAGTGGAATCCCTTTCCACCACTACCTTTGAAGTTGCCTTGTTAACGTATGATTAGGGTTAATACCCTTAATCACGTAAACTCCTTATCACACCAACTCTGCATGCGGACTGCTCACATGTTCAAGCCCAAACCAATAGCCAAGCCCAATAGGCCCGATCTCAACCCTCACGATGACCACGGGGCCCCGGCCTATTGGCCTCGGGTAACCGACCCTGATCTTATATATCCGAACATACGAGCCCGACCTCCCCGGTTCCGGTCCAGGCCTTCGGCCCAACGGAGGATCGGTGAACCACTCCCAAACATTGCCCCCCAGTCTCTTGTTATAAGATATTTACGACATGAGACTTGAAAGGACATGAATTTGGGTAGTCACACCATAATGATGAGTTGTCTCGGGAACCCAAGCGATTTCTCCTCGGTCAGTGAGCTGGTACACGTTTTTTCAAGACTGGGCCCCACCTGCCATAAATAGCTGCCTTTGGAAGTCGTGCCAGACAGGCTATATAAGCTCCCCAATGTAAGACCCCGAATTTTATGAAATAAAAGTATTCAATTTTTCTATTCAGTAAATGGTTAAATTGATAAAAGGGTGATATATGAATTTTTTTTCAAAAATACGCAAGAGGTTATAAAATATTTATTTTGTCGGGGAATAATCGTTTGGTCGTGGAATATTCTTTCTGTCGGGGAATATTCGTACGACGACGCAGCTATTTGTGGGCCCCATAACGAATAACTATCGGGTGAAGAAACGACAAATTTGAGTTTTTATAAATAACGGCATAGTTGTTACCGTTAACACTGTTGGAATACCCGGTGGTTAAAATACAGTAATACGCGTTATTGCACAGTAGCACACGGTATTGCATAGTATTTTTGAAATTATTGATTCTTACGTAAGAAGGCACTACTCAATAATTGTTACAGTAATTATTGTTCAATATTTTATTTTATTGATTCAATAATTGCTACGTTAAAATTTTATATTATTGTTGTTCAATAATTGTTGCTGCACAGTATTTCTTATTATCAGATCAATAATTCATATTATTTGAATAATATTATTAGATAACATTATTGGCAATGTCTAGAAAGTTCTGTCTAAGGAGAGGTTTGGTCATCTAATTGCGCGCCAGTAAGGAGAAATCCTTATTGAAAAGCCCCCTCTTTCCTGGGAACGGCCTGGTTGTCATAAATGTGATTCTGTAATATTATTTGTGAATAATTAATTATTGATTCATATGATAAGGAAATATTTATTTTATGTGGATATAAATGAGGGATATATTTTTGTGGTTAAAAATGAAGGAGTTAATGTTGAGGTTTTTGTCAGTATTTTTGTCGGAATGGAGGTATTAAAAATCAGGGTTTTTAAGATAGTTTGCGGGGGTTATAATTTTTAATCCGACCGTTGGATCGTGGTAATTTTTGGATATGTTATACATATATAAGTTGAGTATATGCCCACAAATTTTGAACCGTTAAAAATGAACGTATGATTTATTATGAATTTTACGAGATGACTGGTTCAGAAATTGTTGAATTTTTGGAGTTTATCATTTTGGTGGAAAATTCTAGAATTAGTGGGCCCCACTTGTGGTTGGTGAAGAAATGTACTGAATTATATTTCAAATGTGGTGGGTGGGAATAGTAGCAGGTAAAGCCATCAGGTTGCAGGTCAAACCTACCAAAATTTTCCTATAAATAGAGGGTTAAGTTAGAATTGAAAATCACACCAGAAACATAAGCTTTCTTTCTTTCTCTCTCTAGATTATTGAGTGTATTTTGTGAGTATTTAGATACTTGGTGAGTTGCTATTCATCAGTGCAAGTTTCCTTCAGCCTTATACCGATCAGAAGTACTGCTCTTTTGAGGTAAGGGATTGTAAGGGATTGTAAGGGATAGTAAGGGATATTAAGGGATTTTAAGGGTTGTTATGATTTTCAGTTTCGTAATTTTTCTGATCTTCAAAAATTCTGGAAAAATTTGAAATGATATTTTGATGAGTTTTCTTGATTGTGTCCAAAAATGGTGATTTTTGGATGTATAGATTGAGAGTTATGAATTTTATGAGAAAAGACTATTTTAAAAGTAACCGCTTATAATTCCTTGTGGTTAACTCCAAAATTGATGAAATTTTTATTGGGAGTACATGTATATGATAGAAGTATACTCTGTAAATTTCAGAATTTTTAGATAAAAGTATAATTTTTGATAAATGTCTAAATATTCGGCTATTTTGGCCATATGAAAAATAGTAAATGACTTTTAAAAATTCTGAGAAAAATATATGTTCACTATGGGACTATATTATGCTAAATCCCAGAAAAGAAATATTTTTGGAACTGATTTGGTATTTTTCATGAAAATGGTCTAGTTATGAGTAAATGAATTAAATATGTTATGTGAAGTAAGAAAATTGGAAAATAAGATTTTATGGCTTGAGAATCCTATATGAGTTATATGCAGATTTTTGATGAGGGTTTTGATTATTGGTGATAAAATCTTATGAGTTTGGTATTTTAGAATGATTAAATGCATTATTTAGTAAAGTGTAAACAATTTAAATAAATTGTTTATAAGCTTAAGAAATGTTATTCTTTCAATATCATTATACCAAAATATTGGTATGAATTTTATTGTGGAATTTCTATCTTTTGTGTCGGGGTTACTATTCATGAGTTACTATTCACGATTTACTATTCATGAGTTACGAATATTACTCTTGAGATTAAAACTATATGTTGATCATATTATTTTTATCATCATATATAACATTTTTATAACCCTGATGTTGAAATTCTCTTTCACTGGAGTGTAAAGATGGGTAGATTATTGGTATGATCATGACTAGGGTTCTCTTTGGCCTGTAGTGCAAAGTTGAATTGTGACTGGTATGATCATGACCATTGAATTTATAATTGAATATCTTAAGCTTAAGTGCAAAGGTGAATTGATCAACATGGTTATAATTATTGTTTATATAAATTCTGAAATGATTATATATTTCTTTGAGATATGAATATATTTGGCCTGTAGTGCAAATATGAATTGTTGATGAATATCTTTGGCATGTAGTGCAAAGATGGCCTGTTGATGAATATCTTTGGCCTGTAGTGCAAAGATGAACTGTTGTTGAATATCTTTGGCCCGTAGTGCAAAGATGGTTTGTTGATGAATATCTTTGGCCCGTAGTGCAAAGATGAATTTGTTAGTATGATTGTAAACAGGAACTGTGATTTGGTATAACCATGATCTTTGATGTTTCAGGTAAAGACAGGTGATGAAAATATTCTTCGTCCTGGGTGCGAAGAAAAATTTATAGTCACAATTATGATTATGAGTTATTCGTATGATTGTGGAAAGGAACTGTTGAGTGATGTTACATGGATAAAACATTGTTGGTGGATTTTTAACATGGAGAAGATAATAGACTTTATAGTCTATTTGACTCTTCTAATGGATTGCATGTTCCGCTGCAACTATGGTTGAAATTTTTTATCATCTACCATATGTTCTAAATCTCTGATTTATTGTTGATGAAGGCTATTGATAATTGAATTATCTTTAGTCATGATATTCTTTACTGAGCTAGTTGTGCTCACCCTTTTGCTTCACAATTCCTTTCAGGTAATAAGAGTGTAGCTGGGTCGAGCGTGGGTAACAAGGGAATAGAACGGTGGTCATCATTTAGTAGTTATATTTGGTGAAGAAAATAGGGTGAGGCGAACCCAACGTTGGAAGGGTGTTTTGTCACTATCATACAAGATGTCTAATGACATACAACCTCGTGTCATCATAGGACAGAGTTGTGCTCATCCACTTGCTGAGTATATCTATGGGCACTACCTATATAATCTTGGTGTTTGTTTGAAGTATAATTCTCAATTAGAGACAGTGGAGATAATGATAAGTCAAGAGAAGACTCACCATTGGGAAGAATATGATAGTAATCTTCTCGTTTTTCTTTGGGGTCTATTGGGTCAACCAAGGATAATTCTGTGGCCATATGATATCTATCATAACCTAGATGCGTGGCCTCCCATGTACGAAGGTTTTCTTGAGCACTTCCCAAAGATTCTAATTTCTAAAACAGTTTTTGACTATACCTTTATGTAAGGTGTTATTGTGAGGTGATGTCCACGGTTGGAACATGAGTCACATTTGGTATATATTTGTATCCAAACTCACAGCATATGTGTTGTTGTATTTTGCACGACAATTGTTGTAATAAAGTTGTAGTTGTTTTCTGTACCATGTATTTGGCGACTCAGAATAGGTTGGATGGAATGAACCTATTTTGGGGTTGTCACACCCAACATTCATCACCGTCACTTTTTTGAGCCTTCAATATTTTGAATCTCTGTCAAATTTTTCCTGCAAGGGCGATTTCCGGCGAGACACTCATTTCCCCAAACTTCTTCGATTCCTGCCATTCCCTTTCTAAACTCTTGCCTTTGTGCCTTACCTCCTTTTAAGTCACCACAAATGGCCGATTCTAGCATTCCTCCTCCCACGATGATCACAGCGGCCGGTACTCCCACCCTCACTGTCGGCGACCTTCTCCAGGTTGAGGTTCCCACGGCTCCGGCTGACATTCCTATCGAGGACGCCGATGCTCGAATTCGCCGCCTTTATGCTTTCGAGACTGATTATGTTGTCATCAACATCGTTTCCACCATCACCCACTCTCAGCTATCTGACATCCGAACAGTATTCAATATTCCCCAAGAGTACAAGCTTCGGGTGGCTGAACCGAATGAAAGGATGTTCTGGCATCCCGAAGGGGGTTGGGTGGCTGTCCATCTCTATGCCTTGAAATATGGGGTTTGGTTCCCCCTCCACGAGTTTATCTCCTCCTTCCTCTGTCTGGTCGGGATCGGGTTCTCGCAGCTGGCCCCGAACTCCTATATCCAGCTTGTCAGCTTTATTGCTTTGTGTCAAGAAGCTGGCATATCCCCAGGTTTGGACTTCTTCTTTGTCCTATTTTCTATCGACCGATCGAAGGAACCAGGCCTTCGCCATCTGAATCGTGTATCTGGTCGTGCCGCCTTCATGAAGACCCCCTCAAGCAATAAAGGTTGGCATTCACAATGGTTCTTCATGAGGGGAACCGACCTAAACCTTTTACCGCACTGGGCCTGTCCCGAAGAACAGCCTTTGAAGGTAACCAGGTTCCCGAAGAGTCGTGCAGCTGCCTTCAAAAAGTTTTATGCCCTTCTGAAGCAGACCAGCTGGGGCCTGGGGATCGTATCCAACGAATCTTGGCTCTACGAACACGGCTGTAAGTTGTCATATCCGAACTCATTCATCTGTGTTCCCATTCCTTTGTTACGGTTTCTTTCTTATGAACTTTTTGTCTTATGTTGTAGTGACTATCTTCAAGCCCGATGGTGCTGAAGTGGATCTGACCCCACTGCAGGTCATCGCCGAACCCATCCACCCTCCTGCTGCTGATGACTTTCCTTCAGACGAGGCTGTCCCTATTGCCGAACTGTTGGTTGGTTCGTCAACCGGGCCTCTACCCGAATCTTCCAAGGCGGACATTCCTACAAAAAGCGTGTTGCAGATGAAGGGGGCCGATAAGATGGCTTTGCTAAAGAAGTCAAAGAAGATATCTTCCTCTACCCGAGCTCCCCTCAAGGCCATCGCTTCGGTCCCCCCAAAGCCAGCTGCAAAACCGACCCCTCCTCCTACCATAACAACGGTGGACGAGGAGTCGGAGGGTACCGAGGATCGGCCTCTCGAGCCTCAACCGAAGAAGCCACGTCTGATCCAGGAGCGTCCCCTGGTCGGAGAGGTAGTAGGTCCGATCCCTGCCGCCACCCCGATATCCAAAGCCAGCTCTTCCGATGGGTCACCGACCACCTGTTGGCCGAAGAGTAATGCCGAAAAATTCTCCTTCCATTTGCTGGATCAGTTTAGGCTCTCGGGTGACGATGATCGGTTCAAGAATTTTTCTTCAGAGGATTTTCTGGTTACCTATCTCAGAGCCCAGACTCAGGTATTCATCCTCGTTTGTATATATATTTTCCTTTACCTTTTTGTTGTCTGATCAATTCGCCTCTATATTTAGGCCAATGCCATCCTCGCTCGGGCTATCGCTCCTCTTGCCCGATCTACTAAGAGAAAGGTCCAGTTGAGAACCGATGTGGAGCTTCTCCAAGCGAAGTTGTCGGGTCGGGATTCGGAGCTGAAGAGGGAGCGGGATCTTCATGCTGATACCAGGAATAAAGTGACCCAGGCCAATCGACGGATTGCCGAACTCGAAGAACAAAATTCCCTACTTCAACAAGAGTTCGTCGGTCTCAACGATCATGCCAAGAAGCTGGTGCATGACAAGGAGCTGATGGCCGAAGAGAATAGGGCCTTGGTGGGGAATCTGGAGGCCCTCGAGGAGAAGTTCACTGGGGTTCATGCTCAGCTGAGGACTTTGATCCAGGCGAACAACACCTTAATGGCCGAACAGGTCTCCCTCAAACAAGCTGCCATCAAGGAATACGAAGAATCGCCTGCTTTGACCGATAAGATCATGACCCAGTTTGCTGAAGGGGTGGAGGCCTATCGGGAAAAAGCGAGAGCGAAGCTTGTTGATGCCGGCCTGGATGCCTCGTGTGACGCCCCCAAAATAGGTCCATTCCACCCAACCCATTCTGATTCGTCAAATACATGGTACAGAAAACAACTACAACTTTATTACAACAATTGTCGTGCAAAATACAACAACATATATGCTGTGAGTTTGGATACAAATATATACCAAATGTGACTCATGTTCCAACCGTGGACATCACCTCACAATAACACCTTACATAAAGGTATAGTCAAAAACTGTTTTGGAAATTAGAATCTTTGAGAAGTGCTCAAGGAAACCTTCGTACATGGGAGGCCACGCATCTAGGTTATGATAGATATCATATGGCCACAGAATTATCCTTGGTTGACCCAATAGACCCCAAAGAAAAACGAGAAGATTACTATCATATTCTTCCCAATGGTGAGTCTTCTCTTGACTTATCATTATCTCCACTGTCTCTAATTGAGAATTATACTTCAAACAAACACCAAGATTATATAGGTAGTGCCCATAGATATACTCAGCAAGTGGATGAGCACAACCCTGTCTTATGATGACACGAGGTTGTATGTCATTAGACATCTTGTATGATAGTAACAAAACACCCTTCCAACGTTGGGTTCGCCTCACCCTATTTTCTTCACCAAATATAACTACTAAATGATGACCACCGTTCTATTCCCTAGTTACCCCCGCTCGACCCAGCTACACTCTTATTACCTGAAAGGAATTGTGAAGCAAAAGGGTGAGCACAACTAGCTCAGTAAAGAATATCATGACTAAAGATAATTCAATTATCAATAGCCTTCATCAACAATAAATCAGAGATTTAGAACATATGGTAAATGATAAAAATTTCAACCATAGTTGCAGCGGAACGAGCAATCCATTAGAAGAGTCAAATAGACTATAAAGTCTATTATCTTCTCCATGTTAAAAATCCACCAACAATGTTTTATCCCTGTAACATCAATTAACAATTCCTGTCCACAATCACGTGTATAACTCATAATCGTAATTGTAATTCTAAATTCCTTTTCTCATCTAGGACAAAGATAATTTTCATCACCTGAAACATCAAACATCATGGTTATACCAAATCACAGTTCATGTTCATAATCATACTAATAAATTCATCAACAACTCATCTTTGTACTACAGGCCAAAGATATTCAACAACAAGTCATCTTTGCATTACGAGCCAAAGATATTCATCAATAATTCATCTTTGCACTGCAGGCTAAAGATATTCCTCAACAGTTCATATTTGCACTACAGGCCAAATATATTCATATCTCAAAGAAATATATAATCATTTCAGAATTTATATAAACAATAATTATAACCATGTTGATCAATTCACCTTTGCACTTAAGCTAAAGATATTCACTTATAAATTCAATGGTCATGATCATACCAGTCACAATTCAACTTTGCACTACAGGCCAAAGAGAACCCTAGTCATGATCATACCAATAATCTACCCATCTTTACACTCCAGTGAAAGAGAATTTCAACATCAGGGTTATAAAAATGTTATATATGATGATATAAATAATATGATCAACATATAGTTTTAATCTCAAGAGTAATATTCGTAACTCATGAATAGTAACCCCGACACAAAAGATAGAAATTCTACAATAAAATTCATACCAATATTTCGGTATAATGATATTGAAAGAATAACATTACTTAAATTTATAAACAATTTATTTTAATTGTTTACACTTTACTAATTAATGCATTTAATCATCATAAAATGCCAACTCTTACAATTTCATCATCAATAACCAAAACCCTCATCAAAAATCTGCATATACCTCATATAGGATTCTCAAGCCATAAAATTCTATTTTCCAATTTTCTTTCTTCACAAAACATATTTAATTCATTTACTCATAACTAGACTATTTTTATGAAAAATACCAAATCAGTTCCAAAAATATTTCTTTTCTGGGATTTAGCATAATATAGTCCCATAGTGAACATATATTTTTCTCAGAATTTTTAAAAGTCATTTACTATTTTTCATATGGCCAAAATAGCCGAATATTTAGACATTTATCAAAAATTATACTTTTATCTAAAAATTCTGAAATTCACAGAGTATACTCCTATCATATTCATGTACTCCCAATAAAAATTTCATCAATTTTGGAGTTAACCACAAGGAATTATAAGCTGTTACTTTTAAAATAGTCTTTTCTCATAAAATTCATAACTCTTAATCTATACATCCAAAAATCACCATTTTTGGACACAATCAATAAAATTCATCAAAATATCATTTCAAATTTTTCTATAATTTTTGAAGATCAGAAAAATTACGAAACTGAAAATCATAACAACCCTTAAAATCCATTACTATCCCTTACTATCCCTTACCTCAAAAGAGCAGTACTTCTGACTGGATATCGGATATGATGCTGAAGGAAACTTGCACTGATGAATAGTAACTCACCAAGTATCTAAAAACTCACAAAATATGCTTCATAATATAGAGAGAGAAAGAGAGAAAGCTTATGTTTCTGGTGTGATTTTCAATTCTAACTTAGCCCTCTATTTATAGGAAAGTTTTGGTAGGTTTGACCTGCAACCTGATGGCTTTACCTGCTACTATTCCCACCCACCACATTTGAAATATAATTCAGCACATTTCTTCACCAACCACAAGTGGGGCCCACCAATTCTAGAATTTTCCACCAAAATGATAAACTCCGAAAATTCAACAATTTCTGAACCAGTCATCTCGTAAAATTCATAACAAATCATACGTTCATTTTTAACGGTTCAAAATTTGTGGACATATACTCAACTTATATATGTATAACATATCCAAAAATTACCACGATCCAACGGTCGGATTAAAAATTATAACCCCCGCAAAATATCTCAAAAACCCTGATTTTTAATACCTCCATTCCGACAAAAATACGGATAAAAATCTCAACATTAACTCCTTCATTTTTTTTTACCACAAAAATATATCCCTCATTTATATCCACATAAAATAAATATTTTCTTATCATATAAATCAATAATTAATTATTCACAAATAATATTACAGAATCACATTTATGACAACCAGGCCGTTCCCAGGAAAGAGGGGGCTTTCCAATAAGAATTTCTCCTTACTGGCGCGCAATTAGGTGACCAAACCTCTCCTTAGACAGAACTTTCTAGTCATTGCCAATAATGTTATCTAATAATATTATTCAAATAATATGAATTATTGATCTGATAATGGGAAATACTGTGCAGTGACAATTATTGAACAACAATAATATAAAATTTCAACGTAGCAATTATTGAATCAATAAAATAAAATATTGAACAGTAATTACTGTAACAATTATTGAGTAGTGCCTTCTTACGTAAGAATCAATAATTTCAAAAATACTATGCAATACCGTGTGCTACTGTGCAATAACGCGTATTACTGTATTTTAACCACCGGGTATTCCAACAGTGTTAACGGTAACAACTACGCCGTTATTTGTAAAAACTTAAATTTGTCATTTTCTTCACCCGACAGTTATTCTGTTATGGGGCCCACAAATGGCTGCGCCGTCGTACGAATATTCCTCGACAGAAAGAATATTCCACGACCAAACGAATATTCACCGACAACAATGATTATTTTATAACCACTTGTGTATTTTGAAAAATTTTCACATTTCACCCATAACTTTAACTTTTTATCAATTTAACCATTTACTGAATTGTAATTATAAAAAAAATTGAATACTTTTATTTCATAAAATTCGGGGTCTTACACCTCGATCCTTGACTCTTCCGATGAGGAGGCCGAAGCTGATGATGACTTATCTTAGTTCTCTTTAGTAACTGTTTTTCATACTTGTAATTTTTCTTTTCTAAGTCTTGTAACTCACCTGACCAGTGAAGCCGACGGGGTATGTACCCGAAGCTCATCTGATCGGGAATTGTAATACTTTATGAATATAAATGAAGACAAAAACTTTCTAAGTTGTTATCTCGATCAGTTCGACTTGACTTTTATCGAACAGTTATGTCATTTATGACAATGTGGTCGAGTTATGTCTAAAGTGAACTGTCTCAGATTTGCAACTTTATCGATCAGTTATACTTGTAGTGTTTATCAATCAGTTAAGTTTTCTTGGACTGTCTGATCGCTTTACGCGTGAAGCTTATATGATCGGGTTCGTTGCTTTGTCGATCAGTTATACTTGTGGCGTTTATCGATCAGTTAAGTTCTCTCGGACCGTCTGATCGTTTTACGCTCGAAGCTTATATGATCGATAAAGCAGCGCAAGATTAAAATGAAGTACAAACGTTTCTCTGAGAGAAGCTTTCATTTCATTGATAAATTGCATAAATTACACCATTAGGAGGAAAGAATAGGCATGTATTTACTAGTAATATCTCCTAAGTCTTCCAGCATGCCATGTATTCTTTACCTCCGACCCATCAATTGCCCGAAGCCGGTAAGTCTCTGGCTTCGGCACTTCTACTATCTCATAAGGCCCCTCCCAGTTAGGCATTAATTTTCCTGTGTTCTGGGGGGTTGATGCCTCTGCCTCCCGAAGCACCAAATCTCCTACCTCGAACCTTCTCAGCTTCACCTTCTGGTTATAGTGTCGGGCTGTCTTCTGTTGATAAATGGCCAACCTCAACATCGCGGCGTCACGAGCTTCATCCAGCAGGTCCAGGTTTACTTTCAGGCCTTCATCGTTGTAGAGCTCTTTGTACTGGCTGACCCGAAGGGTGGGGGAACCGATCTCTACTGGTATGAGTGCATCGGTTCCATAAGCCAGTCGGAAAGGAGAGTCTCCAGTGGTTGTTCTCGGAGTTGTTCGATATGCCCATAAAACACTGAATAGTTCTTCGGGCCATCGACCTTTCAACTCATCAAGTCTTCTTTTTATCCCGTTGAGTAGGGTTCGATTGGTCACTTCTACTTGACCGTTTGACTGAGGGTGGGCAACCGAAGTCTTCCGGTGCTGAATTCCCAACTCTTTCAGGAAGCTTTCAAACTTTGACCCCACGAACTGTCTACCGTTATCTGAGACTACTGCCATCGGAATGCCGAACCAATAAACTACTCCTTCTTTCTAAAATTTAAGGCATTCCTGTTCGGTGATCTTCTGTAGTGGTTTGGCTTCGACCCACTTCGTCATGTAATCGATAGCCACTATTATAAAGCTGACTTGTCCCTTGGCCTTCGGCAGAGGCCCCAGGATGTCGATTCCCCATACTGCGAAGGGGATCGGGGATAAGACCGAGTAGAGTTCTTCGGGCGGTTGATGTGGGATGTTGCTGTTTAGTTGACACTTGGCACATTTTTTGACGAGTTCCTTGGCCTCTGTGTAGATGGTTGGCCAGTAATACCCCTGTCTCAGAATCTTATGCGCCAATGACTTGGCCCCCATGTGATCCCCACAGATTCCTTCATGTACCTCCCGAAGTGTGTAGCTCGCCTCTGACGGTGTTAAACATTTAAGTAAGGGAGAGCTGAAGGCTCTTCGGTACAAATCTTCGTCGATCAGTACAAAATTCGAACTTCGGTGCTTGATCTTCCTTGCTAGAATCCGGTCCGAAGGTAGTGTTCCATCAGCCAAATAAAAGATATAAGGCGTAAGCCAACAGTTCAGCCGGTCAGCACATAGTACCTCTTCTTTCGGGACACTTGGCTGTTCCAATGTTTCCAGATACACCGAACATTCGAAGGAGCTGGCTTCAGTTGACGCCAGCCGGGCCAGGACGTCTACTACTGTGTTGTCGGATCTGTCCACTCCCTGACAGCTGACCGAGTTGAAGTATGTCAGTTTATTCTTTGTTTCGGCTAAGTACTTCGTCATTCTTGCTCCCCGAGCCTCATAGTCTCCCGAAATCTGTTTGATGACCAGCTGCGAGTCACTATAGATGACCAAATTCTGTACTTCTAGGCTTCGGGCCAACTTTAACCCGGCTAGAATGGCATCGTATTCTGCTTCGTTATTGGTTGCTTTGAACCGAAATCGAATAGCTTGTTGGACTTTGAATCCTTCGAGGCTCGTCAGTATGACCCCTGCACCACTGATGTCTGACGTTGATGAGCCAACGACATATAGTGTCCATGAAGTCTTTATGTGTTGCGTTTCGGTCACCGATCCCACATCTGGCTCCGAGAACGAACATTCCACGACGAAGTATGCTAGCGCTTGTCCTTTGATTGCTGTTCGAGGTTGATACTCTAGCGCAAACTATGTTAGCTCCATTGCCCATGCCGCCAGTCTTCCCGAAACCTCAGGTCGGTGTAGAATTTTTTTCAACGGCTGATCCGTGTATACCACAACCACCCTACCCTGAAAATAATGCCGAATTTTTCTGCTTGCTATGATCAAAGCATAGGCAAATTTTTCCAGGTTCGGGTAACGAATTTCGGCGTCTCGGAGCACATGGCTGACGTAATATACGGGGAACTGATTTCCCCCTTTGTCCCGAACCAATGCCGCTCCCACAGCCATCGAACTTGCTGCCAGATACAGATATAGGGGTTCCGAAGGAATCGGTTTCATCAGAAGAGGTGCCAAAGATAGATATCGTTTGATCCCTTGGAACGCGTCCTCGCATTCTGAAGTCCACTGAAAGCTTTTCTCGTTCTTAGGCCCTTTTAAGGTATCGAAAAATGGTAGGCACCTTTCGGCCAACTTGGAGACGAACCTTCGAAGGGCTGCGATCCGACCCGTCAGTCTCTGCACATCCTTGTAAGACTTCGGGGATCTCATGTCTAGTATTGCCTGGATTTTCTCTGGGTTTGCTTCAATTCCCCTTTTGCTGATCAGATATCCTAGGAACTTCCCCGATCCTAGCTCAAATGTGCATTTGGTTGGGTTCAACCTCAGTTTGCGTTTTCTGACTGTCTCGAAACAATTTTCCAAGTCTTCCAGGTAATCACGGACTGACATGCTTTTTACAATCATGTCGTCTACGTAGACCTCCATGCTCCTCCCCAATTATTTCGTGAACACAAAGTTCATCATCCGCTGATAAGTTGCCCCCGCGTTCAATAGCCCGAAGGTCATTTTTCTATACGCGTATATTACTCGGTGTGTGATGAAGCTGGTCTTCGGGATGTCTCCTTTACACATCGAAATCTGGTGGTACCCCGAGAAGGCGTCCATAAAGCTCAGCATTCCGTATCCTGAAGTTGCGTCGATTAGTTGATCTATGTTGGGCAGAGGGTAGAAATCCTTCGGGCACGCTCTATGCAAGTCCGTGTAATCGATGCACATCCTCCATTTCCCATTCTGCTTTTGTACCAATACCACATTGGCCAGCCACTCCGGGTAATCGATCTCGAAGATGAATTCGGCCTCCAGAAGTTTGGCAATCTCCTCATCGATTATTTTTTGCCTCTCCGGGGCGAAAATTCTTCGTTTTTGTATAACTGGTTTCTTGCTTGGGTCCACGTGTAGTTTGTGTATTGCCACTGATTCACTTACCCCGGGCATATCACTCGGCTTCCATGCGAAGATGTCGGCGTAGACTTGGAGTAGTTCTATCAGTCCGGTTCTGAAAGGTTCTGCTAACCCTGAACCGATTTTTATTGACTTTTCTTTCTCTCCTGGCACTAACTCTACATCTTGAGTTTCTTCGGCCAGAAGAGCAAGTGGCTCTGTGCTCCCCTCGGTGAATGGTTCGATCTCAATGGCCATTGTCTGTTTCTGTTTGCTGACCCCGACCCCTGAAGAAATCAAGCTATTCCGGTAACACCTTCGGGCTATATCTAGGTCTTTTTTTACCTCTCCGATCCCGTTCGGTGTTGGAAATTTGATTTTAAAATGAGGTATCGATGTTACTGCTTGCAGGGCTGCTAAGGTAGGCCTTCCGAGGATCGCGTTGTATGCCGAGTCTATTTGGACGACAAAAAATCTGTCCATTATTTTAACTTGATTGGGTGCTGTGCCGAACTTAACTGGCATTTCGATGGTGCCCGACACATACACCGGATCTCCACTAAATCCGTATAGGGGTCCTTCTCCTCCCAAATCCATCTTCTTTCCTTATAGGTCTAACCTCTGGTAGGCATGAGTGTATAGGATGTCGACCGAAGACCCGTTGTCTATCATCATTCTCTTCATATCCACTATCCCGACCTGAGCCGTTATTACCAACGCACCGTCATGGGGCTCGATGAGATCCGTCGGGTAATCCTCGTCTGTAAATGAGATAGACGTTCCTGGATATGCCCGATCCTTTCTAGGAGTTGACCCCGTAACAGATAGCACCGCTCCCAAATGCCCACTTCTTTTTCTTCCTGATACCCGTCCAACGGAACCCCCCGAAATGACATCAATTACACCTCGGGCTGGGGTGTTCTGTGGAGTCTGAGTATCCAGAGTCTGATCTGTGGTCTCCTCTCTGGGCACCACTGCATTTTCCCGACCTGCTACATATTGTATCAGTTGTCCGTTCTGGACATTTTTCTCGATCATATCCATGAGATTGACACATGCTTCGGTCGAGTGTTCGGTACTCTGATGGTATTCGCAATACTTATCCCGACCTCTCCTTCCGGGTTTGGTTCGCCTCGGGCACGGCTCGTAGAAGGGTTGGTTCTTTATTTCCTCCAAAATCTTCGAACGATTCATGGTAAGGGGGGTATAGACCTTGCTGACATTACGATTGGGCAGTGGGGGTCGGTTACTTCTGGGCTCGTCGCCGTTATAGCTTTTCTTCTCTGTTCGGTCTGATTTCTACTGGTTGTTGTCCGAACGTTGATAATTTGATTTTTCTCTGTCCTTAGACTTTTCATAAGACTGGGAGTGTGGTCTGAAATTGCCCAAAGCTTCTTCTACAGCGATAAACCCTTCTGCCCGATGGAAAGCTTCGGTCAAATCAGTCGGAGGGTTTATCACTAAATCCTTCACCAGCTTTTTTGATCTCCCAATGTCTAAGCCGGTTGTGAAAAATCCCAGGGCTTGAGGGGAATTCAACTCTGCTACCGATCCCACTGCCTCCCGAAATCTTTCCACATACTGGCCTAGGGTCTCATCGGATCTTTGTCGGACCTGCATGAGGGACGCTGTGATCTTCCCTCGTCTTCGATTGCTTCCGAACTGAGCATGGAACTTTTCCCGAAGGTCGTTCCATGACCCTATCGATCCTGCCGCCAGGGTCCCCATCCACTCCCTGGCACTCTTCTTAAGGGTTGTAGCAAACATGTGGCATTTGGCTGCATCCGAATGCCCATAGTACGACATCAGCCGATCATACCCATCCGAATGGTCGTAGGGATCTCCCAATCCCTCATATGTCTCCATCGGGGGCATCTTCTTCTTTGGATCGGCTATCACCCTGTTGATTTCGGGCGAGAAGGGAGATCCCGAGCATGCCGAAGATGTCCCTGTTGAGTTTTTTGTCCCTAGTAGTTTCTCTAGTTCAGCCACTCTTCAGGTAAGGGGGTCGGATCCTTCCTTATGAGGGGACGATCGGGATTTATCCCTCCCATAGTCAGGAGACGCTTCCCTCTCCGTTTGCCTCGACCTGCCTCAGTGTTCTGATAGGCGCTCGGCCGAATGACTCCTTCTTCTGCCCCTTCCGTCCCTAGAGCGACTCCTGTGCCTGCTCTGTTCTCTTCTTGCCTCTCCCCGTCGAGGTGATCGGGACCGACTTCGATTCTTACGCCTTCTGGAACTCGCTTCTTGGTCTCCGGCCATGTTGGCCATCTGTCTCTCCAATTCCTCCTGTTGTAGCTGGAGTGCCAACATGGCATCTTTGTTCTGCTCCAGTTTCTTCTGCAGGAGAAATTCTCGATGGTCCCGGCTACCTGCTCCTCGGTCTTGCCTCGCGAGGGCTTGAGAGTGTCTCTCGTCGGCCTGACTCGCTTGATGAGGCGTGTGTTGACTCTCGTGGAAGAGCTTCCGCCGAAGATCATGGCCCGGTATCTCTTCCACCTCCCGAACTTTAGACCCCAGTCGGTCCTTCACCGACCCCCTCACCTGCGTGGTCTGGTGGGACTGCTGGATCTTGGCCCTTTCTGAGACAGCGATGTTATCCTTACTCGCCATGATCTGCTGCCGAAAAAAGGTATTTGTGATTGCAAAGAAGCACGCCCTCCTTCTAGTGCAATGTTAACGCCAAGTTTCGTCTGCGCGTCCAATCACAGAATCCGCGCGCTGAAACCTGCACAATAACAGATCACACAGAAGCTTGACGGCCGTGCCGCCGGGGAATAGCTCCGGTGTGAGAACAAGTACAGGCCGTTTGCAAGGTTTAACAATGGAGGTTATGTGTTTAGTGCTCAAAGTAGGTCTTCCCTTCTAACTGTAACCTTGGCCTTGTATTTATAGAGCTCCCACCACCTTGGTATCCTCCTCTGTATTAGAGTAGGACTCCTAAATATGTTAGCTACCATATTTGGGTCCGACACAATCTCCTTAAAAGGTGCAAGTGGAATTCCTTTCCACCACTACCTTTGAAGTTGCCTTGTTAGCGTATGATTAGGGTTAATACCCTTAATCACGTAAACTCCTTATCACACCAACTCTGCATGCGGACTGCTCACATGTTCAAGCCCAAACCAATAGCCAAGCCCAATAGGCCCGATCTCAACCCTCACGATGACCACGGGGCCCCGGCCTATTGGCCTCGGGTAACCGACCCTGATCTTATATATCCGAACATACGAGCCCGACCTCCCCGGTTCCGGTCTAGGCCTTCGGCCCAACGGAGGATAGGTGAACCACTCCCGAACAGTGTTGTATTTGTGAATAGTACCGTATACGTAAATAGTGTCGTATACGTGAATTGTAACCCCGACACAAAAAGGTAGAAATTCCACAATAAAATTCATAACAATATCTCAGCATAATGATATTGAAGAAAATAATATCATTTAAGAAGAAAATAACATCCCTTACCTCAAGGTAACAGTACTTCTGTGAGACCCCAGATTTTATGAATAAAGATTTAATTTTCTCGAAATAATTTTTTTTTATTATGGTGTTGATTTGATGTAATGTTATAGTTGTGGGTAATATTTATAAATTTTACAAAGTAAGCAAATGGTTATATAATATTCGATTGGTCGGAGAATATTCTTTTTGTCGTGAAATATCTGTACGACGGCACCATCATTGGTGGACCCCACAACGAAATTATTGTCAGATTGAAAAAATGACAAAAATATTTTATGAAAATAACGGCGGAAGTTTTACCGTTAACTATTGAAACACCCGGTGTTAAAAGTATAGTAATACGCGTAGTTGCACAATAACACACGATATTGATTATTGATGCTTATGTGATAAGTCACTCAGTTTTATTTTATTGGTATTATTTATGTAATAAAATAGAAAAGCTTTTTATATAAAACAGAATACTTTTATAAAGTTATTCATTTTATTAGGCTAATAGTAAAATCTTTTTATATAAAACAGAATACTTTTATAAAGTTATCTGTTTTATTAGACAATAATTAGAATATATTATATTTTATTATGCATAGTGTTTGCATAGTGTTTGCATAGTATTTGTATAGTAAAATCTTTTATAAAGTTATTCATTTTATTAGATTATAAATAGAATATATTATATTTTTTAAAAAAAAATTTGATTTAAATATGGACCGTCAGATTAAAGTAAATCAATCTCGACCGTTCATGAGTTAGTTACTATGCAGTCCATTTTTTTATAAATAGAAGCTCATTCCTTCATTATTTCTTACGAATTCACTAAAACTCTAGAGAGAGAAATTATAGAGAAGCTATAGAAAAGTATTCTGCTCCTTCCCTACTCTTATATTCAGTTTCTTTTACGGTAAGGGATATTATTTGTTGTACTCGTAAGAGGTATTATTTCTTTTATATTCATGAAGAGAACTTCTGTAATTCCTTTATTTATTATTCTGTTGGAATAACCTGTATATGCGGGCTACCCTATACTTGGTGAAATTCTTCTGTTGTTTCATTCTTTATTATTATGTTGGAATATCCTATATGTGCGTTTACACCGGACCTGGTTCCATTATTTATTATTCTGTCGGAATATCCTGTCTGTGCGTTTACGCCAGACCTGGTTGCATTCTTTATTATTCTGTCGGAATATCCTGTCTGTGCGTTTTACGCCGGACCTAGTTACATTCTTTATTATTCTGTTGGAATATCCTGTCTGTACGTTTTACGCCGGACCTGGTTCCGTTATTTATTATTATGTTGGAATAATCTGCCTGTGCGGTCTATCGCATGCATGGTGATTTCTTTTGTTATTCCATTCTTTATTACACTCAGTTGGTTAAAACTTTGACTTCTATACTCCATGAAATTAGTGAAATATCATTGATATTTGCGCTTCATCTAGTATCTTTTCATGTAAATATTCTTCTGAACATTCTTGAATTTTACTCTACAAAGCAGTATCATGTTGACAATTTGGACGTTATCAGTTCCTAGATAAATTAATTTTTGAACTTGTTTTATTGAATTCTTATATCATTGTCATCATCCTCATGCTTATATTATGTTGAAAGTCATCTGTGGCCTGTAGTGCATAGATGGACTTGGTATGATTATGACCAGGGATTATTCGATATAATCAAAACCGTAATGTTACAAATGATGTGAAAAAAGTCCTCATTAGCCCGTAGTGCATTGATGAACAGTTTTTAGTATGATTATAGCTATGGATTCTCTTTGGCCGTAGTGCAAAGATGAATTGTTTTATGGCATGATCAGGACCGTTGATGAAAACATGATTATCTTTAGCCGTAGTGCATGGATAATCCGTGGTCGTGATACTAAATAATATCCTTGGCCGTAGTGCAGGTGATTCGATGATGTGGATTATTTATTAAGCTGAGTCCCAGCGATAAAAGTGATGAAAAACCTTTTAAATCATAGAAGATAGTAGATTTTATTTCCTACTTGACTCTTCTAATGGATTGCTTGTTCCGCTGCAGTTAAACTTGATGTTTGTTATATTTTATCAGTTTAACACTGTTGAAGACTAATGATAGTTTATTCTGCATTATCTTAGTCATAATATTTCTTACTGGGCTAGTTGAGCTCACCCTTTCTTTCACTGTTCTCTTCAGGAAATGTGAACGTAGCTGGGACTAGTCGGGGAACAGAGTGATGGTCCTAGATAGTGCATTAGTAGTCCTCCCTATTCTGTGAAATAGTGTGATAATAATTGTAATAAGGACTCCTTTTGAGTTTGTATACTCTCTAGTAGACAATATTTCTATTCAAACTCACAGTTTATGTTTTGTCGTATTGTACAAGACATTTGTATTATTAAGTTGTATTTAAATTCTGTACTATGTATCTGGCGACTCAAGATGGGTGATGCATACCTTTTTTGGGGGCGTCACAACTTCTGTTCGGAATATCGGTATAAGGCTGAAGGAAACTTGCACTGATAAATAAAAACTCACAAAGTATCTAAATACTCACAAAATACGCTCGATAATATAGAGAGAGAAAGAGAGAAATCTTATGTTTCTGGTGTGATTTTGAATTCTAACTTAGCCCTCTATTTATAGAAAAATGTTAGCACGCCGAAGCAGACTTGACCTGCTACCTGATGGCTTTACCTGCTACTATTGCCACCCACCACATTTGAAATAAAATTCAGCATATTTCTTCACCAACCACAAGTGGGGCCCACTCAATTCTAGAATTTTCCACTAAAATCATTTATAAACCTAATTTCTAAATCAGTCACCTCTTAAAATTCATAACAAATTATACGTTCATTTTTAACGGTTCAAAATTTGTGGACATATACTCAAATTATATATGTATAACATATCCAAAAATCACAACGATCCAACGGTCAGATTAAAATAACTCACGCAATATATCTCAAGAACAGTGATTTAATTTTTAATACCACAATTCCGACAAAAACACCTCAACATTAATTCCTTAACATAAAATAAATATATCCATCAATTATATCCACATAAAATAAATATTTCCTTATCATATAAATCAATAATTAATTATTCACAAATAATATTACAGAATCACAATTATAACAACCAGGCCGTTCCCAGGAAAGAGGGGGCTTTCCAATAAGGATTTCTCCTTACTGGCGCGCAATTAGAACCTCTCCTTAGACAGAACTTTCTAGACATTGCCAATAATGTTATCTAATAATATTATTCAAATAATATGAATTATTGATCCAATAATGGAAAATACTGTGCATCGACAATTATTGAAACAACAATAATATAAAATATCAACGTAACAATTATTGAATCAATAAAATAAAATATTAAACAGTAATTACTGTAACAATTATTGAGTAGTGCCTTCTTACGTAAGAATCAATAATTGGTGCAATACATTGTGCTACTGTGTTTTAACTACCAGGTATTCCAACAGTATTAACGGTGTGACAACCCCAAAATAGGTCCATTCCACCCAACCCATTCTGAGTCGTCAAATACATGGTACAGAAAATAACTACAACTTTATTACAACAATTGTCGTGCAAAATACAACAACACATATGCTGTGAGTTTGGATACAAATATATACCAAATGTGACTCATGTTCCAACCGTAGACATCACCTCACAATAACACCTTACATAAAGGTATAGTCAAAAACTGTTTTAGAAATTAGAATCTTTGGGAAGTGCTCAAGAAAACCTTCGTACATGGGAGGCCACGCATCTAGGTTATGATAGATATCATATGGCCACAGAATTATCCTTGGTTGACCCAATAGACCCCAAAGAAAAATGAGAAGATTACTATCATATTCTTCCCAATGGTGAGTCTTCTCTTGACTTATCATTATCTCCACTGTCTCTAATTGAGAATTATACTTCAAACAAACACCAAGATTATATAGGTAGTGCTCGTAAAGATACTCAGCAAGTGGATGAGCACAACCCTGTCTTATGATGACACGAGGTTGTATGTCATTAGACATCTTGTATGATAGTGACAAAACACCCTTCCAACGTTGGGTTCGCCTCACCCTATTTTCTTCACCAAATATAACTACTAAATGATGACCACCGTTCTATTCCCTTGTTACCCACGCTCGACCCAGCTACACTCTTATTACCTTAAAGGAATTGTGAAGCAAAAGGGTGAGCACAACTAGCTCAGTAAAGAATATCATGACTAAAGATAATTCAATTATCAATAGCCTTCATCAACAATAAATCAGAGATTTAGAACATATGGTAGATAATAAAAAATTTCAACCATAGTTGCAGCGGAACATGCAATCCATTAGAAGAGTCAAATAGACTATAAAGTCTATTATCTTCTCCATGTTAAAAATCCACCAACAATGTTTTATCCATGTAACATCACTCAACAGTTCCTTTCCACAATCATACGAATAACTCATAATCATAATTGTGACTATAAATTTTTCTTCGCACCCAGGACGAAGAATATTTTTATCACCTGTCTTTACCTGAAACATCAAAGATCATGGTTATACCAAATCACAATTCCTGTTTATAATCATACTAACAAATCCATCTTTGCACTACGGGCCAAAGATATTCATCAACAAACTATCTTTGCACTACGGGCCAAAGATATTCATCAACAAACCATCTTTGCACTACAGGACAAAGATATTCATCAACAGGCCATCTTTGCACTACATGCAAAAGATATTCATATCTCAAAGAAATATATAATCATTTCAGAATTTATATAAACAATAATTATAACCATGTTGATCAATTCACCTTTGCACTTAAGCTTAAGATATTCAATTATAAATTCAATGGTCATGATCATACCAGTCACAATTCAACTTTGCACTACAGGCCAAAGAGAACCCTAGTCATGATCATACCAATAATCTACCCATCTTTACACTCCAGTGAAAGAGAATTTCAACATCAGGGTTATAAAAATATTATATATGATGATAAAAATAATATGATCAACATATAGTTTTAATCTCAAGAGTAATATTCGTAACTCATGAATAGTAACCCCGACACAAAAGATAGAAATTCTACAATAAAATTCATACCAATATTTTGGTATAATGATATTGAAAGAATAACATTACTTAAATTTATAAACAATTTATTTTAATTGTTTACACTTTACTAATTAATGCATTTAATCATCATAAAATGCCAACTCTTACAATTTCATCATCAATAACCAAAACTCTCATCAAAAATCTTCATATACCTCATATAGGATTCTCAAGCCATAAAATCCTATTTTCCAATTTTCTTTCTTCACAAAACATATTTAATTCATTTACTCATAACTAGACCATTTTCATGAAAAATATCAAATCAGTTCCAAAAATATTTCTTTTCTGGGATTTAGCATAATATAGTCCCATAGTGAACATATATTTTTCTCAGAATTTTTAAAAGTCATTTACTATTTTTCATATGGCCAAAATAGCCGAATATTTAGACATTTATCAAAAATTGTACTTTTATCTAAAAATTCTGAAATTTACAGAGTATACTTCTATCATATACATGTACTCCCAATAAAAATTTCATCAATTTTGGAGTTAACCACAAGGAATTATAAGCTGTTACTTCTAAAATAGTTTTTTCTCATAAAATTCATAACTCTCAATCTATACATCCAAAAATCACCATTTTTGGACACAATCAAGAAAACTCATCAAAATATCATTTCAAATTTTTCCAGAATTTTTGAAGATCAGAAAAATTACGAAACTGAAAATCATAACAACCCTTAAAATCCCTTAATATCCCTTACTATCCCTTACTATCCCTTACCTCAAAAGAGCAGTACTTCTGATCGGTATAAGGCTGAAGAAAACTTGCACTGATGAATAGCAACTCACCAAGTATCTAAATACTCACAAAATACACTCAATAATCTAGAGAGAGAAAGAAAGAAAGCTTATGTTTCTGGTGTGATTTTCAATTCTAACTTAGCCCTCTATTTATAGGAAAATTTTGGTAGGTTTGACCTGCAACCTGATGGCTTTACCTGTTACTATTCCCACCTACCACATTTGAAATATAATTCAGCACATTTCTTCACCAACCACAAGTGGGACCCACCAATTCTAGAATTTTCCACCAAAATGATAAACTCCGAAAATTCAACAATTTCTGAACCAGTCATCTCGTAAAATTCATAACAAATCATACGTTCATTTTTAACGGTTCAAAATTTGTGGACATATACTCAACTTATATATGTATAACATATCCAAAAATTACCACGATCCAACGGTCGGATTAAAAATTATAACACCCGCAATATTTCTCAAAAACCCTGATTTTTAATACCTCCATTCCGATAAAAATATTGATAAAAACCTCAACATTAACTCCTTCATTTTTAACCACAAAAATATATCCCTCATTTATATCCACATAAAATAAATATTTTCTTATCATATGAATCAATAATTAATTATTCACAAATAATATTACAGAATCACATTTATGACAACCAGGCCGTTCCCAGGAAAGAGGGGGCTTTCCAATAAGGATTTCTCCTTACTGGCGCGCAATTAGATGACCAAACCTCTCCTTAGACAGAACTTTCTAGACATTGCCAATAATGTTATCTAATAATATTATTCAAATAATATGAATTATTGATCTGATAATGGGAAATACTGTGCAGCAACAATTATTGAACAACAATAATATAAAATTTCAACGTCATGTTGTTTTGTTCCAGTACTGTAATAAAGTAACCTTCTTCATATGACGAATACTTTCAAAAAAGTACTTGTCATTGAACAGTTTTGAAATGTTTCCCAGGGTATTCAGTGCGGTCAACTACGCTTTTAAAAACTCAGTTGTCTGCTTCATTCGCGCGTTATACACAAATAGCTACGCCGTCGTACGAATATTCCCCGACAGTGCATCCTAAGACATCGAATATCTTGGTAATTTGCTTGACCCATGTTTTGCCAAAATCATATATCCGGCTTTCATTTAAATTTAACCATTTACTGGTCCCAATTCTTTGAACTGCTTATGTGACAAACCGCGCGGTGTTACATTTCCCCTCCTTATGAAATTCGTCCCCGAATTTACGTCTGATTTTGCATGAACTGCAAAAAGCTCCTAAACATTCCATCATTCATCGTTTGCTCGGTAACGTTGTTTACAGGAGGAATATTGCCTTCCTGTTGCACGTTCCCTGGGTAGTGATCAAAGGTGTCTCCACGGTCTGATTTATCCATTATTAACGTTCTCAGCTGCCATTCGAAATTTACTCACTCCCCTCCTAGTTTATTATCTGTCATATATTATCCCTATACTCTGACCACCAAACCACCAATAGTCAGCACCTTACATTGATACTAAGTTTCCCCAGTCTCTCTACTCCTAGTTCTTGTCTCCCCCATCAGCCAGGGATCATATCCCTAAGCTTTGATACCAACTGTGACGCCCCCAAAATAGGTATACAACACCCATTCTGAGTCGCCAAATACATGGTACAGAAAGCAAACTACAACTTCAATAATACAATTGTCGTGCAAAATACGACAACACATACTGTGAGTTTAAATACAAATATTGTCTTCTAGACAATATCCACACTCAAATAAATCCTCATTACAATTATTCAAACACTATTTTACAGAAATAGTGAGGACTGCTAATACATCTTTCTAGAACCATCACTCCATACCCCGACTAGATCCTGCTATGTTCTCACCTCCTGAGAAGAAAAATGGAACAAAAAGGAAAAGGGTGAGCTCAACTAGCCCAGTAAAGAATATTATGACTAAGATAATATACAACAAATTATCGTTAGTCTTCAACAGGGAAAAATCTGATAAAATATAATCGACAACAAGTTTTAGATCAACAACTGCAGCGGAAACAGCAAACCATTAGAAGAGTCAAGTAGAGAAAGAATTCTACTATCTTCTAAGATTTAAAAGTCCATCATCAATATTTTATCCCTGTAACATCAATTAATAATCATCTTTAACCAAATATTCATCTTTGCACTACAGGCCAAAGATATTCATTTGTATCATCAGTCGGTCATGTTCATCTCAACACCTGTTCATCTTTGCACTACAGGCCAAAGATATTCATCAAGTAATTATACATCTTTGCACTACAGGCCAAAGATATTCAGTAATATCATCATTTAGGACTGAGGATGATGAAAAATATCTTAAAGAGAACGAATCCAGTGAGACAGAAGGACAAATAGTAGGGATTCGTATAACAGTTTATCCAAGATCAATAATACTTCATAATAATCAATTGTGAAGCAGAATTCAAAAATAAAGATCAAAACATGGATACAATCAAAGATAGTAACCATAATAGACATCTTGGACAAAAAGGAAAAATTTTATTTTTCGGTGAATAGTGCCGTATTCGTGAATAGTGCCGTATACGTGAATAGTGCCGTATACGTGAATAGTAACCCCGACACAAAAAGTTCCAAATTTGATAAAAACTCATATCAATATTTCAGCATAATGATATTGAAGAAAATAATATCATTTAAGAAGAAAATAATATCCCTTACCTCAAAATATCAGTACTTCTGGTCGGAATACCGGTATAAGGCTGAAAGAAACTTGCTCTGATGAATAGAAACTCTCAAAGTATCTAAATACTCACAAAATACACTCAATAATCTAGAGAGAGAAAGAGAGAAAACTTGTTTCTGGTGTGATTTTCAATTCTAACTTAGCCCTCTATTTATAGGAAAATTTTGGTAGGTTTGACCTGCAACCTGATGGCTTTACCTGCTACTATTCCCACCCACCACATTTGAAATATAATTCAGCACATTTCTTCACCAACCACAAGTGGGGCCCACCAATTCTAGAATTTTCCATCAAAATGATAAACTCCGAAAATTCAACAATTTCTGAACCAGTCATCTTGTAAAATTCGTAATAAATCATACGTTCATTTTTAACGGTTCAAAATTTGTGGACATATACTCAACTTATATATGTATAACATATCCAAAAATTACCACGATCCAACGGTCGGATTAAAAATTATAACCCCCGCAAACTATCTCAAAAACCCTGATTTTTAATACCTCCATTCCGACAAAAATACTGACAAAAACCTCAACATTAACTCCTTCATTTTTAACCACAAAAATATATCCCTCATTTATATCCACATAAAATAAATATTTCCTTATCATATGAATCAATAATTAATTATTCACAAATAATATTACAGAATCACATTTATGACAACCAGGCCGTTCCCAGGAAAGAGGGGGCTTTCCAATAAGGATTTCTCCTTACTGGCGCGCAATTAGATGACCAAACCTCTCCTTAGACAGAACTTTCTAGACATTGCCAATAATGTTATCTAATAATATTATTCAAATAATATGAATTATTGATCTGATAAATGAAAATACTGTGCAGCAACAATTATTGAAACAACAATAATATAAAATATCAACGCAGCAATTATTGAATCAATAAAATAAAATATTGAATAATAACTACTGTAACAATTATTGAGTAGTGCCTTCTTACGTAAGAATCAATAATTGGTGCAATACCGTGTGCTACTGTATTTTAACCACCGGGTATTCCAACAGTATTAACGGTAACAACTACGCCGTTATTTATAAACAACTTATACTTGTCGTTTTCTTCATCCAATCGCTTTCCGTTATGGGGCCCACACAAGGCTGCGTCGTCGTACGAATATTCCCCGACAGCAAGAATATTCCACGACCAACCGAATATTCACCGACCAAAAATAAATATTTTATAACCACTTGCTTATTTTGCAAAATTTGCACATTTCACCCATAACCAAAGTATTATATCAAATTAACCCCTTATTATTCACAATAATATTTAGAGAAAATTTGATTTTATTCATTAATAAGTTGGGGTCTTACAACCTCCCCTCCTTATGAAATTTCGTCCTCGAAATTGACGTACGTACCTGATGTTTCAAAAAGGTGAGGATACCTCGCTTTCATTTCTGATTCCAACTCCCAGGTCATTTCTTCAATAGCATGGTTTCTCCACAAAACCTTAACTTGTGGTATAACCTTCGTGCGTAGGACATGCTCTTTCCTATCCAAGATCTTAACAGGTACCTCCTCGTACGTTAAATCTTCAGCTATCTCGTCTGGTTCTAACTCAATAATGTGGTTCGGGTCTTTAACATATTTACGAAGCATAGATATGTGAAAAACATTATGAACACGAGACATGCTTGGAGGTAATGCGAGTCTATATGCCACATTTCCTATTCGCTCAAGAATCTCAAATGGACCAACAAATCTTGGATTGAGCTTTCCTCTCTTCCCAAATCTTGTAACTCCCTTCCATGGTGCAACACGTAACAATACATGATCCCCAATATTAAATTCCACGTCCTTCCGATGAAGATCCGCATAACTCTTTTGTCGATCCTGTGCCGTTTGTATACGTTGTCGAATCGTTTGGATCTTCTCTGTAGTAATGCGTACCAATTCTGGTCCCAACAATGTTGCTTCACCCACCTCGTCCCAGCATACTGGAGAACGACATTTTCTTCCATACAACGCCTCAAATGGAGCCATACCTATGCTCGCCTGATAACTGTTGTTGTAGGAGAATTCCACCAATGGTAGGTACTTATCCCAACTCCCTTTGAGATCTAAGACACAAAGTCTTAATAGATCTTCAAGAGTTTGAATAGTCCTCTCTGATTGTCCGTCCGTTTGAGGATGGTATGCTGAACTGAATCGTAAATCCGTGCCCATAGCTTTCTGCAAGCTAACCCAAAATCGTGAAGTGAATCTTGGGTCACGATCCGAAACTATGGATACTGGCATGCCATGCAATCTCACAATCTCGTTCACGTACATACTAGCAAGACGTTCAAGGGAATAAGTCTCACGTATCGGCAAGAAATGAGCGGACTTGGTTAATCTATCAACAATAACCCAAATCGCATCTATGCCTTGAGAAACCTTGGGAAGACCTGTAACAAAATCCATAGTAATGTGTTCCCACTTCCATTTCGGGATCTCAAGTGGTTGCAATGGACCCTTTGGCACTTGATGCTCCGCCTTTACACGTTGACAAGTTAAACACCTCGAGATAAACTCCGCGATCTCTCTTTTCATATTGCTCCACCAAAATGTATGTCGAAGATCGTGATACATTTTGGTACTCCCAGGATGGATTGCAAACGGTGTGTTGTGTGCCTCCATCATTATTCTATGCTTCAAGTCAAAATCGTTAGGAACACAAAGTCTGGAGTTGACTCGAAGTATTCCTTCTTCATCGATTCTTGCTTCTGGAATAGCACCTTCTTGCACTTTCTTCTTCATACGCATCAGCTCTATATCCGTAGCTTGAGCAGCTTTAACTTTATCGATTAAAGTCGGTTCTACTCGTATATTTGATATCATCATGTGGGTACTTGGAGCCTTCATCTCTATCTCCATCCTTTGCAAGTCATACAAAATGGGCCTTTGTGTTAAAAACATTGCACTCGTACCCGCATATGATCTTCTACTCAATGCGTCAGCTACTACGTTTGCTTTTCCAGGATGGTATTGGATGGTATGATCGTAATCTTTCAACAGCTCGAGCCAACGTCGCTGCCGCATGTTGAGTTCCTTTTGGGTGAAGAAATATTTGAGGCTTTTATGATCTGTATAGATCTCCACTTTCTCCCCATACAGGTAGTGTCTCCAGATCTTCAACGCAAAAACGACTGCTGCCAACTCCAAATCATGAGTAGGATAATTCCTCTCATATTCTTTGAGTTGTCGTGAGGCATAGGCTATGACTTTCCCATGTTGCATGAGAACACATCCTAACCCTTTGCCTGAAGCATCGCTGTAGATAACAAATCCATCCGAACCAGATGGTATTGTCAAAACAGGTGCCGAAATGAGTCTCCTCTTGAGTTCTTGGAAACTCTTCTCGCATTCCTCACTCCATACGAATTTTGTATCTTTCCGAGTCAGCTGAGTTAACGGAGTAGCGATTCGAGAAAATCCTTCCACAAATCTCCGATAATAACCAGCTAAGCCCAGAAAGCTACGTACTTCGGTTACCGACTTCGGTTGCTCCCAACTTTGTATGGCTTCAATCTTCGCCGGGTCGACAGATACTCCATGTTTTGACACCACGTGCCCAAGGAATGCTACTTCCTCAAGCCAGAACTCGCATTTCTTCAGTTTGGCATATAGCTTGTTTTCACGAAGCCTTTGCAGTACCAGCTTCAAATGGCGCTCATGATCTTCACGGCTTTTGGAATAGATGAGGATGTCATCAATAAAGACAACAACGAACTGATCCAAATATTCTTTGAATACACGGTTCATCATATCCATGAAGGCAGCAGGAGCATTAGTCAATCCAAAAGACATTACTAAGAATTCATAATGCCCGTACCGAGTTCTGAAGGCAGTCTTTGGAATATCCTCAGTTTTAATCTTCAGCTGATGATATCCAGAACGAAGATCGATCTTTGAAAAGAATTGTGCTCCTTGCAACTGGTCAAACAGGTCATCAATGCGAGGTAGCGGATACCTATTCTTGATGGTGACATGGTTCAATTCTCGATAGTCAATACAAAGTCGCATACTCCCGTCTTTCTTCTTTACGAATAAAACAGGAGCACCCCAAGGAGACGTACTAGGACGAATAAAACCGATGTCCAACAACTCCTGTAGTTGGACTTTTAACTCCTGAAGTTCAATAGGAGCCATTCGATATGGGGTTTTAGAAATGGGCTTTGTACCGGGTTCAAGGTCAATAAAGAATTCAATTTCTCGTTCTGGGGGTAGACCGGGAAGTTCTTCAGGAAATACATCGGAAAATTCTCTAACAATAGAAATATTATTCAAATCTGACTTGTCTTTGTTCAAATCCATAACATGGGCTAAGAAAGCTTGACATCCGTTTTTCAATAAACGAATAGCTTTGTGGCTTGATATGACAGTGACTGATTTTAGTGGTTTAGTAGTTTGAATTCGTATGACAGGTTGGTTAGGAATATGAAAACTAACAACCTTACGAAAACAATCAATTTTAGCATGATGAGTGGTTAACCAATCAATTCCTAAAATCACATCAAAAGCAAGTATCTTTAAAGAGATAAGATCAACAGGTAATGTGATAGTGCCAACTTGGATCATGCAAGATTTATAAACTGTAGATGTAACGAAGGTTTCACCCAACGGAGTTTCAACAGATAAGTTAAAGTCCAATTTCTCCGGAGTCAAGTTTAAACGTTGAGCACAAGCAGGAGAGATAAAAGAATGGGTAGAACCGGTATCTAGTAAAGTATAAACTTCGCAAGAATTCAAGATTAGCTTACCCGTGATCACCTCGTTCGGGTTTCTCACGTTTTGGCCAGTTACGACAAACGCTCTTTCAGGAACCGCTGATTTCGCCTTATCCGGGACAGCCCTTGGAATCACCACTCCCGCTGAACTTGGTTTCGCTATAGTACAATCTCGAGCGATGTGGCCTTCCTTCCCACAGTTGTAACACACCTTGGATTGTTGTGGACAGTTTGGGCTGATATGTCCCTCTTTCCCGCATTTGTAACATCTAACTGGCGGTCGTTCTCCTCCCCTAAAATTTGTTGTTGGTGCTGGTGCTGGTGCTGATGTCTTCCCGTCATTGTTGAATCTCCTCTTTCTGAAATTTCTACTTGACTCACCTCTCCTATTATCATGGCCACGATGACCACCGAGTGGTTACCGCCTTTGTTCGTATTTTTCCCTCCTCGTTGGTTATCATCGCTCTGATGATTGCTGTCACCGGTATGACCCTGGTGGTGGTCCCTCGGTTGAGTATACTCATTATCTCTTTCTAATAATTGGGCCCTGTTGACAACGTCTGAATACAGAGAAAATTTATGAGAGATAAGGTATTGACGAATCTCAGGTTTTAAACCTCTCAGAAACATCCGCGTCATTCGTTCCTCATTTTCGACCAAATGAGGTGCAAACCTGGATAACTCTGCAAACTTCGCCTCGTACTGGGACACCGTCATGTTGTTTTGTTCCAGTCTAATAAACTCAACCTCCTTCATATGACGAATACTTTCAGGAAAGTACTTGTCATTGAACAGTTTTTGAAATGTTTCCCAGGACATGTTGAGTGCGTCAGGCTGGGTACGCTTCACAGACTCCCACCAGTAGTCTGCCTCACCGCGGAACATAAAGGTGGCGAATGGAACCTTCTGTTCCTCCGTGCATCCCAAGACATCGAATATCTTGGTAATTTGCTTGACCCACGTTTCCGCCATGATCGGATCCGGCTTTCCCTTAAATTCTGGTGGTCCCAATTCTTTGAACTGCTTAGCTGTGACAAACCGCGCGTTGTTATCATTTCCACCCGTATTCTGCACACGAGTCTCCCTCGTCTGATTTTGCATGAACTGCAAAAAGCTCCTAAACATTCCATCATTCATCGTTTGCTCGGTAACGTTGTTTACAGGAGGAATATTGCCTTCCTGTTGCACGTTCCCCTGGGTAGTGATCAAAGGTGTCTCCACGGTCTGATTTACTCCATTATTAACGTTCTCAGCTGCCATTCTTAAATACTGCCATAAAACAAGGGTTAATAGTCATGTCATATATTATCCCTATACTCTGACCGACCAAATAAACACCAAATAAACTTAGTCAGGTCATACTAGCGAAGGAATTCCCCGTCTCTCCCCTCCTAGTTCTTGTCTCACATCTCAGCCAGGGATCATATCCCTAAGCTCTGATACCAACTGTGACGCCCCCAAAATAGGTATACAACACCCATTCTGAGTCGCCAAATACATGGTACAGAAAGCAAACTACAACTTCAATAATACAATTGTCGTGCAAAATACGACAACACATACTGTGAGTTTAAATACAAATATTGTCTTCTAGACAATATCCACACTCAAATAAATCCTCATTACAATTATTCAAACACTATTTTACAGAAATAGTGAGGACTGCTAATACATCTTTCTAGAACCATCACTCCATACCCCGACTAGATCCTGCTATGTTCTCACCTCCTGAGAAGAAAAATGGAACAAAAAGGAAAAGGGTGAGCTCAACTAGCCCAGTAAAGAATATTATGACTAAGATAATATACAACAAATTATCGTTAGTCTTCAACAGGGAAAAATCTGATAAAATATAATCGACAACAAGTTTTAGATCAACAACTGCAGCGGAAACAGCAAACCATTAGAAGAGTCAAGTAGAGAAAGAATTCTACTATCTTCTAAGATTTAAAAGTCCATCATCAATATTTTATCCCTGTAACATCAATTAATAATCATCTTTAACCAAATATTCATCTTTGCACTACAGGCCAAAGATATTCATTTGTATCATCAGTCGGTCATGTTCATCTCAACACCTGTTCATCTTTGCACTACAGGCCAAAGATATTCATCAAGTAATTATACATCTTTGCACTACAGGCCAAAGATATTCAGTAATATCATCATTTAGGACTGAGGATGATGAAAAATATCTTAAAGAGAACGAATCCAGTGAGACAGAAGGACAAATAGTAGGGATTCGTATAACAGTTTATCCAAGATCAATAATACTTCATAATAATCAATTGTGAAGCAGAATTCAAAAATAAAGATCAAAACATGGATACAATCAAAGATAGTAACCATAATAGACATCTTGGACAAAAAGGAAAAATTTTATTTTTCGGTGAATAGTGCCGTATTCGTGAATAGTGCCGTATACGTGAATAGTGCCGTATACGTGAATAGTAACCCCGACACAAAAAGTTCCAAATTTGATAAAAACTCATATCAATATTTCAGCATAATGATATTGAAGAAAATAATATCATTTAAGAAGAAAATAATATCCCTTACCTCAAAATATCAGTACTTCTGGTCGGAATACCGGTATAAGGCTGAAAGAAACTTGCTCTGATGAATAGAAACTCTCAAAGTATCTAAATACTCACAAAATACACTCAATAATCTAGAGAGAGAAAGAGAGAAAACTTGTTTCTGGTGTGATTTTCAATTCTAACTTAGCCCTCTATTTATAGGAAAATTTTGGTAGGTTTGACCTGCAACCTGATGGCTTTACCTGCTACTATTCCCACCCACCACATTTGAAATATAATTCAGCACATTTCTTCACCAACCACAAGTGGGGCCCACCAATTCTAGAATTTTCCATCAAAATGATAAACTCCGAAAATTCAACAATTTCTGAACCAGTCATCTTGTAAAATTCGTAATAAATCATACGTTCATTTTTAACGGTTCAAAATTTGTGGACATATACTCAACTTATATATGTATAACATATCCAAAAATTACCACGATCCAACGGTCGGATTAAAAATTATAACCCCCGCAAACTATCTCAAAAACCCTGATTTTTAATACCTCCATTCCGACAAAAATACTGACAAAAACCTCAACATTAACTCCTTCATTTTTAACCACAAAAATATATCCCTCATTTATATCCACATAAAATAAATATTTCCTTATCATATGAATCAATAATTAATTATTCACAAATAATATTACAGAATCACATTTATGACAACCAAGCCGTTCCCAGGAAAGAGGGGGCTTTCCAATAAGGATTTCTCCTTACTGGCGCGCAATTAGATGACCAACCCTCTCCTTAGACAGAACTTTCTAGACATTGCCAATAATGTTATCTAATAATATTATTCAAATAATATGAATTATTGATCTGATAAATGAAAATACTGTGCAACAACAATTATTGAAACAACAATAATATAAAATATCAACGCAGCAATTATTGAATCAATAAAATAAAATATTGAATAATAACTACTGTAACAATTATTGAGTAGTGCCTTCTTACGTAAGAATCAATAATTGGTGCAATACCGTGTGCTACTGTATTTTAACCACCGGGTATTCCAATAGTATTAACGGTAACAACTACGCCGTTATTTATAAACAACTTATACTTGTCGTTTTCTTCATCCAATCGCTTTCCGATATGGGGCCCACACAAGGCTGCGTCGTCGTACGAATATTCTCCGACAGCAAGAATATTCCACGACCAACCGAATATTCACCGACCAAAAATAAATATTTTATAACCACTTGCTTATTTTGCAAAATTTGCACATTTCACCCATAACCAAAGTATTATATCAAATTAACTCCTTATTATTCACAATAATATTTAGAGAAAATTTGATTTTATTCATTAATAAGTTGGGGTCTTACAGATACCACCTGTGACAACCCCAAAATAGGTCCATTCCACCCAACCCATTCTGAGTCGTCAAATACATGGTACAGAAAACAACTACAACTTTATTACAACAATTGTCGTGCAAAATACAACAACACATATGCTGTGAGTTTGGATACAAATATATACCAAATGTGACTCATGTTCCAACCGTAGACATCACCTCACAATAACACCTTACATAAAGGTATAGTCAAAAACTGTTTTAGAAATTAGAATCTTTGGGAAGTGCTCAAGAAAACCTTCGTACATGGGAGGCCACGCATCTAGGTTATGATAGATATCATATGGCCACAGAATTATCCTTGGTTGACCCAATAGACCCCAAAGAAAAACGAGAAGATTACTATCATATTCTTCCCAATGGTGAGTCTTCTCTTGACTTATCATTATCTCCACTGTCTCTAATTGAGAATTATACTTCAAACAAACACCAAGATTATATAGGTAGTGCTCGTAAAGATACTCAGCAAGTGGATGAGCACAACCCTGTCTTATGATGACACGAGGTTATATGTCATTAGACATCTTGTATGATAGTGACAAAACACCCTTCCAACGTTGGGTTCGCCTCACCCTATTTTCTTCACCAAATATAACTACTAAATGATGACCACCGTTCTATTCCCTTGTTACCCACGCTCGACCCAGCTACACTCTTATTACCTGAAAGGAATTGTGAAGCAAAAGGGTGAGCACAACTAGCTCAGTAAAGAATATCATGACTAAAGATAATTCAATTATCAATAGCCTTCATCAACAATAAATCAGAGATTTAGAACATATGGTAGATGATAAAAAATTTCAACCATAGTTGCAGCGGAACATGCAATCCATTAGAAGAGTCAAATAGACTATAAAGTCTATTATCTTCTCCATGTTAAAAATCCACCAACAATGTTTTATCCATGTAACATCACTCAACAGTTCCTTTCCACAATCATACGAATAACTCATAATCATAATTGTGACTATAAATTTTTCTTCGCACCCAGGACGAAGAATATTTTTATCACCTGTCTTTACCTGAAACATCAAAGATCATGGTTATACCAAATCACAATTCCTGTTTATAATCATACTAACAAATCCATCTTTGCACTACGGGCCAAAGATATTCATCAACAAACCATCTTTGCACTACGGGCCAAAGATATTCATCAACAAACCATCTTTGCACTACGGGCCAAAGATATTCAACAGCAGTTCATCTTTGCACTACAGGCCAAAGATATTCATCAACAGGCCATCTTTGCACTACATGCAAAAGATATTCATATCTCAAAGAAATATATAATCATTTCAGAATTTATATAAACAATAATTATAACCATGTTGATCAATTCACCTTTGCACTTAAGCTTAAGATATTCAATTATAAATTCAATGGTCATGATCATACCAGTCACAATTCAACTTTGCACTACAGGCCAAAGAGAACCCTAGTCACGATCATACCAATAATCTACCCATCTTTACACTCCAGTGAAAGAGAATTTCAACATCAGGGTTATAAAAATATTATATATGATGATAAAAATAATATGATCAACATATAGTTTTAATCTCAAGAGTAATATTCGTAACTCATGAATAGTAACCCCGACACAAAAGATAGAAATTCTACAATAAAATTCATACCAATATTTTGGTATAATGATATTGAAAGAATAACATTACTTAAATTTATAAACAATTTATTTTAATTGTTTACACTTTACTAATTAATGCATTTAATCATCATAAAATGCCAACTCTTATAATTTCATCATCAATAACCAAAACTCTCATCAAAAATCTTCATATACCTCATATAGGATTCTCAAGCCATAAAATCCTATTTTCCAATTTTCTTTCTTCACAAAACATATTTAATTCATTTACTCATAACTAGACCATTTTCATGAAAAATACCAAATCAGTTCCAAAAATATTTCTTTTCTGGGATTTAGCATAATATAGTCCCATAGTGAACATATATTTTTCTCAGAATTTTTAAAAGTCATTTACTATTTTTCATATGGCCAAAATAGCCGAATATTTAGACATTTATCAAAAATTGTACTTTTATCTAAAAATTCTGAAATTTACAGAGTATACTTCTATCATATACATGTACTCCCAATAAAAATTTCATCAATTTTGGAGTTAACCACAAGGAATTATAAGCTGTTACTTCTAAAATAGTCTTTTCTCATAAAATTCATAACTCTCAATCTATACATCCAAAAATCACCATTTTTGGACACAATCAAGAAAACTCATCAAAATATCATTTCAAATTTTTCCAGAATTTTTGAAGATCAGAAAAATTACGAAACTGAAAATCATAACAACCCTTAAAATCCCTTAATATCCCTTACTATCCCTTACTATCCCTTACCTCAAAAGAGCAGTACTTCTGATCGGTATAAGACTGAAGGAAACTTGCACTGATGAATAGCAACTCACCAAGTATCTAAATACTCACAAAATACACTCAATAATCTAGAGAGAGAAAGAAAGAAAGCTTATGTTTCTGGTGTGATTTTCAATTCTAACTTAGCCCTCTATTTATAGGAAAATTTTGGTAGGTTTGACCTGCAACCTGATGGCTTTACCTGCTACTATTCCCACCTACCACATTTGAAATATAATTCAGCGCATTTCTTCACCAACCACAAGTGGGACCCACCAATTCTAGAATTTTCTACCAAAATGATAAACTCCGAAAATTCAACAATTTCTGAACCAGTCATCTCGTAAAATTCATAACAAATCATACGTTCATTTTTAACGGTTCAAAATTTGTGGACATATACTCAACTTATATATGTATAACATATCCAAAAATTACCACGATCCAACGGTCGGATTAAAAATTATAACACCCGCAATATTTCTCAAAAACCCTGATTTTTAATACCTCCATTCCGATAAAAATATTGATAAAAACCTCAACATTAACTCCTTCATTTTTAACCACAAAAATATATCCCTCATTTATATCCACATAAAATAAATATTTTCTTATCATATGAATCAATAATTAATTATTCACAAATAATATTACAGAATCACATTTATGACAACCAGGCCGTTCCCAGGAAAGAGGGGGCTTTCCAATAAGGATTTCTCCTTACTGGCGCGCAATTAGATGGCCAAACCTCTCCTTAGACAGAACTTTCTAGACATTGCCAATAATGTTATCTAATAATATTATTCAAATAATATGAATTATTGATCTGATAATGGGAAATACTGTGCAGCAACAATTATTGAACAACAATAATATAAAATTTCAACGTAGCAATTATTGAATCAATAAAATAAAATATTGAACAGTAATTACTGTAACAATTATTGAGTAGTGCCTTCTTACGTAAGAATCAATAATTTCAAAAATACTATGCAATACCGTGTGCTACTGTGCAATAACGCGTATTACTGTATTTTAACCACCGGGTATTCCAACAGTGTTAACGGTAACAACTACGCCGTTAATTATAAAAACTCAATTTTTGTCGTTATCTTCATTCGACCGTTTTCCGTTATAGGGCCCACAAATAGCTACGCCGTCGTACGAATATTCCCCGACAGAAAGAATATTCCACGACCAAACGAATATTCTCCGATAAAATAAATATTTTATAACTACTTGCTTATTTTGAAAAAAAATCATATATCACCCTTAACTTTAACATTTATCAATTTAACCATTTACTGAATAGTAATTATAAGAAAAATTGAATACTTTTATTTCATAAAATTCGGGGTCTTACAAACGGTAATAACTACGCCGTTATTTATAAACAACTTATACTTGTCGTTTTCTTCATCCAATCGCTTTTCGTTATGGGGCCCACACAAGGCTGCGCCGTCGTACGAATATTCCCCGACAGCAAGAATATTCCATGACCAAACGAATATTCATCGACAAAAATGAATATTTTATAACCACTTGCTTATTTGAAATATTTGCGCATTTTACCCATAACTAACCACATTAATCAAATCAACCTTTACTATTTCAAAATAATAAATAAAAAAAATTTAATTTCATTTAATAATAAGTTGGGGTCTTACAAAAAAGTTATACTTTCAACTTCAAAAGTAATCGAGGCACCTGACTAGTAGCCCTCGGATCATAAAGTTTTACTTTTAGCATCAAAAGTAATCGAGGCACTTGACTAGCAGCCCTCGGATCACAAAGTTATACTTTTAACTTTAAAAGTAATCGAGGGACCTGACTATCAGCCCTCAGAAGTTACACTTTCAACTTCAAAAGTGATTGAGGCACATGAGTTTAAGTCCTCAACCTTGAAAAAGTTACACTTTATTTCTAAAAGTGGCAAATGTTATGCTTTCTCCGTCAAAAGAAAGATTTATTATCTGAAACGTTATGCTTAAAGCAACTTGATTATCAATAAATTGTCAAACTTTCACTTATACTTGATGAAAAAAATATAGAGTCAAGTGTTAGTTTGCATGAGATCGGAAAACAAAACACATGTCTTTTCTTTAAATTTATGTTTATTCTTTCAATGCTTATTGTTGTCATGGAATATTAATTTGATTAACTTGAAAATCAATGATAAACATTGAGTTTTAAGGAATCATTCAAATTAAAGGAAATCAATAAGGATAAAGAAACTCTATTTTGATAAATGAAATATATGTAAATGAGTTTTCTGATATAGGAAATGAAAAATACTACAAAAGGCCATGATTTAAAGGCCATGATATATCAAACTGAAGTGGGGCATAACTAAAGCTTTCAAGTCAGTAACGCCCTGAATATTGAGATTTGCAGCTTTCAGCTCCCTAATATATCGAGTAGTGAATTCTATGTCCTGAAGCTGGAACTCTACATCCTGAAGTTGGAACTTTAGATCTCAAGACTTGATCTTCAATTTATTTACGGCTTCATCAAGCTCTGAAATTTGTGCCGAAAAAGAGTCATCTTAAAATTTGACTTAAGATGATCCAGCCTAGCACAAAAAGGAGACATATCAACACCCACAATTGCAAAGAGTATAATGAAATATCGTGAAGCTCGAAAACAAGGTTGGCGAGACGATCTAAAAAGAAGGTTTGGGCAGAGGCTACCTTAAAAATTAGCATGTCAAGTATCTGCGGGAATCGAGCTAGGAGATGCTCGAGACTTTGTTGACTAGAAGAGGATATCTGAAAGCCCCTCCAAGAAACGAGATCTCTACTTGGATTGAAGAAAGTTCTAGTGGGAGCTACTTTAGAAGCAATCATAGAGTTCATCGAGACAAAAGATAAAGGTGCAGGGGTCTGTTGTGCTGCTGATGACTCTTCAAAGCCTAGGTCATCCAGAGGATAACCAAGGTCACTATACAGCAAGGTGGCAACACCCAGATGGAGAGCATCAAATAAAACAAGTGTCTCAACAAAAATAATTAATTAAGGAAACAAATCTTGGGCAAGTTATGGAAATATTTTTGGAGGATTTCCCAATATGATCAAGGAAAAGCCCTGCTAAGTTTTGCCTCCCTAGGGTTTAACCCTAAGGGTTTAACTCCCTAGGGGTTCCCTCTACTAGGACCGTATAAAGTAAAGTCCCACAAAATCGTTCAAAGGCTTGAAGTATTCTTGCACAATCGTCTATTTGGGAATGTGACTCTCGCGCAGGGGAAAAATATGGGTTCAAGTGTAAAATTAGGGTTCACATGACCTAATTAAATTAAGTGCATAATTAGGGTTCCACGACCTCATTAAATGTGTAAATTAAAGTTCACATAACCTAATGGAATGAAGACAGAAAAAGTAAAAAATAAATGTGCTAGACCCGGGAAAAGCCTCTACGTGTCCTGAGGCAGAAGGCTCATGGAGGCGGATCATTTTGGGAATTGATTGAGGGATTGGATTGGTGGCTAGAAGGACAGGACGATCTGGGCATTACTCTGATGATTAAAGGGTATTTCTGAAATTTTCCTAAAAGCATGTGCTTGGCACATGACCACTTTTCAGAAAACCTTATAAATACCCCATCCATTCCATTGGGAAGGGGACCTTTCTTTAGACGTAGGACTTGGACTCTTGGAAGATCGAAAGACCTAGACATTCTCTCTCAGCACTCAGGAAGATTCTTGGAATCCCAATAACCCTATCAAGGTTTCTAAATTTTAGGGGTGGAAGGACTCAAGAAGAAGGCTCTTGGAATCCCAATAACCCTAACACGGTTCCCGGATTCTAGGAGTTCTGCAACTTGTCATTGGAGTAATCGCCCACCTGTTTCTTCTCCCCTGTTCAATCAATCAACCAATTCCGTGCTCTTCGTGGATTTCTCTCCTCCTCAGCCAACACGAAACCCTAAATAGCAAGATGCGATTTCCTTGACCACACTTTTATACTCCATATTATGGTAATATATTATTATTCGTTTCTTCAGCTTATCATTAAATGGTGAAAAATCCTGAAATGATTAGAATATCCTTAATAGTTTGTGCTTCATCTAATATCTTGATTTGAATCTTTCTATTCAATTTTAAGTTATTATTTTTGAGTCGGGAACTTTACATTACTTGAACTTTATATTTTATCAAGAATTCTAATTGATTTTCTAGACAATATGTTGGCAATTTAGACTCTGGATAATTAAGTTAAAAATCACTAAGATCTATATTATCTTATTATTCTGATTATTTCTGTCCATTCATTATATATATCATTATCATCATCCTAGACTTAAATTTGTGTTGAAAAATTATTTTTGACCCATAGTGCAAAAATGAACGGGTGATTGGTATGATTATGACCAGGAATTGTGTGTTTGTATAATCATGACCAGAATTGTGTATTGGTATAATCATGACCATTGGTGTTACAATTGTATGTCTTTGGCCCGTAGCGCAAAGATGGACTATTGATTATTGATTTTACAGTTGTATATTTTTGGCCCGTAGTGCAAAGATGGACTGTTGATTATTGATTTTATAGTTGTATATCCTTGGCTTGTAGTGCAAAGATGGATTGTTAATTATTAGTTGTACAGTTGTATGTCCTTGGCCCATAGTGCAAAGATGAACTATTGATTATTGGTTTTACAGTTGTATATCGTTGGCCCGTAGTGCAAAGATGGGCTGTTGATTATTAGTTTTACAGTTGTATATCTTTGGCCCGTAGTGCAAATATGGACTTTTAATTAGCATGACTATTGGTGTTACAATTGAATATCTTTGCCCTAGAGTGCAAAGATGAATTTAATGACATAATTATAAACATGAACTGTGAATTGGTATAACCATGATCTTTGGTGTTTTAGGTAAAGACATGTGGTGGAAGTTCTCTTTGTCTTGGGTACAACAAAGAATTGTGGATTGATGTTACAGGGATAAAATATTGATGATAGATTTTTAATTTGAAGAAAATAGTAGACATTATGTTCTACTTGACTCTTCTAATAGATTATTGATTCTGTTGCAATTATGGTTGAACACTTTTATCATCTACCATATGTTCTTAATATCTGATTTATCATTGTTGAAGACTAAATATAATTTAATTATCTTTAGTCATAATACTCTTTACTGGGCTATTTGTGTTCACCCTTTTACTTCACAATTCCTTTCAGGTAATAAGAATGTAGCTAGGTCAAGCGGGGATAACAGGGTCTGTGACGGTTGAATTTTCTCAATACATTATAAAATAGCATGACAATATATAATTGTATTGGGGACTTAAAATGTGTGTGTCGTATTTTATATGTCATTTAATAGTTAATTTTGGTGAACAACAATAGGGTGAGGTGAACTCGAATTTGGAAGCGTAAAAAATACACCCCATTAAAATGAGGAGGACAGAAATATTCTCGTGTTCCCTTAAAGACTTGAAATATTTGTTGTTATATTTTATATGGCATTGTAATAATTTGGGTGTGTATATTGTCGTATTATATTCAGTACAATTTTTGTATTGAAACTCACAGCTTATGTGTTGTCGTATTTTGTACGACAGTTTAATAGCTGTAAATAGGAAGATTTGTATTTAGATTCTGTAATGTGTATTTTGGCAACTCAGAATGGGCCGTGTGGATCCATTTTGGGGGCATCACATTAACATTTATTCATTAATGAACTATACTTTAAAACTCATTATTTTTTTTATTCTAGTTATAGTCGTAATTACTAATTAGAGCATTCATTTTAAAATTTAAATTTAGGATTTCGAAAATGATGAGAATTTATTTGAATTATAATTTAGAGTATTGATTATTGTATTTATTAAAAATAAATTAATTAATACTTATTCATTAACGAACTATACTTTAAAACTCATTATTTAATTTCGTTATTCTAATTATAATTGTAATGAGAACATTTATTTTAAAATTTCAAAAATAATTAAAACTTATTTGTAACATAAAAAATATTTTTTTTATATTTGAATTCAATATCAAAATTCAAAACCCGAACAAATTGTTTTTTCTTTTCTCACCCATACTTTCTCTCTCTTCTTCCTCTTTCTTCCCACCCCAAAACCATATCATTTTCTCAATCTCCTCCTCTCGTCCCTCCTCCAAGGCCGCATCGAAGGCAACATCAAGAAACTCCGGGAGGAGCACAACATGTTAGATTTGCTTATTAATCGGATCCAAGCCAAGTCCTTTAAAAGATCAAGCCCCTCACAGTCGTCGTCGCCGTCTCCGTCTCCATCTCCGTCTCCATCGTCGCCGCCTGCTCTGGCTGTTTATTTTTGGTTAGATCTGCTGGTGGTTGTGCTTTCGTAAATGGCTCTATTTGGACCTTTTCTATCTAAATGTTTCCATATCTGTGATGCATGTCTTCTTGTTGATTTGTTCATGCTCAAATATGGAGTTTATCTGTTTGTTTTGATTTTTCGGTCGGACTTTAGGGGCTTTACTGTTTATCTATTTATTGTTAGATGTTTTGTGATGGTTATTATGTCAATCACCGGTCTTTTGTGTTTTTTCGATCTTGGTTGTATTCTTTTAACTTTTCAGATCTTTAAAAATCATGGCTTATGTAATTTTTGTTTGGGTCTGAGAAATCATCGCTTTAATCTTTTATATAGGATCTGATTTCTGCTGCTCTGCCCTTATTTCACCGGAATCTGGTCGAGTTTAGACCTATACTTTTGGGCGACTGTTATGAAAGGGAGTCAGTTTTCATGTGCCAACTCAGCTAAAAGTATCAATTATTTGTCTTTATTTTCTTTTTTGTCTTTATTTTCTTTTTTTTACATAGCCCACGTGCTCTCCTCGTGCAATATAAAATTTTGTATTTTCTTTACCCTAAATTGGATGCAGCAGTTGTAAGCTTCCCTACTATAAATGGGGGGATTGAAGTCCAGTTGAAGCAAGCAATAAATAGAATATTTTATCTGTTTTTTCCTTCCTCTTTAGCTAATTTTTTGCACTGTCATTTCTTCTTCTTCTTTGTTCTGTAAACAGAAACCCAAAAGAACTAACTCAATCCTTACAAGTGGTATCAGAGCCACCGATCCTCCGCCTCCATGATGCGACCACGTGAGGAATTAATGAAATCTACCAAGGACCTTCGGAAGCATGTGGATGAAACGGTGGGATCGATACAAGGGACTCTTGAGGAGGTGCAATCGACTTTAGCCCAATTAACTCTGCAAGTCTCTAAGCTCTCTAAGGACAAAGATAAGGTGGTCGACAATGAAGAGGCCTCTGTAAATGGGTTGGATCCCAAAGTACCAACTCCAGAATTCGGAATGAAGGGAACTAGATTCAATTACCAATTTGGTGGGTCAAGTCAGATCAGACCTCCGATACATCATTTCCCTCATCTCGGTAATCCACTCTTCTCGGCTCCTCATTTTACACCAACCGTTCCATACTACGGTTTCAACCATCATGGTTATAAACTAAAAATCGATTTCCCTAGGTTTGATGGGACCAATGTCCAGGATTGGATCTGTAAATGTCACTCTTATTTTTTGATGAGTCCTATGGATGTCATGCAGAAGGTAATCATTGCTTCAATCCATTTAGATGGGGTTGCTAGTTTATGGTATCGTTCTGAACAGGCTGGTAATCCCCTTATGCTATGGAATGAATTCCTTAATGAAATCTCGGTACGGTTCAGTCCATTGCCTCATGAAAATATGTTGTGGGAATTCAAGGAATTAAGGCAAACTGGCTCCGTCCAAGAATATAAAGAGAAATTTGAGAAACTAAAGGGAGTGATGCAGTTGCGAAATGGTAACTGGACTAAACAAGACTATGTGGATCATTATGTAGGGGGATTAAAGGAGAAAATACGAAACATGGTGCAAGCCTTGTTTCTTACAGATCTTTCCTTGGCCTATTCCTTGTCCAAACTCCATGAGTCCACCGTTGGGATCAGAAATAAGGTCATATCCACAATAAACAAAGCTTACCCCAGAACTACTTCCTTACCTCAGCCCACTAGCTTCCCCAGTTCTTTCTCCAACTCCAACTTCCATAACCAGCAAACCGCCTCCAGTAAATTCCCAATCCCTACCCAGTTCATTACCAAATCCAACCCTCAATCCTATAGAAGTTATGCCCGAAGTGAGGCACAAGATAGGAGAATTAAAGGACTTTGTTATACATGCGATGAAAAATATACTATGGGCCATAAATGTCCTAACAAGAAGGTCTATGTATTAATTGGAGGTGAGGAAGAAATGGTGGATGCTCACTCGAAACCCATGGAGGTTGAAGAGGACAACTCCAATTTGGAGGATGGAATGAGAATCTCCCTTCATGCGGTATCTGGAAACATACATGGGCGAACATTGGTGTTACAAGGGTATAGCAGAAGTTTCCCAATCAATATATTAATAGACACAGGTAGCACCCACAATTTCCTCGATGTAGCGGCTGCTAAGAGAACAAACTGCCAACTAGAACCCACCGATGCTTTTCCCGTTTCTGTAGCAGATGGTACCAAAATTTACAGCCATGTTAAGTGTAAGGACTTTCCTTGGGAATTGCAAGGTCACAAGTTCAAAATTGAAATGAGGATAATAGATTTGGGAGGTTATGATGCGGTGTTAGGCGTACAATGATTACAAACACTGGGCCCAGTTATATTTGATTTCTCTAAACAGTATCTCAGCTTCTCAAAGGGTACCGAAGTAGTGAAACTCATCAGTTGTAACCCGACCAATACCACTCCCACATTGAAGATGATGTCCCACAAATCACTAGAAAAATTAATCAAGAAAAATGAGCCCATGCTGGCTGCCATAGTGACCTTCAACACAGGCCAGGATACTGCTAAGGTCTCTCCCTAGCTCGACGGGGTAATCCAGGATTTTTCAACAGTTTTTGGTGAACCAAAAGAGCTGCCACCTACCAGACCACAAGATCATCACATACCCCTTAAACAAGGCAGTGAGCCTGTGAATCTGAGGAGCTACAGGTATCCTCACATCCAAAAACAAGAGATTGAAAAATTGGTAGAAGAAATGCTGAACTCGGGAATTATACAACCCAACAATAGCCCATTTGTTGCACATGTTATTTTAGTCAAAAAAAAGGGATGAAAGCTGGAGATTTTGCGTAGACTATAGGGGCCTTAATGCTATAACAGTCGAGGATAAATTTCCTATACCTATCATTGAGGAGTTGATCGATGAGTTACATGGCTCCAAAATTTATTCTAAAATAGACTTGCGGGATATCACCAGATTTGAGTGGCTGCAAAGGATGTGTATAAAACAGCGTTTCGAACCCACCAAGGCTTATTTGAATTTTTAGTTATGCCTTTTGGGCTCTCGAATGCTCCAGCCACTTTTCAAGGGTTAATGAACGAAATTTTCAAGTCGCACTTACGGAAGTTTATACTAGTTTTCTTCGATGACATTCTAATTTACAGCTCAAGTAAAGAAGAACACCTTGAACACTTACGGATTACTCTAAGTCTTTTGCAACAACACCAACTCTTGGCAAAATAGAGCAAGTGCGTCTTTGGTCAAACTGAGCTGGAATACTTGGGTCACATCATCTCTGCAGCAGGTGTCTCGCCGGACAAAGCAAAGATAGAAAATATGCAGAATTGGCCCAGGCCCACTACCCTAAGGGCATTGAAAGGCTTCCTTGGGCTTACAGGGTATTACTGACGTTTTGTAAAGAACTATGAGATTATTTGTAAGCCACTCACTGATTTATTACAGAAGGGGGCTTTCCAGTGGAACTCCTCAGTGGAGCAAGCTTTTTATCATCTCAAGGCAGCCATGTGTTGCACACCAGTGCTTGCCCTACCTAATTTCAGTATTCCATTCACTCTGGAAATGGATGCTTGTCACTTTAGGATTGGGGCCGTTCTAATGCAAGAGGGACATCCACTTGCTTATCTCAGCAAATCTTTTGGTCCAAAACAGCTTGGATGGTCTACTTATGAGAAGGAAATGTATGTAATACTCTTTGCTGTCCAGAAATAGAAACATTATCTTATGGGATACCCATTTGTCATTAAAACAGATCACCAAAGTCTCAACTATTTACTTGAGCAGAAAATTACAAATACCCTCCAACAAAAATGGATAACAAGGATTTTGGGCTTTAATTATACAATTATACATAAGAAGGGAAGCAAAAATAGGGCAGCAGATGCCCTCTCTAGACAACAAGAAGTGGAAAGTAGTTGTACTGCGGTCACAATTATACAACCTGAATGGATGAAAGAAGTTATAGTAAGTTTAGAAGGAGACAATGAAGCTGAGAAGTTGATTACTCAGCTCAGTATTGACAAGTCCAGCAGTCCACCCTTTTCCCTGGACAACGGGCTCTTGCGGCACAACCAACAAATTTATGTGGGCATCAATGGCAACTTAAAAACAAGAATTATTGAACAACTTCATTCAACCGGGCTTGGCGGACATTCTGGAATCACTGGCACCTACAAGAGAGTCTCTCTATACTTCTACTGGCCAAATATGAGGACAGACATCCAAAGCTACGTACAACAATGAGACATTTGCCAAAAACACAAGACTGAAAACGTGGCAACTCCAGGTCTGCTCACTAGTACAAAGTAATAAATTGACAACACTTAAACCACAACGTTTTTATAAAAAAATATTGTAGTATTTTTTTTACAATATTTTTTAACAAAATATTGTAGATAAATATGAAAAAATATTATCTATTTAAAAAAAACATTTTTTGATTTTAACTAAATAACGTTTATTTTTTAAAACGTTATGTATCGAAAAAACACGGAGCTCAAAAAAAAGATGTAATGTCTTTCGCAGAGAAAGAGTGTTCAAGTCTTCTATTTCTCACCGAGTGTCTTCGTCTCTCATCTCTCATCTCTCTCTGTTTAGCCTCTTTTCGTTTCATCTGGAAAACAAAAGCTAGGGTTTGCTTAGATTTCCTGTAACTCTCAAATCTCTAGATCCATGGGAAAGACAAGCGGAGGGCACACTTTAACATCGATCGACAGTCGGTTCAACGAAGCACAGAATATTGGGATTTTTCCGCTGAATAAGGAGAAATGGTGAGGAACGCTCACATATTGGGATTTTTCCGCCGAAATGGTGAGGAACGCTCAACTATTTTCTGTGAGATTTGGAGCTCTTTCAGCAAATTATCAGATCTAGCCCGCATAATTTTCTATATTTTTATTTGAGTTAAAGATATGTACGAACTTTGTTTGAGATTTATAAAACGAATGATTTGTTTAGTGCCTTTGTGAAGATCAGAGCTAGAAGAAATTTGCGGTGATTTGTGCTGAGATCAGTGTGGCTAGGGCTTTAAGGTGGTGAAATGGAAGGACGAATGAAAAAGTACCGGCAAGGGAGCCCGGAGAGAGCCAAAGTGTGGACAGAGAAGTCGCCGAAGTATCATCAGTAGCAATCGAGCCGTAAAGTTGCCGCAGTTTACTATCTCTGTAGAAATCGACAGCTCGAACATCCTCATTTTATTAAAGTTTCTCTCACTTCTCCTGATGGCCTCTACTTAAGAGGTACATTCAACCTATATTTCTCTATATACAAATAAATGCATATATTTTTGCTAAACAGTACTATTTTCAGAGCCATTTGTATTATTATCGGAGGGATATTTGTTAGCAAGTACTTCTTCATGATATTTTGTTGCGTATAAAAATTACTCAGACTTGTATTTGTTGGTTAACAATTTCTGTGTTGTGTAGATGTGATTGATAGCCTCAATGCTCTTAAAGCTCTGTTTATCTTATTAATTTATTATTGCCTATTGTGTTTTAAGAAATTTTTTGTGTTGTGTAGATGTGATTGATAGGCATAATGTTTTGAGAGGGAGAGGCATGGCTTCAATGTACTCATGGTTTTGTAAGAGCCTTATCAATTGGTCTGGTTGCGTTTAGTTTGAGCCATACCCGGGGCTGTCCATGCCTTTGCTGATCCATAATAGTGTAGCAGTTGGACATATGCACAATAGTCTGTCAGTTGGACATATGCACAAGGTACATTTTATATTAGCTTATTAGAGAGAATTGAAGAAGTATGGAAACTTATGGGCATTCTTTTTTTTAGATAATCTTTATTTTTCATTTCCTTAATAAGTTAATTTTCTTCAATTATTGCTTGCATAAAAGATGAACTTAATTATACCTAGGTCTGGTTTATCCTTCCAGGCTTGTAAAGCTATTATCATCTTGTAGAGCTGTAATCAAGTCAAACTGGGTCCGTAGCGTGCTGTTCTTGCTCATCTAGCTAAATTGAAGAGTAAGAAAATGGATTTTGACCCATTTCCCTCCTGACATAGCTTGAGCAACTTTAAACTTAATTTTATTCGTACTGTAATTGGTGTAGCTTGCTTTTTCGATATTAGAGCTCATGAGCTTACTGAGTTTTTGTTCAAGCTAACACAAGATATTCCCTTATGACTGAGCTGAGTTTAAAAATGACATATGGTTTCAAGTGAGACTTTGATGGAGATGATCAAGAATTAAGCTTGACTTACTTGATGCTTATGCTAGACCTATTGGCCTTTAGTGCTGCGCGCACCTGCTAAATATATATACATCTTCAGATTTGGTATGTGTATATTGTTTGAGGGGGATACTCTGCCCTTTTATTGCATTTGGTTTTAGCTTTGTTAAGGCATAAGTTTTTGGGTTTTACCCTGTAGGTGGATGCTACATTCATAGGAACAAAGTGAGTAGTAGCTATGAGGAAGTCTATAGACCATCCAGCTCCTCACGTACAGTTTACTAATTGCAACGGCCTCTACATGTAAGTTGTAACATGTACTAAAAGAAGAAGAAGAAAGAAAAATTAAGTTCTCCACAAATTAAGGAGTTTGTGCAATGTATGTATGATAAAGTAGGATGTAATTGTATTATAATATTGTGATGGAATAGAATCAACTAGGCATGGTCCTGAATCAAGACAGGGAAATGTTGAAGCACTTGTTACCGAGGTACTATTAATGTCTTAAATTATATTTATTTATATTTACAAGTATAGGTATTTCTAGTTTTCCTGTAGGGTTAAATTGTTTAGGTCAATAGTTCATTGTGTACATTTTCTTATTTCCTTTGACTTGGTAGGTGGATGCTATACATAGGAGGACTCTTTCAGTGAAAGAATCTTCAACTACTAAACAGCAAGAGTTAGGCTTCAAATGCAAAGAGATTGAGAAAGAGGTAAAACTCTTTAATGCCCTTCCATTATTATCTCATCCATATGCATCTGTATACTGTTCAATAAGGAATTAAATCATGGCTGTCATGTTTAACTTGATTATTATTGAATTACTGAAACTGTTATGTGGCTTTAACTTTCATGTCCTATGACTACTTTTTAAATTTTCATCCATCTTCTATTTTTGGAAGCACTACTGCCTGTGGTAAGATGCATTGAAAAACAAAATTAACTATTGACCGTCTTACTTCAAGTTGAGCAGGCAAGATTTTGTTTTATATGATTGGAAAAGAAATACATGTTTGGCAGAGTTACACCATTACCGCCCTCGTCTCTTGATTGTGCTAGTGCTACAACTTTATAAACTTTACTAGAATTACGGGATGCTGCTTATGTTCTTGAATCGCCATTTAACTTTTTTTTTTGAAATTTACACTGTACAGCTCAGGATAATGTTAAGGAGTTTGGCATTTTGGTGTTGAGAACATTGTTAGAAGTAGACCTTTTTTGGACAGCCCGGATCTCAATATCGCCCAGTGTTTATGTCAATGTGGGGTGATCTATAATATGGACTTAAAAGCGTCTCCACTACCTGAAGGAGATGAAGTGATATACGAAGAGAGATTAGATAAACATTCAGCACGGCAAGAGCTCAGAGTGACAGCCACTGAAACTATGCACCAAGTATGACTTTTAATTTTGCTTTAGCAATCTTTGCTCTGATCCATATACTAAGTTTTAACATTGTCTCCACTTGCCCACTAGAAAAAGCTTAAAATCAGACCTTTAAAATGGAAGTATTTGATGATTATGGATCATTGACGTACATATCTATGATTGCTGAAACCATAACTGGTATAAAAAGGTTAATTTGTATGTGCAGTCTTGAATCATTGATAATTTGATTTAGAAAACCTACCATGAATATCATCTCAGTATTTGTTTCAACTATACAACATTGGCCGCATGGACACTATGACAAAAGTTAACACTGTCATGTCTAGTTTGGACATTATGAGATAGCATATTTTCATGGGTTGAATAAGCAGTGGGCTTGTTATTGTAATGACATGTTTGTTTTACTGAGCATAAGTTAGGAAGGTATGCGTTTCTTAGCTTTTAGTTGTGAAAGATTATTCTTATACTTAATATTATAATTGATGAAACTGTGTAAATATATTACTGAACTCTATTTTTCATGCACACGGACATTTTATAATTGAGTGAGGCAAGTACTGTTGTAAGTGGGTAAGTACTTACCTTCAATTTCTGATGCTAAAATACCCTCTTATGATTGGTCAGGGGATGCTGTCGTCAATGTTTATATAAACCATGAAAAGAAGTTTGCTTTTGTGGAGATGAGATCTGTTGAGGAGGCCAGTAATGCAATGGCATTAGATGGCATCATCTTTGAGGTACTCAAATCATCTAGGGGTGTGGAGTACCTGCATTTCTTGAAGCTTACACTGAAGTTTTATCATATTAATTTTAATAATTAGCATCTAAAATGTTTCTCAACTTGATCCCTTTCTCCTACCATTTTTATTCACATTAGCCCTGTGATATCTGAAATATCTTATATGAAAACTTTATTTTGTTTTACTCTGATTTCTTGAATAATGAACTATCACTGACCTAATCGTAATTACACTCATTTCCAGGGAGCGCCAGTAAAGGTTAGGAGACCAAGTGATTAAAATCCCTCACTGGCTGCAACTCTTGGTCCAAGCCAGCCTAATCCTAACCTGAATCTTGGTGTTGTTGGGCTCACACCTGGTTCTGCTGGTGGGCTTGAAGGTCCTGATCGTATTTTTGTCGGCGGGTTCCCCTACTATTTCACAGAGGCACAGATTAGGGAACTGCTCGAGTCTTTTGGCTAAGTTTTCACAGTATGTTGATTATACCCTGGTTAGGCTCATCAAAGAGTAGATTTTACTTTAATCAGGCAGTCTAACTGATAAAATACAATGTAATATTTTGTGGATGTAGTAATGTGAAACTGTAAATGAATGGTATTTATTGGGATGTATTTTGAATGGTTGATACATTTTGGCTTTAAATTTAATTGAGAATTTAGACATTTTAGCTATATATCATGTCATTAGCATATTGCAGGTGCATTGGTAATATAGGTGAATCATAACATTTTTTTTTCATTTTTTTTTAATCTACAACATTTTAAAAACGTTGTGGAATCATACCTTTTACAACGTTTTTATCTAAAAAAACGTTGTGGAATCATACATTCTACAACGTTTTTATCCATCTGCTAATTTTTGAAAAACAAATTTAACGTTTTTTTCTTAAAAAACGTTGTGTATTGTGCTTAATTACAACGTTTTAAAAACGTTGTGCAAGGGTGTCAAATAGACAACACCTTTAACCACGACGTTTTTCTGACTGAAACTACAACGTTTTTTTCGCGTTATCTATTTATTGTTTTGTAGTAGTGGCTACAACCACTTCCAATTCTAAACGGAGCCTGGCAAGACGTATCACTGGACTCCATAACTGGACTCCCAAAATCTGAAGGCTATACTATCATTTGGGTCATCGTAGATAGGTTTACTAAGTTTGGGCATTTCATTCCCCTGCAACACCCTATTGAAGCTAAAATCCTAGCCCAACTATTTCTAGATAACATTGCCAAACTCCATGGCATTCCCCAAACCATTGTAAGTGATCGAGACCCTTTGTTCCTTAGTCAGTTTTGGAGGTAGTTGTTCAAGTTATTGGGTACACAGCTCAATTTTAGCACTTCTTATCATCCCCAAACCGACGGCCAAACCGAAAGATTGAACAGATGTTTGGAGACATATTTGAGGTGTGCTACTAGTCAAAAACCAAAGAAATGGAGACATTGGCTCAGCCTAGCACAATGGTGGTATAACACCAATTACCACAGTACTCTTAAGGTCTCCCATTTCCAAGCCTTATTTGGATACCCACCACCAATGATGACTCTACAGGCTGCCGAGACCCCTAAATTGGAAGAAGTCCGTACCTTCCTTAAAAACAGAACTCTATGGTTGTCTATTCTCAAAGACAACCTAACCAACGCCCAACAAAGAATAAAATTTCAGGCGGATAAGCATAGAACTGAGCGTGAATTCATTCCCGGGGATTGGGTATACCTTCGCTTGCAACCATATAGGCAGGCAAGTATTTCTATGTGTCGGGATTTCAAGCTTGCCCCAAGATTTTATGGGGTCATTTCAGATTAAGGAAAAGGTTAAAGCAGTGGCCTATAGATTAGACCTTCCTGCAGATAGCCTAATTCACATAGTTTTCCATGTGTCACTCCTCAAAAAGAAACTAGGTGCTGCAAATATAGCTGAGGTAACTTTGCCACCAGTAGGGGAAGAGGGACAACTCTTGGTTGAACCTATTGCAGCGCTTGAGCGCAGGATGGTGAAGAGGAACAACGCTGCTGTAGATCAATACTTAATCCAATGGTCCAACAATATTCCGACAGACTCCACTTAGGAGGATGCCTCCTTGATTCATCAGAAATTTTCCAATTTTCATCCTTGAGGACAAGGATTCTTAGAGGGGGAAGCTTTGTTACGAAAGGGAGTCAGTTTTCATGTGCCAGCTCAGCTAAGAGTATCAATTATTTGTCTTTATTTACTTTTTTGTCTTTATTTTCTTTTTTTTACATAGCCCACGTGCTCTCCTCGTGCACTATAAAATTCGTGTATTTTCTTTACCCTAAATTGGATGCAGCAGTTGTAGGCTTCCCTACTATAAATGGAGGGGATTGAAGTCCAGTTGAAGCATGCAATGAATAGAATATTTTATCTGTTTTTTCCTTCCTCTTTAGCTAATTTTTTGCACTGTCATTTCTTCTTCTTCTTTGTTCTGTAAACAGAAACCCAAAAGAACTAACTCAATCCTTATAGCGACTGATCTTAGAGGGATCTATTGTTCTGGGCTAATCCAAGCTTGTACAAATCTCTGGTCAACAATGTTTGAAATGGCCAGATCTCTGTTTATTCGGAAACGGATATTATCCGTATACGGATATTTTTTTGAAATTCGTCGAATACTGGATACGAATACGGATAGCGAATTAGTTTTTCAGATACGGATACCACTGTATCCGGATTTGTATATATCCGTTTACACTCTTATTTACAATAGTGGAAGATGACAAATTATAATCCTATAGTAGCGGATGACTTTTTTGCAATTGTAATGTGTAGTTGCTTGAGATATTAGACTACATGGTTTTGGACATTATATATTATATGGGCTAATCTCAAAACCAGATCATATATATTATATGGGCTAATCTCGATAGTTGCTTAAATATAGGGTTAGTCAAGAACGACCTGCTGATATATTTACATGTGGTCCATGTGGATCTATATTCACTATTATCATATATATATATATATATATATATATATATATGAGCTAATCTCGATAGTTGCTTATATATAGGGCTAGTCAAGAACGACCTGCTGATATTTTTACATGTGGTCCATGTGGATCTACTTTGCCACTGTATGTGCAGCGTGAAAAGCTGAAAAATACTCCCAATGCATGTGAGGTCTTTTTTAGGTTCTCCTATAAAAAGGAGGTTCAGTGCAGATTATATTCTATCAACCCTTGAGCTAATTATACATATAATAAGCAGAAAAAGGCACTAGCTATATAAATTAACAGGATGAGTATAACTTGTGCATTCCAATTCAACGTTATCGGAGGCCTGAGCAACCGTTTTCCTGGAAATAGAGTGTCACACGATCGTCCTGCAGTACTCCCCCGACCCCAGTCCCTGCCCCTGCCCCTCAGGCGGCAAAATGGTTCCAAATTGTGCTTCAAAGGCATTCCGCGCGTGGCGGCGGCTGCGGCCTCGGGCCAAGGCCCCCGTGAAGGTGAAGTTATAAATTATTCAAATAAGAAAATTATATTTCCTATTTAAAAAGTAGTGATTAAAAGGTAGTAATTAATTAAACGATAGTTATTGGTAGTTATATACCAAATATTATGTTCTTTCCTATAGTTACATCTTTTGAGATTTCTACTATAAATATATGAATTTTCAAATTATTACAGTCGTTGAATTTTTTTTGTTCTAACTTCTTATTCTCTTTAAAATTATCTTTACTTGTCATATCCACTGAGACTATTTACATTCATTCTCTAATAATCTCAAGAAGGAGAGAGAGCAAATATTACTTTTAAGAAAGCGATTTTATACATTTTAAGTTATTTTTATACTTCTAATTTATTTGTGTTCTTGTTTCAGTTTATATATTATTATTATTTTGTTCTCCGTTCTTTTATCTCCTTGTTTCCACCTTTTTTTATACTAATTTCCGCGTACACACACAATACTCACACACCCAAACAATGGAATGCTTAACCTCATGGGCAAGAGTTATCGTTGGCCAGAATCATATGGCTTATTTTCACATTTTCCTAACAGGTGAAGGGCTGCCCCTGGCGGAGGTGTTAGCCGTGACGATCAACAACATCGACAACGAGAACCCCGGCGACCTTTATGGGACAGTCAAGGTTACAGACCATCGGTTGACTCAATACATTTACAACCGCGAAAGGAGATACTATGAATCAATTAGCCCGGGCCAGAATGCTCTACTGTCTGGCCCTACTACTCAAGCCATCTTGGCCTCGAATAACTTCACCATCGACGTGTATCTCATGGACAAGGACTCAGATGCTTCACCTGATGATAATATCAGCAACGGACAGATAAAGTGGAACGTTAACGACAGCAAAAATAAATACGAGGAACCTATATTTCATCAAATCGATGGCGCATATGGCTCGGCAACTGTGGTCTATGCAGTGTTGAAAAATGCGGTACAAGCCACTGTGGAGGTTACATTGATAGACGGGGATGGAGAAAACCCAGCTGATGTTTATGGACTTATTGCAGCTAGCAATACCAAAATTAAAAGAACTTTTGAGAGTGTGCTCTTCAGAAGGAACTCAGGTGAATACGCAAGTGTAAGACCTGGACGGGTCATTCCGTTGTCGAGATCCATAGTGGCCGTGCCACTGGACTCCAGCCTCATAGTTCGCGCAGATCTTACAGATTATGACACCATTGGCAGTGACGATGAGATTGCCAAAGGCTCTGCAACCTTCCCTGCACAACTCTCCGGTACATCGGAGCAAAAGATATATGGTAAATACGGCGAGATACAAGTTAAGGTCACTTGGAAGAATATTTAGCAGCAATCATGATTATATATATAAGTAAGGATTAAGAGCACTTCTCTTATCTAGCATTTTTTCTTAAATTATACTCATTTATTAAAACTACGTCGTTTTAAAGTGCGATTTAAAAAAAAGTGCTAGATAAGAATTTCCGTAATTTTAATAAAGGAGTGCGAAGTGTTATTTAAGAATTTCCGTGTTTTTACGTTGTACTAGTAGATTCTGCATGATTTGCTTCCCATGGAAGAAGCATGCATGATTAAATATATGAATGAATAAATATTTTATTTAGTGAGAGGTGTTAATTTTATTATATTAAAAATTCCAAATAATTATAAAATGGAGACAAAAAGCCAAGAATAAAATAAGTGTCCAAAGAAAAAAAAGAATAGAGAAACAAAAATGTGTACGTATAAAAACTTTTAAATGATAGAAAGAGAAAACCACAAGCTTGTGGGCAGGATCACTGAGCTGAGAAGTTTGGATAAATTTTAGAGATTTTCAATTTTTATACTAACTATAAGATTAATGGCTCATGGGAGGTAGCTAAACAATTATTGTCTATGCAAGAATCGGTGTGTTAATTCATGGGAGGTAACTATAAGATTAATGGCTCATGGGACGTAGTTAAGAGTTAGGCAATTAACTGGAAGAATTTGTTTAGATTAAATAATTAAAATTATGATTTAATTATCGAAAAAACCAGTGAACTGTTATATATCAAGCTATCAAAAAACATATAAACAATTTTTTAACATCAATAACATTGAACTTTTATAAAACTGTCAAAAGTATCTAAATTTTAACCAAGGTCCCAACTATAGTTAACCAAAACTGTGAACTAAAACTTTTATGTTAGGACGGGAAGAGTATATATGTATATTTGGTCACCATTCATAGTGCGATGTTCTCAAAATAGGTATATACAATCTATTTTTGAGTCGTCAAATATATTGTACAGAATTTAAATACAAACTTAATTTATACAATACGGCAAAACATAGCTGAGAGTTTTAACACGAATATTGTCTCGTAGACAATATCCAAACTCAAATAGAGTCCTCATTACATTTATTGTAAGATCCCAAATTATTTTTTTTAATAAAATAGAATTCCCTCTTTTTATTATTTTGAAATAGTAAGGGGTTGATTTGATTAATGTGGTTAGTTATGGGTAAAATGCGTAAATATTTTTTAATAAGCAAGTGGTTATAAAATATTCATTGTTCTCGGGGAATATTCGTTTGGTTGTGAAATATTCTTGCTGTCAGGGAATATTCGTACGACGGCGCAACCATTTGTGGACCTCATAACAGAAAAATTATCGGATGAATAAAACGACAAGAATGAGTTTTCTAAAAATAACGGCGTAGTTGTTACAATTAACACTGTTGGAATACCCGGTGGTTAAAATACAATAATACGCGACGTTGCATAGTAACACACGGTATTGCACCAATTATTGATTCTTATGTAAGAAGACGTTACTCAATAATTATTACAGTAATTACTGTTCAATATTTTATTTTATTGATTCAATAATTGCTACGTTGATATTTTATATTGTTGATTCAATAATTGTCATTGTACAGTATTTCAAATTATCAGATTAATAATTTATTTTATTTGAATAATATTATTAAATAGCATTATTGGCAATGTCTAAGGAAGTTCTGTCTATGAGAGGTTATTTAATTGCGCGCCAGTAAGGAGAAATCTTTACCAGAAGACCCCCTCTTTCCTGGAAACGACCTGGTTATCATTATTGTGATTCTGTAATATTATTTGTGAATAATTAATTATTGATATATATGATAAAGAAAATATTTATTTTATGTGGATAAAAACAGAGGAATTTTCAGAAAAGTGATAATTGTTGAAAATTAATATTTTATCTTTTTTGATAAAATAATTTATTCAAATATATTATTATATTACATTATAAATGTATAATGCAATAATATAATAATATAATAATTGTGATATTTTTATAATGAATGTGTGATATATGAATAAATGAGGAGGAAGACTATTTTTGTTACAATAAATGCTAAAAACATGGTAAACATGTTGGTGGACCCTATTTTTGACTGAAATTTGATTATAGACTGTAAAATCGTCCGTATATGGATTTCGGTCAATTTTTGTTTAGAATTTGGAAATACTTAAAGCTACAAAGTTGTAGAGAATTAAATTCCTATGGAATGGACACAAGGTTCGAATTTTTCTGATAAAAAGACTATTTATTATGAATTATTGAAGTTCCGAAATAATTAATTTTTGGAGTTTAAAATATTTATTTTAAGAAAAACATTTTTTGCAATTAGGTGGGCCCCACATGTGTTGTAAATGTGCTGAATTCAGATTTCAAGAGGTGGGCGTGAATTTTTTAATAAATATTATTATTTTATTAAATTTTCTGCTTTGGTATTTTAAGTATTTTCTTAAAAATAGAATGTTTAGGTTAGAATTGAAAATCACACTAGAATCTGAAGTTCTCTCTCTCTATATTATCGAGCGTATTTTTGTGAGTATTTCGATACTTTGAGTGTTGATATACGGTGCAAGTTTTCTTCAGCATTATATCCGATATTCCAGTCAGAAGTATTGTCCTTTTGAGGTAAGAGATGTTATTTTTTTCGTAAATGATATTATTTCTTTCAATATCATTATATCGAAATATTGGTATAAATTTTATTATGAAATTTTTATCTTTTCATGTCGGGGTTACTATTCACGAGTTACTATTTATGAGTTACTATTCACGAGTTACTATTCATAAGTTACTATTTACGAGAACTATTCATGAAGTATGATAATTTTTCTTGTAAAATTTCTACCTTTTAGTGTCTGGGTTACTATTCACGTATACGACACTATTCATGTATACGGTACTATTCACAGAAAAATTAATTTTTTTTCTGTGTCCAAGATTGTCTGTTATGGTTCCTATCTTTGATTGTATCTATGTTTTTATCTTCATTTTTGAATTATGCTCCACAATTGATTATTACAGATTATTTTTGAACTTATATAAATCGAAGTACGAATCCCTAATCTTTGTCTTTTTATCTCTCTGGATTCACATTCTTGAAAATATTTTTTGTCTTTTTGGCCTGTAGTGCAAAAATGAATGATTATTTGATGAATATCCTTGGCCCGTAGTGCAAAGACGGACAGGTGTTGAGATGAACATGACCAACTGGTGATACAAATGAATATATTTGGCCCGTAGTGCAAATATGAATATTTGATGATTGATGTTACAGAGATAAAATATTGATGATGAACTTTTAAATTCATAGATGATAGTAGATTTCATTCTCTACTTAACTCTTCTAATGAATTGTTGTTTTCGCTGCAGTTGTTGATCTAAAACTTGTTGTCTATTGTATTCTATCAAATTTTCCCTGTTGAGGACTAACGATAATTTGTTCTATATTATCTTAGTCATAATATTCTTTACTGGGCTAGTTGAGCTCACCCTTTTCTTTTTTGTTCTATTTTTCTTCTTAGGAGGCGAGAATATAGCGAAAACTAGTCGGGGTGTGGAGTGATGTGTCCAGACAGTTATTTTAGTAGCCCTCACTATTTTATAAAATAGTGTATCAATAATTGTAATGAGGACTTATTTGAGTGTGGATATTATCTAGAAGAGAACATTTGTATTTAAACTCACAGTATATGTGTTGTCGTTGTAAGACCTCGAATTTTATGAAATAAAAGTATTCAATTTTTCTTATAATTACTATTTAGTAAATGATTAAATTGATAAATGTTAAAGTTAAGGGTGATATATGATTTTTTTTCGAAATACACAAGTGGTTATAAAATATTCATTGTTGTCGGGGAATATTCGTTTGATCGTGGAATATTCTTACTGTCGGGGAATATTCATACGACGGCGCAGCCTTTTGTGGGCCCCATAACGAAAAGCGATTGGATGAAGAAAACGATAAGAGTAAGTTGTTTATAAATAACGGCGAGTTGTTACCGTTAACACTGTTGGAATATCCGGTGGTTAAAACACAGTAATACGCGTTGTTACACAGTAGCACACGGTATTGCACCAATTATTGATTTTTACGTAAGAAGGCATTACTCAATAATTGTTACAGTAATTACTGTTCAGTATTTTATTTTATTGATTCAATAATTGCTGCGTTGATATTTTATATTACTGTTGTTTTAATAATTGTCACTGCACAGTATTTTCTATTATCGGAGCAATAATTCATATTATCTGAATAATATTATTAGATAACATTATTGGCAATGTCTGAAAAGTTCTGTCTAAAAAAAGGTTTGGTCATATAATTGCGCGCCAGTAAGGAAGAGATCCTTATTGGAAAGCCCCCTCTTTCCTGAGAACGGCCTGATTGCCAGTACTGTGATTCTGTAATATTATTTGTGTATAATTAATTATTGATTTATAGATGGAGAAAATTTTTAATGTGACAATTGTTGAAAATTAATATTTTATCTTTTTTCTGATAAAATAATTCATTTAAATATATTATTTTAATAATATATTAATGGTGATATTTTTACAATGAATGTGGGATATATGAATAAATGAGGAGGAAGAGTATTTTTGTTGGATTAAATGTTTAACACATATTTTGTGTGTTGGTGGACACAATTCTTGACCGCAAATTTATTATAGACTGTAAAATCGTCCGTTTGTGGATTTCGGTCAATTTCTGTTTGGAATTTGGAAAAACTTTCTTCTGCAAAGTTGTAGAGAATTAAATTTCCTATGGAAAGGACGTGAGGTTTGAATTTTTCTGATAAAAAAACTATTTATTATGAATTATTGAAGTTCCGGATTATTGAGTCTGAATTGATTTTGTAACAAAAATTGTTTAAAACATGTTTTTCATTTTTGGTGAATTTGTGTGGAAAATGTGTTTTTGATGTGATGGGCTAAGGAAAATTTGGTTATAAATATATTATTATATTCAATTTTCTGCTTTGGTGTTCTAAGCATTTTCCTATAAATAGGTGCTTAGGTTAGAATTGAAAATCACACCAGAAACTGAAGTTTTCTCTCTATTTCTCTCTCTATATTATCGAGTGTATTCTTGTGAGTATTTTGATATCTTGAGTGTTGCTATACGGTGCAAGTTCGTTCAGCGTTATTCCAGTCAGAAGTACTGCTCTTTTGAGGTAAGGGATTGTAAGGGATTGTAAGGGATAGTAAGGGATTATAAGGGATAGTAAGGGATGTTATTTTTTTATCAATGATATTATTTCTTTCAATATCATTATACCGGAATATTGGTAAGATTTTTCTTGCAAAATTCTTATCTTTTCATGTCGGGGTTACTATTCACGAGTTACTATTCATGAGTTACTATTCACGAGTTATTATTCATGAGTTAGTATTCACGAGTTACTATTTATGAGTTAGTATTCACGAGTTACTATTCACGAGTTACTATTCACGAGTTACTATTCATGAGTTACTATTCACGAGTTACTATTCACGGGTTACTATTCACGAGTTACTATTTATGACAAAATTGGTTTCTTTTTCTAACCAAATTATAGTTGATTTATGAATATTACTCTTGAGATTAAATTTATATGTTGATTATATTGATTCTATTATCAAATATAACATTTTTATAACCCTAATGATGATATTTCTCTTTGACTTGAGTGTAAAGATGGGTAGATTTTTGGTACGATCATGACTAGGGTTCTCTTTGTCCAGTAGTGAAAAGTTGAATTGTGACTAGTATGATCATGACCATTGAATTTATAATTGAATATCTTTAGCTTAAGTGCAAAGGTGAAATGATCAACATGGTTATAATTATTGGTTATATAAATTCTGAAATGATTATATATTTCTTTGAGATAATAATATATTTGGCCTGTAGTGCAAATATGAACTATTGAGGAATATCTTTGGCCTGTAGTGCAAAGATGAGTTGTTGATGAATATCTTTGGCCCGTAGTGCAAAGATGACTTGTTGTTGAATATCTTTGGCATGTAGTGTAAAGATGAACTGTTGATGAATATCTTTGGCCCGTGGTGCAAAGATGAATTTATTAGTATGATTATGAATAGGAACTGTGATTTGGTATAACCATGATCTTTGATATTTCAGGTAAAGACAGGTGATGAAAATTATCTTCGTCTTGGATGCAAAATTTAGAATCACAATTATGATTATGAATTATTCATATGATTGTGGAAAGGAACTGTTGATTGATGTTACAGGGATAAAATATTTTTGGTGGACTTTTAACGTGGAGAAGATAATAGACTTTATAGTCTATTTGACTCTTCTAATGGATTGCTCGTTCCGCTGCAACTATGGTTGAAATTTTTATCATCTACCATATGTTCTAAATCTCTGATTTAATTCTATTGAAGGCTATTGATAACTTATTTATCTTTAGTCATGATATTCTTTACTGAGCTAGTTGTGCTCACCCTTTTGCTTCACAATTCCTTTCAGGTAATAAGAGTGTAGCTGGGTCGAGCGAGGGTAACGGGAAAATTGAACGGTGGTCTCTAGCTGTGGAGGTTCTCCCGAAGCAGTATAGAAAAGTTCATTTAGTAGTTTTATTTGGTGAATGCAATAGGGTGAGGCGAACCCAACGTTAGAAGGGTGTTTTGTCACTATCATACACGATGTCTAATGACATACAATCTCGTGTCATCATAAGACAGGGTTGTGCTCATCCACTTGTCGAGTATATCTACGAGCATTACCTATATAATCTTAGTGTTTGTTTGAAGTATAATTCTCAGTTAGAGACAGTGGAGATAATGATAAGTCAAGAGAAGACTCACTATTGGGAAGAATATGATAGTAACCTTCTTGTTTTTCTTTGGGGTCTATTGGGTCAACAAAGGATAATTCTGTGGCCATATGATATCTATCATAACCTAGAAGCATGGTGTAAGACCCCAACTTATTAATGAATAAAATCAAATTTTCTCTAAATATTATTGTGAATAATAAGGGGTTAATTTGATATAATACTTTGGTTATGGGTGAAATGTGCAAATTTTGCAAAATAAGCAAGTGGTTATAAAATATTTATTTTTGGTCGGTGAATATTCGGTTGGTCGTGGAATATTCTTGCTGTCGGGGAATATTCGTACGACGACGCAGCCTTGTGTGGGCCCCATAACGGAAAGCGATTGGATGAAGAAAACGACAAGTATAAGTTGTTTATAAATAACGGCGTAGTTGTTACCGTTAATACTGTTGGAATACCCGGTGGTTAAAATACAGTAGCACACGGTATTGCACCAATTATTGATTCTTACGTAAGAAGGCACTACTCAATAATTGTTACAGTAGTTATTATTCAATATTTTATTTTATTGATTCAATAATTGCTGCGTTGATATTTTATATTATTGTTGTTTCAATAATTGTTGCTGCACAGTATTTTCATTTATCAGATCAATAATTCATATTATTTGAATAATATTATTAGATAACATTATTGGCAATGTCTAGAAAGTTCTGTCTAAGGAGAGGTTTGGTCATCTAATTGCGCGCCAGTAAGGAGAAATCCTTATTGGAAAGCCCCCTCTTTCCTGGGAACGGCCTGGTTGTCATAAATGTGATTCTGTAATATTATTTGTGAATAATTAATTATTGATTCATATGATAAGGAAATATTTATTTTATGTGGATATAAATGAGGGATATATTTTTGTGGTTAAAAATGAAGGAGTTAATGTTGAGGTTTTTATCAGTATTTTTGTCGGAATGGAGGTATTAAAAATCAGGGTTTTTGAGATATTTTGCGGGGGTTATAATTTTTAATCCGACCGTTGGATCGTGGTAATTTTTGGATATGTTATACATATATAAGTTGAGTATATGTCCACAAATTTTGAACCGTTAAAAATGAACGTATGATTTATTATGAATTTTACAAGATGACTGGTTCAGAAATTGTTGAATTTTCGGAGTTTATCATTTTGGTGGAAAATTCTAGAATTGGTGGGCCCCACTTGTGGTTGGTGAAGAAATGTGCTGAATTATATTTCAAATGTGGTGGGTGGGAATAGTAGCAGGTAAAGCCATCAGGTTGCAGGTCAAACCTACCAAAATTTTCCTATAAATAGAGGGCTAAGTTAGAATTGAAAATTACACCAGAAACAAGTTTTCTCTCTTTCTCTCTCTAGATTATTGAGTGTATTTTGTGAGTATTTAGATACTTTGAGAGTTTCTATTCATCAGAGCAAGTTTCTTTCAGCCTTATACCGGTATTCCGACCAGAAGTACTGATATTTTGAGGTAAGGGATATTATTTTCTTCTTAAATGATATTATTTTCTTCAATATCATTATGCTGAAATATTGATATGAGTTTTTATCAAATTTGGAACTTTTTGTGTCGGGGTTACTATTCACGTATACGGCACTATTCACGTATACGGCACTATTCACGAATACGGCACTATTCACCGAAAAATAAAATTTTTCCTTTTTGTCCAAGATGTCTATTATGGTTACTATCTTTGATTGTATCCATGTTTTGATCTTTATTTTTGAATTCTGCTTCACAATTGATTATTATGAAGTATTATTGATCTTGGATAAACTGTTATACGAATCCCTACTATTTGTCCTTCTGTCTCATTGGATTCGTTCTCTTTAAGATATTTTTCATCATCCTCAGTCCTAAATGATGATATTACTGAATATCTTTGGCCTGTAGTGCAAAGATGTATAATTACTTGATGAATATCTTTGGCCTGTAGTGCAAAGATGAACAGGTGTTGAGATGAACATGACCGACTGATGATACAAATGAATATCTTTGGCCTGTAGTGCAAAGATGAATATTTGGTTAAAGATGATTATTAATTGATGTTACAGGGATAAAATATTGATGATGGACTTTTAAATCTTAGAAGATAGTAGAATTCTTTCTCTACTTGACTCTTCTAATGGTTTGCTGTTTCCGCTGCAGTTGTTGATCTAAAACTTGTTGTCGATTATATTCTATCAGATTTTTCCCTGTTGAAGACTAACGATAATTTGTTGTATATTATCTTAGTCATAATATTCTTTACTGGGCTAGTTGAGCTCACCCTTTTCCTTTTTGTTCCATTTTTCTTCTCAGGAGGTGAGAACATAGCAGGATCTAGTCGGGGTATGGAGTGATGGTTCTAGAAAGATGTATTAGCAGTCCTCACTATTTCTGTAAAATAGTGTTTGAATAATTGTAATGAGGATTTATTTGAGTGTGGATATTGTCTAGAAGACAATATTTGTATTTAAACTCACAGTATGTGTTGTCGTATTTTGCACGACAATTGTATTATTGAAGTTGTAGTTTGCTTTCTGTACCATGTATTTGGCGACTCAGAATGGGTGTTGTATACCTATTCTGGGGGCGTCACAGTTGGTATCAGAGCTTAGGGATATGATCCCTGGCTGAGATGTGAGACAAGAACTAGGAGGGGAGAGACGGGGAATTCCTTCGCTAGTATGACCTGACTAAGTTTATTTGGTGTTTATTTGGTCGGTCAGAGTATAGGGATAATATATGACATGACTATTAACCCTTGTTTTATGGCAGTATTTAAGAATGGCAGCTGAGAACGTTAATAATGGAGTAAATCAGACCGTGGAGACACCTTTGATCACTACCCAGGGGAACGTGCAACAGGAAGGCAATATTCCTCCTGTAAACAACGTTACCGAGCAAACGATGAATGATGGAATGTTTAGGAGCTTTTTGCAGTTCATGCAAAATCAGACGAGGGAGACTCGTGTGCAGAATACGGGTGGAAATGATAACAACGCGCGGTTTGTCACAGCTAAGCAGTTCAAAGAATTGGGACCACCAGAATTTAAGGGAAAGCCGGATCCGATCATGGCGGAAACGTGGGTCAAGCAAATTACCAAGATATTTGATGTCTTGGGATGCACGGAGGAACAGAAGGTTCCATTCGCCACATTTATGTTCCGCGGTGAGGCAGACTACTGGTGGGAGTCTGTGAAGCGTACCCAGCCTGACGCACTCAACATGTCCTGGGAAACATTTCAAAAACTGTTCAATGACAAGTACTTTCCTGAAAGTATTCGTCATATGAAGGAGGTTGAGTTTATTAGACTGGAACAAAACAACATGACGGTGTCCCAGTACGAGGCGAAGTTTGCAGAGTTATCCAGGTTTGCACCTCATTTGGTCGAAAATGAGGAACGAATGACAAGGATGTTTCTGAGAGGTCTAAAACCCGAGATTCGGCAATATCTTATCTCTCATAAATTTTCTTTATATTCAGATGTTGTAAACAGGGCTCAATTATTAGAGCGAGATAATGAGTATGTGCAACCGAGGGACCACAACCAGGGTCATACCGGTGGCGGCAGTCATCGAAGCAATGAAAACCAGCAGGGAGGAAAACATTCGGACAAAAGCGGTAACCACTCTGGTGGTAATCGTGGTCGTGATAATAGAAGGAGCGAGTCGGGAGGAGATTTCAAGAAGAGAAGGTACAACAATGATAACGTGAAGACGTCAGCACAAACATCAACTGTTTCTAGGGGAGGAGAACGACCACCGGTCGTATGTTACAAATGTGGGAAAGAGGGACATATCAGCCCAAACTGCCCACAACAATCCAAGGTATGTTATAACTGTGGAAAGGAAGGTCATATAGCTCGAGAGTGTTCTGTAGCAAAACCAAGTTCAGCGGGGATGGTGACTCCAAAAGCTATCCCGGATAAGTCGAAATCAGCGGTTCCTGGAAGGGCGTTTGTCGTTACTGGCCAAAACGCGAGAAACCCGAACGAGGTGATCACGGGTAAGCTAATCTTGAATTCTTGCGAAGTTTATACTTTACTAGATACCGGTTCTACCCATTCTTTTATCTCTCCTGCTTGTGCTCAACGTTTAAACTTGACTCCGGAGAAATTGGACTTTAACTTATCTGTTGAAACTCCGTTGGGTGAAACCTTCGTTACATCTACAGTTTATAAATCTTGCATGATCCAAGTTGGCACTATCACATTACCTGTTGATCTTATCTCTTTAAAGATACTTGCTTTTGATGTGATTTTAGGAATTGATTGGTTAACCACTCATCATGCTAAAATTGATTGTTTTCGTAAGGTTGTTAGTTTTCATATTCCTAACCAACCTGTCATACGAATTCAAACTACTAAACCACTAAAATCAGTCACTGTCATATCAAGCCACAAAGCTATTCGTTTATTGAAAAACGGATGTCAAGCTTTCTTAGCCCATGTTATGGATTTGAACAAAGACAAGTCAGATTTGAATAATATTTCTATTGTTAGAGAATTTTCCGATGTATTTCCTGAAGAACTTCCCGGTCTACCCCCGGAACGAGAAATTGAATTCTTTATTGACCTTGAACCCGGTACAAAGCCCATTTCTAAAACCCCATATCGAATGGCTCCTATTGAACTTCAGGAGTTAAAAGTCCAACTACAGGAGTTGTTGGACATCGGTTTTATTCGTCCTAGTACGTCTCCTTGGGGTGCTCCTGTTTTATTCGTAAAGAAGAAAGACGGGAGTATGCGACTTTGTATTGACTATCGAGAATTGAATCATGTCACTATCAAGAATAGGTATCCGCTACCTCGCATTGATGACCTGTTTGACCAGTTGCAAGGAGCACAATTCTTTTCAAAGATCGATCTTCGTTCTGGATATCATCAGCTGAAGATTAAAACTGAGGATATTCCAAAGACTGCCTTCAGAACTCGGTACGGGCATTATGAATTCTTAGTAATGTCTTTTGGATTGACTAATGCTCCTGCTGCCTTCATGGATATGATGAACCGTGTATTCAAAGAATATTTGGATCAGTTCGTTGTTGTCTTTATTGATGACATCCTCATCTATTCCAAAAGCCGTGAAGATCATGAGCGCCATTTGAAGCTGGTACTGCAAAGGCTTCGTGAAAATAAGCTATATGCCAAACTGAAGAAATGCGAGTTCTGGCTTGAGGAAGTAGCATTCCTTGGGCACGTGGTGTCAAAACATGGAGTATCTGTCGACCCGGCGAAGATTGAAGCCATACAAAGTTGGGAGCAACCGAAGTCGGTAACCGAAGTACGTAGCTTTCTGGGCTTAGCTGGTTATTATCGGAGATTTGTGGAAGGATTTTCTCGAATCGCTACTCCGTTAACTCAGCTGACTCGGAAAGATACAAAATTCGTATGGAGTGAGGAATGCGAGAAGAGTTTCCAAGAACTCAAGAGGAGACTCATTTCGGCACCTGTTTTGACAATACCATCTGGTTCGGATGGATTTGTTATCTACAGCGATGCTTCAGGCAAAGGGTTAGGATGTGTTCTCATGCAACATGGGAAAGTCATAGCCTATGCCTCACGACAACTCAAAGAATATGAGAGGAATTATCCTACTCATGATTTGGAGTTGGCAGCAGTCGTTTTTGCGTTGAAGATCTGGAGACACTACCTGTATGGGGAGAAAGTGGAGATCTATACAGATCATAAAAGCCTCAAATATTTCTTCACCCAAAAGGAACTCAACATGCGGCAACGACGTTGGCTTGAGCTGTTGAAAGATTACGATCATACCATCCAATACCATCCTGGAAAAGCAAACGTAGTAGCTGACGCATTGAGTAGAAGATCATATGCGGGTACGAGTGCAATGTTTTTAACACAAAGGCCCATTTTGTATGACTTGCAAAGGATGGAGATAGAGATGAAGGCTCCAAGTACCCACATGATGATATCAAATATACGAGTAGAACCGACTTTAATCGATAAAGTTAAAGCTGCTCAAGCTACGGATATAGAGCTGATGCGTATGAAGAAGAAAGTGCAAGAAGGTGCTATTCCAGAAGCAAGAATCGATGAAGAAGGAATACTTCGAGTCAACTCCAGACTTTGTGTTCCTAACGATTTTGACTTGAAGCATAGAATAATGATGGAGGCACACAACACACCGTTTGCAATCCATCCTGGGAGTACCAAAATGTATCACGATCTTCGACATACATTTTGGTGGAGCAATATGAAAAGAGAGATCGCGGAGTTTATCTCGAGGTGTTTAACTTGTCAACGTGTAAAAGCGGAGCATCAAGTACCAAAGGGTCCATTGCAACCACTTGAGATCCCGAAATGGAAGTGGGAACACATTACTATGGATTTTGTTACGGGTCTTCCCAAGGTTTCTCAAGGCATAGATGCGATTTGGGTTATTGTTGATAGATTAACCAAGTCCGCTCATTTCTTGCCGATACGTGAGACTTATTCCCTTGAACGTCTTGCTAGTATGTACGTGAACGAGATTGTGAGATTGCATGGCATGCCAGTATCCATAGTTTCGGATCGTGACCCAAGATTCACTTCACGATTTTGGGTTAGCTTGCAGAAAGCTATGGGCACGGATTTACGATTCAGTTCAGCATACCATCCTCAAACGGACGGACAATCAGAGAGGACTATTCAAACTCTTGAAGATCTATTAAGACTTTGTGTCTTAGATCTCAAAGGGAGTTGGGATAAGTACCTACCATTGGTGGAATTCTCCTACAACAACAGTTATCAGGCGAGCATAGGTATGGCTCCATTTGAGGCGTTGTATGGAAGAAAATGTCGTTCTCCAGTATGCTGGGACGAGGTGGGTGAAGCAACATTGTTGGGACCAGAATTGGTACGCATTACTACAGAGAAGATCCAAACGATTCGACAACGTATACAAACGGCACAGGATCGACAAAAGAGTTATGCGGATCTTCATCGGAAGGACGTGGAATTTAATATTGGGGATCATGTATTGTTACGTGTTGCACCATGGAAGGGAGTTACAAGATTTGGGAAGAGAGGAAAGCTCAATCCAAGATTTGTTGGTCCATTTGAGATTCTTGAGCGAATAGGAAATGTGGCATATAGACTCGCATTACCTCCAAGCATGTCTCGTGTTCATAATGTTTTTCACATATCTATGCTTCGTAAATATGTTAAAGACCCGAACCACATTATTGAGTTAGAACCAGACGAGATAGCTGAAGATTTAACGTACGAGGAGGTACCTGTTAAGATCTTGGATAGGAAAGAGCATGTCCTACGCACGAAGGTTATACCACAAGTTAAGGTTTTGTGGAGAAACCATGCTATTGAAGAAATGACCTGGGAGTTGGAATCAGAAATGAAAGCGAGGTATCCTCACCTTTTTGAAACATCAGGTACGTACGTCAATTTCGAGGACGAAATTTCATAAGGAGGGGAGGTTGTAAGACCCCAACTTATTAATGAATAAAATCAAATTTTCTCTAAATATTATTGTGAATAATAAGGGGTTAATTTGATATAATACTTTGGTTATGGGTGAAATGTGCAAATTTTGCAAAATAAGCAAGTGGTTATAAAATATTTATTTTTGGTCGGTGAATATTCGGTTGGTCGTGGAATATTCTTGCTGTCGGGGAATATTCGTACGACGACGCAGCCTTGTGTGGGCCCCATAACGGAAAGCGATTGGATGAAGAAAACGACAAGTATAAGTTGTTTATAAATAACGGCGTAGTTGTTACCGTTAATACTGTTGGAATACCCGGTGGTTAAAATACAGTAGCACACGGTATTGCACCAATTATTGATTCTTACGTAAGAAGGCACTACTCAATAATTGTTACAGTAGTTATTATTCAATATTTTATTTTATTGATTCAATAATTGCTGCGTTGATATTTTATATTATTGTTGTTTCAATAATTGTTGCTGCACAGTATTTTCATTTATCAGATCAATAATTCATATTATTTGAATAATATTATTAGATAACATTATTGGCAATGTCTAGAAAGTTCTGTCTAAGGAGAGGTTTGGTCATCTAATTGCGCGCCAGTAAGGAGAAATCCTTATTGGAAAGCCCCCTCTTTCCTGGGAACGGCCTGGTTGTCATAAATGTGATTCTGTAATATTATTTGTGAATAATTAATTATTGATTCATATGATAAGGAAATATTTATTTTATGTGGATATAAATGAGGGATATATTTTTGTGGTTAAAAATGAAGGAGTTAATGTTGAGGTTTTTATCAGTATTTTTGTCGGAATGGAGGTATTAAAAATCAGGGTTTTTGAGATATTTTGCGGGGGTTATAATTTTTAATCCGACCGTTGGATCGTGGTAATTTTTGGATATGTTATACATATATAAGTTGAGTATATGTCCACAAATTTTGAACCGTTAAAAATGAACGTATGATTTATTATGAATTTTACAAGATGACTGGTTCAGAAATTGTTGAATTTTCGGAGTTTATCATTTTGGTGGAAAATTCTAGAATTGGTGGGCCCCACTTGTGGTTGGTGAAGAAATGTGCTGAATTATATTTCAAATGTGGTGGGTGGGAATAGTAGCAGGTAAAGCCATCAGGTTGCAGGTCAAACCTACCAAAATTTTCCTATAAATAGAGGGCTAAGTTAGAATTGAAAATTACACCAGAAACAAGTTTTCTCTCTTTCTCTCTCTAGATTATTGAGTGTATTTTGTGAGTATTTAGATACTTTGAGAGTTTCTATTCATCAGAGCAAGTTTCTTTCAGCCTTATACCGGTATTCCGACCAGAAGTACTGATATTTTGAGGTAAGGGATATTATTTTCTTCTTAAATGATATTATTTTCTTCAATATCATTATGCTGAAATATTGATATGAGTTTTTATCAAATTTGGAACTTTTTGTGTCGGGGTTACTATTCACGTATACGGCACTATTCACGTATACGGTACTATTCACGAATACGGCACTATTCACCGAAAAATAAAATTTTTCCTTTTTGTCCAAGATGTCTATTATGGTTACTATCTTTGATTGTATCCATGTTTTGATCTTTATTTTTGAATTCTGCTTCACAATTGATTATTATGAAGTATTATTGATCTTGGATAAACTGTTATACGAATCCCTACTATTTGTCCTTCTGTCTCATTGGATTCGTTCTCTTTAAGATATTTTTCATCATCCTCAGTCCTAAATGATGATATTACTGAATATCTTTGGCCTGTAGTGCAAAGATGTATAATTACTTGATGAATATCTTTGGCCTGTAGTGCAAAGATGAACAGGTGTTGAGATGAACATGACCGACTGATGATACAAATGAATATCTTTGGCCTGTAGTGCAAAGATGAATATTTGGTTAAAGATGATTATTAATTGATGTTACAGGGATAAAATATTGATGATGGACTTTTAAATCTTAGAAGATAGTAGAATTCTTTCTCTACTTGACTCTTCTAATGGTTTGCTGTTTCCGCTGCAGTTGTTGATCTAAAACTTGTTGTCGATTATATTCTATCAGATTTTTCCCTATTGAAGACTAACGATAATTTGTTGTATATTATCTTAGTCATAATATTCTTTACTGGGCTAGTTGAGCTCACCCTTTTCCTTTTTGTTCCATTTTTCTTCTCAGGAGGTGAGAACATAGCAGGATCTAGTCGGGGTATGGAGTGATGGTTCTAGAAAGATGTATTAGCAGTCCTCACTATTTCTGTAAAATAGTGTTTGAATAATTGTAATGAGGATTTATTTGAGTGTGGATATTGTCTAGAAGACAATATTTGTATTTAAACTCACAGTATGTGTTGTCGTATTTTGCACGACAATTGTATTATTGAAGTTGTAGTTTGTTTTCTGTACCATGTATTTGGCGACTCAGAATGGGTGTTGTATACCTATTCTGGGGGCGTCACACATGGCCTCCCATGTACGAGGGTTTCCTTGAGCACTTCCCAAAGATTCTAATTTCTAAAATAGTTTTTGACTATTCCTTTATGTAATGTGTCATTGTGACGTGCTATCCAAGGTTGGGACATGAGTCATAGTTGGTATATATTTGTATCCAAACTCATAGAATATGTGTTGTTGTATTTTACACGACAATTGTTGTAATAAAATTGTAGTTATTATCTGTACCATGTATTTGGCGACTCAAAATGGGTTGGATGGAATGGACCTATTTTGGGGGCGTTACAGTCGTATTTTGCACGATAATTATAATAATAAAGTTGTAGTTATTTTCTGTACCATGTATTTGACGACTTAGAATGGGTTGGGTGGAATGGACCTATTTTGGGGGTGTCACATTTATTATCACACTATTTTATAAAACAGTGAGTACTACTACAGCCACCATCTCGGACCGTCACTCTATTTTCCGACTAGTTCCAGCTATATTCTCATTTTCTGAATACAACAATGAAAGTAAAGGGTGAGCTCAACTAGCCCAGTAAAACATATTATAACTAAGATAATGCAGAATAAATTATCGTTAGCCTTTAAAATTGTAAAACTGATAGAACACAATACATAACAAGTTTAACTGCAGCGAAACAAACAATCCATTAGAAGAGTCAAGTAGAGAATGATATCTACTATCTTCTATGATTTAACAGTTCATCATCAATATTTTATCGTTATAATACAACTCAA